>JAVXUO010002567.1:0-520592 GCA_033065855.1 Escallonia rubra
ATTTTTAATTAGCGACGGATATTCCGTCGCTAATTATATTTTTAGTATTTTAATTTATTTTCTTTTTTATAAAAATTAGCGACGGAATATGTTTTTGCGACGGACTATTCCCTCGCTAAAAAGCTTATTTAGCGACGGATTTAATCCGTCGCCAAAAATCAATTTTTTTTTGATTTTTTTTTTATTTTCAATTACCCAGACCTGTAATACAATTTTCATTTCTCAACAACAACGCGCAATAATCAATACAGAAAGAAATATATATAATCAATTATAAAAAATATTTCAATATAAAAAAGACTCATGTACAAGGGGAACCGAATACAGCCGGTTAGGGGAGGGGAGAAGAGTACAAGCCGGGCGCGGGGGCGGGGGGGGGGAAAGCTAGGAACGGGCACGGGAAGGGGCTCATCAGGGGTCGCCGAGTCCCGGATCTGGATGCTGCTGATTCGGGGCCGGCTCGGCATGTCCAGCAGTGCCCTGCTCCCTGATCATCCTCACCACCACTGTAGCAATGCGCTGGATCTCCTCGTCGTCCAACTGACGCTGAGGAGCCGGTGTCTGTGGAGGGGCAGCAGGGGGTGAGGACGCTCCTATCACGGCACGAGCAGTCGTGCTAGGCAGGCCGCGTATGCGGCCTTTCGGCCGATTCACGACCTCCGGCGTATCCAGCCATCGCTTCAACCCCCCAGTACTCGCAGCCGTACTAGTGGACGCTGATGGCTGTCCGGACTGCTGCTCGGACCCCCTTAGCTGTTCATACGAGGCCTGCAAAAATAGTGGTTTAATGATACGTTAGGGCATTAATTAACGAAACAGACATTGAGGATAGAAAGAAAAAACATTAACAGCTTAAATAAATTGACTCACATCGATCCGCCGGGCAATATCTGAAATATAGTCGCCCGCCCGGTGCGCCTCGTCCTTGTCCTTCTTCCGCACGTGCGTCTGACTATAGGTCAGAGCTATGACCTCATCCTCCTCCAGATCCGGGTGCTCGACCGCGTTCATGTGTCGGACGATGTCGTGTGGCACCGACCCCCCCGTGTGCGTCGGATCTCTGTTCTGTCTGTTCTCGGCCCCGCTCTTACTTTTGGCGTCGCAGCCTGGATCCGCAGCCCACCGATCTATCATCTCCCCCAGTAAACTGTGAGATATCCAATATGGGGGATATCTCGTCATCTCCGTCATCGGGGCACCCTCGGGCAGCAGCTTCTTTGCCCGGTCCCGTGCGTCGTGGAGCCATCGGCGGTAATTCTTGCCGATGTAGGCAAAGAAGGCCTGCTGCCCCAGTGCCTGCTGCTGAGGCGTGTCAAACGTAAACCCCTCCTGTAAGGCATTCAATAACACAAATTATGACCAGAAAACAAACTGTAATTAAACATTTACTAACGCTGAAAAAAATACTTCACCGTACCAGCCACTCCTCCCATAGGGCCTCCCTCGCAGCGGCATCCCAGTCCTTCCAGTACAGGCGTGGCTCGAAGAATCGGCCCTTCACAAGAACGCCGATCTTCGTCCTCGCCAGATTCTCCAGGATCCTGCCAAAGAAGTAAATAAATTAATTAATACAGTTCAAATATAAATTAACATCCCAAAATTTTAAATTTAAGGCATGAGGTGATATTTTTAGTACTTACAGGCCCTCCTGCGTGAGCGTAACTCTCTGTTTACGCTGGGGGTCGATGCGTACCCCGCGTGTCGGACCACGGCCTCGTCGAGATCCTACAAAACACAGACATTAATACAGTTCAAATATACTTTAAATATAAGGCTAGCGAAAATGTACTAAACACCGTTATAAACTATACCTGAGGTAGAACCCACGGAAGATGGAGAATGCACGCGCGTGTGGGATGAATCTGCGTCGGGCTGGGGCGACGGCTCGGGCTGGGGCCCCATCTGCTGTCCGCGATCACTCTGTGCCTCGTCATCAGTAGGCAATGACGAGGTGGGACCCACCGGGGAGGAAGCAGCTCGGCGTCCAGCCCGGCCACGAATAGCCCGTATCCTATCCATATCTGACTTCATATAGATTATATACAAAGACATTAACACGTGAAAAACAATAATTTAGGCATAAATCATCATCGGCACTATATATATATATATATATATATATGAACGGATGTGCAAAAACACATCAATAAACACCAAGTTCTAAAATGTTACTACATTTTTCCCGTGATGTTACAACATTACAAGTCAATCATTTTCAGTTTGCGAATCATCTTCATCACTTTCCTCGTCGCCCTCTTCTTCGTGGGACTCGTCGTCCTCTTCATCTTCTAATTCATCCTCTTCATCAGTAGACTCGGTCACATCATCTCCAACACTTTCCACGTCTTCCGCGTCATCATCTACGACTTCTTCTCCCACAAGAAGTGTTGTTGGAAGAGGAAGATCGTCCTCCTCGTTGTTGACCTCAACAGGGAACAAGACACGTGGTTGGTCGGCTTGAAAGGAGTCTAGCTCACTGTCATATGTCACGGGCAATTTCTTGGACTTGATAGTTGTATACCAATGAGATTTGGGATTGGCGACGTCCTCCGCGTAAAAGACTTGTACAGCTTGACTAGCAAACACAAAGGGCTCGTCTGATGCAAGTCTTGACTTGACATTGACATCTACAATCCCTTGAGAGCTAACACGGATTCCTCTACTGCATGTGACATCGAACCACGTACACTTGAACATTACCAGGCGGTTTTGGGAACCCAGATATGTTAGCTCAACAATCTCATCTAGCTCTCCGTAAAAGTCCATGCAATTCTCGGCATAACAGTCGCCGTTGACCAAGACTCCACTGTTTTGGGTTTGTTTTGTTCGGTCATCATCTTTTACGTTAAACCTAAACCCGTTGATGATATAGCCTCCGTAACAGGATGTTTGTTTGTTAGGGCCTTCGGCTAGTAATTTCAAGCAGGAGGGCACTGGTCTATCCATTGACTGAACCTATTGTAGATGACGGTAAAAATTAAGGATAAATCAGTATACTAATTGGCCACAGAACTGTATATAACACATAATATAATTTCGTTAAATAATCTTACACGGATTTTGAACCACTGTACAAATTGTGATTTCCGATGAGATTCAAGTCCAGCGGGATCAGTGATTAAAGATTCCGCATCGAACTCACTGCAAACCAATATGCATTTGACTCGCTTAACACACACTTTCAATTATGTACAGCAATGTAAGTGAATTAAGACTTTAACTTACTCAACGAATGCCGAAACTTCATCGCAATTTAGAAGGGCATATATTGTTGCAGCACTGTACTCTTCATCTGTTAGCCATCGAGTATACGTTCGGCCGAACGGACTACCTGACTGCTTGAATATTGACAATTGCCCTTCCAAATTTGTGCCTGCTCCGGGGTCATTTCGGCCTAGTTGATTTAACTTTGTACCAACATCAAGCCCGAAATATTGACTACAAAATTTTACAAGTTCTTCCATTACGTAAGCCTCCGCAATTGAGCCCTCAACCCGAGCCTTATTACGGACTTTTTTCTTTAAATGGAACATGAACCTAGAAGTTTAGCGAATCGAGTTAGGTGGAATATCAATGATAACAGATGTCGCATTAAGTGTAAACGAACAACTGTAACAATTTAAGGATTACCTCTCGAAGGGATACATCCACCGATATTGCACGGGTCCACCCATCTTAGCTTCATATGCCAAGTGAACAGGCAGATGCTCCATTGAATCAAAGAACGAAGGTGGGAAGATTTTCTCCAGCTTGCAAATCGTCACCACAATGTTCTTCTCAAGCACTTCCATGTTACTCACCCGGATCGTAGAAGAGCATATATCTCGAAAGAAATGAGATAATTCAGTCAAAGTCTCGCAAACAACCCGTGGCAACAGTCCCTGGAAGGCAATAAGAATGGTCCTCCCACTGACTGTCCGAGGATGCAATTCACGGCGTACACCCAACTGTTGTAGATCCCTTCTCGCTTTAAGGTGATCTTTCGATTTGCCCTTGACATTCATCACTGTGTTGAACACATTATCAAAAACGTTCTTCTCAATATGCATCACATCCATGTTGTTTCGGATAACGAGCGTCCTCCAGTAGGCTAACTCCCAGAAGATACAAAATTTTCTCCAGTTGTGCTCTTTCCCGAACCCTGCAATCTTCTGATCCGGCACACCCTTACCGTGTGGTATGTCAGTATCAAGTGCCTCCAGGTGTGAGAGTACTTCTTCACCAGATGGGTAGTCCAGTGTGACAACCTCACGCTCGATTGTCCCGTCAAATTTATCCTTCTGCCTACGAAACTGATGGCCCGGTGGCAAAAGCTTACGGTGACATCCGAACCACGAGGCCTTTCCGCCGTGCTTTAACGTATGACCGGGGTTCACGCCCATACAAGCAGGGCATGCTAGCTTCCCATGTGTGCTCCAGCCACACGTCATTCCCAATGCGGGGAAATCATGTATAGTCCACATCAAAGCAGCCCTCATCTGAAAATTTTGTTTAAGGGATGCATCATATGTTTCGACTCCATGATTCCATAACTGTTTTAACTCATCAATCAACGGCCTTAAATACACATCTATGTCCTTACCGGGACTCTTCGGCCCCGGAATAAGCAACGACAAGAACATATACGGCTTCTTCATGCACATGCCTGGTGGAAGGTTGTAAGGGACAATAATAACAGGCCAACAGGAGTAAGGCGTGGTAGACTGACCGAAAGGGTTGAACCCATCGGTTGCCAGACCAAGTCTAACATTCCGAACTTCCTGAGCAAAGACTGGATGCCTGCGGTCAAACTCCTTCCACGCCTCTCCATCAGCTGGGTGTGTCAGCACATCGGCATCGTTGCTGCGAGTCTCACGGTGAGCCCTCATATGTTCAGCCGTATTGGAGGAGTAGTACATTCTCTGAAGCCGTGGTGTGACCGGGAAATATCGCAATATCTTCCATGCAATGTTTTTCTTCTTCCCTTTGTCCGGTTTGTACCTCGAATGATCACATACTGGACACCGTGACAAATCCTTATTCTCTTTCCAGAATAATACACAATCGTTATTGCACGCATCTATCCGGTCATAGCTCAACCCAAGTTTCCTCATCATCTTCTTCGCGTCATAGTACGACGGCGGTAGCTTTTCACTTTCGGGCAGTATTTCTTTGATTAAGGTAACAAACTCGTTAAAACCTTTCTCACTCAGCCCGTGGTCTGATTTCAACTGTAATAACCTACTAACCGCAGACAGCCGTGTGTGTTTCGGAGCTCCATCCCACAGCGGCTCTTCCGCAGCTCTCAACAACTCATAAAACTGATGAGCCCCCTCGTTCGGCGGTTGTGGACTGTCGTTACCCCAGTCAACATTAGCATGCCCAGCATCCATAATCATATCTCGGTAATCATATCGTGCCTCCTCCCTAACTTCAGTTTGACTAGCCGGGTTGGACGACAATACTATCGTTTCCCCGTGCTGCGTCCACCTTGTGTATCCACCCATAAAACCGTACCGACGAAGATGCCATTTTACTTCAATTCTTTTTCTCCAGTGCAACAACTCACATCTACCGCACGGACACCTTATCTTATCAAGGTCAACATGTGCAGGATGCGCATAAGCGAAGTCGAGAAATTCGTCAACGCGACACTCAAAATCTTCAGCATTCTTCCTTTTCATCCAACTTCGATCGACTGACATGACGACTGAATTATCGTACTGTATACCACCTTCAATAATGACCAGTGATTAGGCATTGCCGATGTAAATATGAATGCATGAATGTTACAACATGTCTACATATTTTCCCTCCACTCTTGAACAGGTAGTGGTCCTATCCCATTCAGAAAAGCACATGTTTATAAAACAGTGAATAACTCATGCTTAGTCCCATGTCTGTGGAAAATTCGGCAGCACCTCCCCGCATTTCTCCAAGTACACGACATCGATTAGGTGTTCTAACATTCATCTAACCTTGCTCGGGAAGGTTTGACGGATGTTAGAACACCAGATCTGTATGCACCAGGAGAAACACACGAGAACGTGTACCAAATATCCACGACATAGAACACAAAGCATGAGTCAAAACACTGTTTTATAAACAATTAGCTTTTCCAAACTGTCCAAACTGGACATCCAAAGGCTCATTACAAGGCATTACTTTGTAATGAGTGCCTTTGAACGGGAACTAAGGGTTTCTATGCATGCATGCGTTCAAAAATTGATAAGATATGCGTAACTTTCCAAAATATCAAAACTGCAGAAAGATCGTTCCATATGTTACCAATTCCACATTAAATAGAATTCGTTGGCAACGAGTTGAACCATCTCGTTGCCAATGGACTTCTCAAAACAACAACTAATATAAAGAAGGCAGGGTTTGTAAACAACGAGTAATGGAACCATCTCTGGGCAACATGAAGTAATTATGGGATGTACAAGAGCTAATTAGGGCTAACTGGATTATTAGGGTTAATAACGAGTATTAATTATAGCTAATTAGGGTTGATTAGGACTAATTAGGGTTATTTAGTCCTAATTAGGGTTTAATTGTGCCGAGTAATACGTGATTAGTCGTAATTAGGGCTAATTAGGCTTAATTGGGTTATGTTAGGGCTAATTAATGTTAATGAGGGCTAGTTTCGGATAATTATAGCTGATTAGGGTTGATTAGGACTAATTAGGGTTATTTAGTCCTAATTAGGGTTTAATTGTGCCAAGTAGTGCTGATTAGTCCTAATTAGGACTAATTAGGCTTAATTGGGTTATGTTAGGGCTAATTAATGTTAATGAGGGCTAGTTTCGGATAATTATAGCTGATTAGGGTTGATTAGGACTAATTAGGGTTATTTAGTCCTAATTAGGGTTTAATTGTGCCGAGTAGTGCTGATTAGTCCTAATTAGGGCTAATTAGGCTTAATTGGATTATGTTACGACTAATTAATGTTAATGGGGGCTAGTTTCAGATAATTATAGCTAATTAGGGTTGATTAGGACTAATTAGGGTTATTTAGTCCTAATTAGGGTTTAATTGTGCCGAGTAGTGCTGCTTAGTCCTAACTAGCGCTAATTAGGCTTAATTGGGTTATGTTAGTGCAAATTACGACTAATTAGGCTAACTATAATCAATATGCGCATAATTGGGTTCATTTGGGAAAATTTGGGGTAATTACAGCTAATTTGATTTTCATTAGGTTCTTAGGGTTAATTAAAACTAATTAGGCTCGTTAGAGCTAATAAGGGTTAATTGATTTACTAAAATATTGTTAATCAGGACTAATTAGGGCTAATTATAGCCAGTGCTGGAGCCACGATGAGATTCTAGGGGCTGCATGCTAAAAATGTCGCATTAACCTAACTAACCTAAATTTAATGCACATTCAACAACCTCAATTCCGACACCTCATATAGGGTGTCAATATGGTGTTCGATACATGTCTGACACCTCTAGACACGTGTCCGACACATACCGACACGTGTCTGACGCCTCCAGACACGTGTCTGACGCCTCCGGACACGTGTCCGACGCCTACCGACACGCACCTCCAGACACATCGGCATACGTTAATTTGTGTTTTAAATGTCGGACACCGTCGATCAGACGTGGTGTCCGTGTCTGCGCTAGCTAACAGGTATCTCAATCCAATTGGGTCCCATCCTCCGTCAACAACCTCAATTCTGACACCTCATATAGGGTGTCAATATGGTGTCCGATACGTGTCTGACACCTCCGGACACGTGTCCGACACATACCGACACGTGTCCGACGCCTCCGGACACGTGTCCGACGCCCACCGACACGCACCTCCAGACACATCGGCATACGTTAATTTGTGTTTTAAATGTCGGACACCATCGATCAGACGTGGTGTCCGTGTTTGCGCTAACTAACAGGCATCTCAATCCAATTGAGTCCCATTCTCCGTCAACAATCTCAATTCTCAATTCTAAAAGGCTCAATGCAATAAAAATTAACAAAAATCACACATTCAATCCAATTGGGTCCCATCCTCCGTCAATAATCTCAATATCTCAAATGCTCAATGCACAATTAACAATCTAAAATCATCAATTAACAGCCTAAAATCATAAATTAATAATCGCAATTACTTCAAATGCACAGCTAATAACCTAAAATCATCAATTAACAATCTAAAATCACAGATCAATAATCACAATTCTCAAATGCACAATTAACAACCTAAAATTATCAAACAAATTATCAAGGTTCAAATGGGAAAAAATTGTTCAAAATGCACATATCCGATGTGCTTGAATTATTTCAATTTAGGGTTCGATTGTATTAGGCATTCAATTTAGGGTTCAATTAGTTTAATTTAGGGTTCGGTTCGATTAGGGCGGTTAGGGCATTCAATTTAGGGTTTAATTAGAGTTCAATTACATCAATTTAGGGTTCAATTAGGGGGTTCCATTGATTCAATTTAGGGTTCAGTTGATTTGGGGCATTCAATTTAGGGTTCAATTAGTTCAAATTAGGTTTCAGTTGGATTAGGGTATTCAATTTAGGGTTCAATTAGTTTAATTTAGGATTCGGTTCGATTAGGGCATTCAATTTAGGGTTTAATTAGGGTTCAATTACTTCAATTTAGGGTTCAATTAGGGGGTTCTATTGATTCAATTTAGGGTTCGGTTGATTTCGCTATTGCCCTTTATGCTTGAATTAGGGTATTCAATTTAAATATAGTTTGAAATGGGTCATACACTCGTACATACATATTTGTTTTACATTTTTTTTTTGTCCAGATTGACTATTGAATGATCAAGCCCTACCACAAATGACTACTAGTCAAATTAGTAGGTCAAGCAAGATTGTTTAATTTTGTAAAGTTGCTAGGAGTGTAGCAAATTCATTTGAAATTACTGATAACACAAGCATTGTACTAGGTGATGGGCTAGAATTTGTCACAGACACACAGGACTAGGCGTACTACTCTACTTTGGGTTCTTGGATACAACACAAGATGGGCCGAAGGAAGTTGCTCAGCCCCATATGTCCATTTTGGATGTGCTGGGCCTTAAAGTACATGGACCATAAAATCTTACCGTAATAATGTGAGCGCAAGTGGCAACTACATGTTTCTAAGTTTTACGAAATTCCACATAAATTTCAAAATGGGGAATTAAACTTTATAATGTCGTTCAGTTGACTTGTCAAATAATACTTATATACTTAGTAATCTCAATTACTCTTTGCGTCGCAAGATTGTTATTTATCAAGGAGACAATATGGGGCGCCGCAAACCACCACCCCCTTCCCCATATTGCGTCATCTTAATTTTAATGTCCCTTGCCCAGTTCCGTCCCGTCCCATCCCATCTAGATCCAACGCCACTTAACCCGATCATTTACAATACGAGTCAACTTTTTTAGCTTCTAATTTATTTTCTTTGAAACTAGTCATATTTTTGGATGAGATTATTTTCATTATTCTAGTTGGTAGAGGCAGCGGACCAAGGTGGCTGCTGGAGTTGGAAGGCAGCGATGGTCGGTGGGGGATGGCTATCGGAGTTTATCGTAGTGACTGTCGACGAGTGCTACAGAAAAGGAAGCAGAAAGGGCATTTAATTGTAACATAATAAAAGAAAAAATGGGTAGTGATATTAAACACTATAAAAAAAAATTACCTGATGGGAGTCGCCGGCGTCGAGGGAGGTCACCGCCGCATCGAGGGAAGTCACCACCGTTGTCGAGGGAGGTCACCGCCGGGGTCGAGGGAAGTCACCGCCGATGTCGAGGGAGGTCACCGCCGGGGTAGAGGGAAGTCACGGCCGGTGTCGAGGGAGGTCGCCGCCGGTGTCAAGGCTTTCGGTGGCGCCGAAGGTGGGGGGCAGGATGTGAGAACGGCGGTGGCACAATCGCCAGAAATGGGTTTTGGGATTTTCGAAGAGAGAAGCAGTGACATTCAAACTAGATCTGAGAGTTAAATAGGTTTTTAGCGACGGAATAACTCCGTCGCTAAAAGTCCGTCGGTGAAGACCTATTTGTACCGACGGAATAAATCTGTCGCTTAAATAATCTTTCACGACGGAGTTTTACTGACGTACGTTTCCGTCGATAAAACGCCTTTTCACCGACGGAGTTTTTTGCGACGGAATAAATCCGTCGCTTAAATAATATTTTACGACGGAGTTTTACTGACGGAGGTTTCCGTCGGTACAACTCATTTTAGCGACGGAATCTATTCCGTCGCTAAAACTCCGTCGCAAAAGACGTCTTTTCTTGTAATGGATGTGCTGTTTCGATTAGCCACTTTGATTTGATATAAAAAATTCATTACTCATTAGAATTTTGTGATTACTATATTTATGAAAATCCCAGCAAGTCTATTTTAAATTTTTTAATTTTGAGTTTTCTAAGATTCATTACGTTTCTGCCTCAAAATGGTCAATGTACAAAATTAGGATTTGCTAAAAAAATGTTATTTCTAGAATTACATATCAGTCCATTGTCCAAAATCTTTTAAGCCATTTCTGAATATATTTGGAAAAAGTTCAAAACTAAAACTCCTCTTATTTTGCGAAACCTTCAATTTAGAATTTGTTCGGATTTTTCTAGGCATGTGAAGGACCTGAAATTATTTTATTTTGAAAACAGGCTTTTGAATTATTTGACATAGTAAACAAAATTATTTTTAGTCAAAACTTTTACAGTCATATGATCTTATTGAGACGCTTGAGCGTCTGAAATTTCACAGTATTTCGGCACCATTCGATATGTTTTTGAAATAGGAACCTTAGTGCCCAATATAAGAAGCGGTTCAGGATTCCGAATAGAGAATTCCCAGAAAGGCCCTTTTTTTTGTCCGAAAAATATACCTAGTCATTTGAAAAGAAGTTTTGGATTATTGTTGAGCCTCGAATAGTGTGTCTGCTTCTTCTGATCAGGTTGGCCGTATGTGGGACTCGCTTTGAATTGTGTCATTCGGGATAAGAAGTGAACATTGTTTGGGTAGTTGATATTAGGTTTATAGCATAGTAGAATGTGTTCTGCTAAATAATTTGCCTAATTTAGGTTAATGCAAAGGATTGTTGATCGAGGTTGTTTAACTTCATTTGCTTGGATCGAGGTAATGAATTCCATCCGAACCCTACTTCATCGCTCTGATTTCAAATGTTTTATTTTATTGGTTTTTCTTGCATTTAAAAAAATTATTTTAATTCAAAAATATTCAAAAATTATATTTTTATTTCTTATGCTATATTAAGCCATAAAGAATTCTTAACGAAGATTAATATCATTTCTGGGTTATTTGTGAGCCTCGAGGAGTGTGTCGGGCCTTCTGGTTAGGTTGGTCGTGCGTGGGACCCGCTGTAGGTTGAGGGTCAGAAGTGAGCACAGTTTGGGTAGTTGATATTAGAGTACTTATGGTGTAACAATGTAGATTGTTTTCTAATAAATGAATTGCCAATTTTGGTTAATTCAAGGATTTTGAATTGAGGTTGATTAGCTTCGCGTAGCTTGGATCGAGGTAAGGAATTCCATCCGAACCTACTTCATCGCTCTGATTTCAAATGTTTTATTTATAAAGTTTTTACGAATTCTATTAAACTCTGATTTTATAATTTTCATTAAAGTGTAAGGGATTTTTATCCAAACCTAGTTTCATTTATTTGTCCTCGTAAATATTTTTTTTTTAACTTTGTTATAGTTATCAAATTTTCTTTGAACTTTGTTATAGTTGTTATATGCATCGTTTGCCTTTAATGCCCTGTTTTGAGCGTTACATGTTTATTGAAAACTCTCATCAATGCTCAGTATTTATTACTCGTTGGGCATCAATTTATTCATTGCATTGGCGATTATTGCATTCTGTATATTGACATGAGATTCCGCATTTGTGTGTTTTGGCGGAGTTGGTGGGTATTGGAGGATTTGGTGTATTGGTGTGGGCTAGTATCTTGTTGGACTTATCGGTGCATATGTAATTATCAGTGTTAGTGAGCATCGCCTTTGTGACTTTACTAAGTGATTTCCTTGCACTGCATGTGTGGCTTTACAATTGCCCGTGTTCAATAATATTTGTAATTGTTTGCATCGTATCTGAAAGTCATTTAGATATCTGATCGAACTAGTTATAATCTTTGTGAAAGCTCTGGAAACTTTGGAAACCATTATCAAATTGTATCTCTGAACTAAACTATCGTCGTGTTGTATTTGTAAATTATTTTGTAATTTCTTCGTTTGAGCGACCTTAACTGAGCTCTCAAAAGTTCATTCCCATTTGACTTCCTTTCCACAGGTGATAACGCCGAGTGAGCAAATTCATTTAAGTTTCAGTCTTTGTCATTAGAACCCCTGCGTGGGTTATTATTATTGTTATTTAGAATTGTTGACTTAGACTTGATGTTTCAACTATGACAGTACCATAGAGTATTATCTTATTCAATGGTTTAGTTGCTCTGACTGGCTGGTAGTACAAAATTAGTTGAGTTTGAGGATTTTATTGCCTTAGTATTTATGATCGAGTGAGTGTTAACGTTCCGGAAATTTCAGAATGTTTCTGAAAATTTCGGGATGTTACATAAATGTTATATTATGTTGAAAGTAAAACAAGTATAATTCATGAGAAAATATCAGTAAATGCATTTAGTAGATAGAAAAACTATAACTTGGCGACAAATAATAGTCATAGAAGATATGGGAAATAATTCTAACACTCCAAAACAAGGACACGTCATTTTCATCAATACATTTTCTTCACTACTAACATCTTCAGAATTATATATATATTATGTTGTCGTCCTATCAAACTTATTTTTGCAAAAATTAGTAACTTATTTGAAAGTGATAAGGTGTTTACATAAGTCCTGTTAAATTTGAAAAGTAACTTTATTCTTTTTAGATTTCTACTTAATTATTATAATATCCTCAGGAACATATGTAATACCTTAAAAACCCTCTGAAGTTAAAAAAGTAAATTCATATATAACATTTACAATTCAAAAGGTATACGTGGTAGCATCACCATTTTTTTTTATTACAATTACAATTGTATTCGCTATTTAACTCTAGATTGCACCGGCATGACTATTCTACTACTTTAAGTACTAAGGCAATATTCATTTGAAATACTACTTGACAATTTAAAATAAAAGCTTAAAGAAGGCAAGTATCTAGCAGTTCCACTTTGTCGCTATCTATTCATTATCTTTCAGCTTATAATATAGAGAAATTATAGGTAAAGAGACATGGATATGCAAAATATGCAGCCTAATCAAACAAACAATGTTATTTTACAATCAAAAGTTAAGAGTAATTCAACTGAAATTATTTTTTGATATTTTACTTGAGTTGGTCGTATTCAATTTAGGTATTAAGGTTATTCTTTATAACAAAATAAGATGTTTTTAATAATGTTAATGTATTTTTTTGTCTGATGATATGTTTATGGTATATCATATTTTATAAACCGGCCCGAGCTTGACTCGGATTACTGGGCTAGTAAAACTAATTAGGATAGCTTATTTGTGTGGCACCTTATCATATTATCATATTTTCAAGCTAAACAGGATCATACAAATTGTATATCAGAAATATTAGTGTCGTTAAAGGTCTCCAAATATTATCTTAAACAAGGTCTTATTTCTAAATTTTTAATTAAATTCGTAGGACTAGTAAGGTATATTCCAGAAGGCTTAAATGATTTAAAGATTAATTTCGATAGTTTAAAATTCTATCTAATCGTATACATTAATCAAAATGTTAATCTTCACTTAAGCTTCGAACTGAGGCATATAAATTGCCTTAAAATTCTTGATATTATATAGGATATGTGGTGTTAAATTGCAACACATGGTTTGACTTAAATTGTGAAAAGCAAAAACTGTAGTTCTCTAAATCATGAAAAGCAAATTAAAACTTTCTAAAACTCTATTTTATGGATGTAATTACATATATGATACATAGGTGTTATTTTTAACACTAAAACTCAATGTTTAGGTTCTTAAATTATGGCATGGGTTGGTCATTCTTGTAGGCGGTCAAACTTTCAGGGCTGCGGCTAACACGATCACTCTGCATGCTAACAGAAGTAAGACAAAAAAATCAAGTGTAAGATACTAACATAGGAATCACAGAAAGTGTACTTTCTCAATTTCAAACCTAAGGTGTATGAATGGACCAACCAACATTGAAGAACATAATTAAGTGTGGCATTCCACTGAACCAAAACAACGTGCTCTACTTTCCGTAAAGTAGGGCTAAAACCTCTCCTCTGTGATAGCTGCTAGCTTTCCTAGCTCGCTCTCCTGACAGTAGCTCTTCTCTTAGCCCCTCTTTAGCCTTCTATCTATGAGCACGTTTTCTTAATAGGCAATGCGAATTTGAGTGAAAACATCGTATCTTCATTAACAGACTCTAAGTCTAACCTCAAATTACATCTACAACCTACGATATCGTCTGCAATAGACCCAGTTCGGCACCAACAACACAGCAATGCCTGCTGCAAAAAATCTAGTCAAGTTGCGGCGTGCGCGTGTGCTGGAAAAAAGTTTTCGTATGCAGGTTTTGGCTTCCTGTCAACCACAAATTCAGTAGAAAAAAGGCACCACTGGCTAATTCCAAATTACCGGACGAGGGTCTACTTTACCCCCACAGTAGAGAATGAACCTCCAAACTATTTGGTGAGGAGACCAAGTCTTTAATTACTAGCCAAGCCGTTTGATTGAAGTGCTTCATTCCATTGATGAAAACGTTGAAGTGGTTTATATTTTCTTGTAGACAAATATATCAAAGTTAGAAAGCTACTTTTTTTCTAATTGAAGATGTCAACGCTAACAAGTTCTTCTTCTCGGGTATACTATAAATACAGAACATGAGTGTTGTAGAGTTCAGATGGGGGAGAGAGAGAGAGAGCTTGTGTGACATAGAGCAATTCAATTAGACAACACGTAATTTTTTCCATCAGGTAATTCTCTCTGAACTCGTGAGTAAGCATTCCCTTTGTTTATTGGCACGGGCAAAATGTTACTCTCTTTGGTGACTCGTTATTGCAATCATTTCAACACTCTAACTTTTGCAACCGTTAGCACCAGAAAATCCCTACGATAGAAAAAAATTTGACAGATATCCGGACCCATATAGTGACAATTAATTGTCGTTAAATATTTTTAGTGACTTTACTCAGCGATGCTAAAAAGATGCGGTTAAGGCTTGTCACTGAAAGTGGTAACAGAAAAGCCACTAGAAATATTTAGCGATTATTAGTTGTCACTATATATATACGGGTTTGGAGAAATATTTCTACAATTCGGATAGCAGCCAAAATTTATTGTTTTTTAAAAACAAACACTATCAATGTAAACGATGCAGATGATATTAAACATGCGTAATTGCAAAGCCACATATGCAGGATAACACTTAGCAAGGTCACACAGGCAGTGCTCAATAACAATACTAGTTACATATGCATATGAATACTAGCTAGACCATTAAGGTATTAGTGTCTCCCGTAATAACAGACCATTCTTATATCACCTCCAATACAGACCATCATTATAACACATCAACACTTTCTCATGTCAATATGTAAAATCAATAATAGCTAATGCAACATAAAAATCAATGCTCGATGAATAATAGTTAAAGAACATCGATAAGAATTTTGATGAAAGCTTAAGGCTCAAAGTGGTTTTCAAGGCAGGTGATACAATTCTCATTCCAAAACATAATCAGAGTCCAATGATATTCGATAACAAATCAAAAATAATATACGAAATCAAATTTGATGAATTTGGGTTTCGGATAGAAACCCCTTACCTCGATCCAAGCTATGCTAGTCTTAACCGGATATACCTCAGTGTTTACCTAAACGGAACAATTATATTATCAGAATAAAATTTATTTTATGATATTGTAAACCTAGCACCAACTCACTCCTACTCTTAGAACAACCCACTCGTAGGTTATGCAAAATTTTCAAAATACCCCTAGCACTGAAAATTAGCCAAAACGTCCCTCGTGTCTAAATCACAAAAATATCTACCTTATAAGTAGGATCCGTAAAATACTCTAATTGTAGGTGAATTTTACCAAAATGGCCTTCTGGTAGTAAAATTACCAAAAAAAACCCCTATCGGGTGGCAAATTACCAAAACACCATTCAGCCGCCCTCACTCCAAAAAATTTCCAAAAATACTTTAAAACACTCTTTTAAGCATACGGAAGTTATTTTTGGATTAAAAATCATTTTAGAAAATTTCCGTTCAAAAATCCATAATCGCTAACCAGACCGAAAGTTCGGAATCCGGTTCTAGTAAAAATAGCTATCAGCCTCGAAACACTACAAAATTTTATTCACTTAACCATTACCGTAATATAAGGCTCCACTAAAAATATCGGGTAAAAATGATCTGATTTGATTTCCTAATTAAATCGAGAACTTCTCATTATTGATAAATTATTTAACACTCTTCGGGGTCATGGAAAAATCCCAAAATGTTTGACAAGGTAGATCTTCTAAAAATGATAGGGGTCTCTTCTTTAAACTTTGCCTAAATAAGTCTCTAAAAAGCTTTTAAAAATCCCAACTGGGACTGCTAAAAGAAATCCTACTTTCAGCGACACTTACACTAATTATTCAAGATTAAACACACACTGAACCCACCTTTTCACACACACAGCCTTCTTCTTCACTCAGCCGAGACTCCTCCCCCATTTCTCACACACTCACACATTGCTACACATTAAGGCACACACTAAAGCACCTAAATATATTATTCCACCTAAAGACACACACATATACACATCATACACACAACACATACTTAATACTTAATACTTTAGGTGATAAAAAACATAATTAGGTACCAATAGTTTAGTTTATTAATTATGCGTAGCATAAAAGAATCTCCAACTTATGAGATATAACATTTACTTCAATATATAAATTTCTCTCTCATGTTTTTACATTATTTATTGGTTAGAGTTTTTTGAAAGCACGAGTAATCTAATTAAGTCTTATCAGTTATTTTATTGATGACGCACAATGCTTATGACTTGATACTTATATTTATTTATTTATTTATTTAAAAGTAATAGTATATGATTTCAGTGAATTTCTATTTTGCCACTTTAAAGTTTTTTGAACATTAAGTCAAATAAGGTATGGTTTCTTTTCTTTGCATTTGTTAGGTGTATACAATTTTCATTTTAAAGATTGAGCTATTTAGGTAAAACTAATTTCTTAAATAAACATTTATTTTGATATTTTGACATTTTTCATTTTTTGTTTCTATATTGCTTCAGTAAAATAAAATAAAAACCTTTTAGTTTGTGAGTATAATCTTCAGTTTCATACAATGATTGTCATAGTTTTATTTAATTTTTTAAAGTGCATTTGAGGTGTTAATAGTCAAATTAAAGCTTAATACGTAAGTATATGTCTATAGCATAGACTTTTAAAAGTTGTACAATTGATTTTCTAGCTTTATAGGATTTACAATTATCGGGACAATTATATCAATGGATTTTTCAGTAATAAAGTGTAGTAAAGAGTTAATAAGTAAGGGATGATTTTATTATTTTACGTTTGAAGATTTTATTTTGTTATTTTAAAGTACTTTAGAAGTGTTAAAAGTTAAAAGTATGACTTAAGTATATTGATTAGATAGAGTTTTAAAATGTGTAGAATTAGTTTTCTAGCCTTTATAAGGTATACAAAAATTGGGCAAATTAGACCTATGATTCTTTTAATAATAAATCATATTAACGTGTTAGAAAATTGGGGTAAAAAAAAGAAAAAAAACATAAAAATAAATAGAACGATGTGTCACATAATTAGAAGGGGTGAGATGTCGCATAAGTAGCGCCATGAACATTCATGTTTATTTATTTCTAATACATTAATCATAAAAATTATTTGTGAATTTAAAATGTTATTTATGTATTTTAACTACTTTTTAGAGTTAAGTCATATGCAGTTTGATCTTTTTTAGTTTACATTTATTGGTGTCTATGATTTCCAGTTTAGAAGTTGAGGTCACACAATTCAAATTAATTTCTGAAGTTAATTGACATGTTGGTATTTTAAAATATTTTTAAAAATTAAGTTATATTCAATTTGTATATTATTTCCGTAAATAGAAAAGAAAAATCTTTATTTGTAAGTCACATATACGCTTTGGCACTCTTTTTGTTTGCATGTATTGGTGTGTATGATTCCCATATCATAATTTGAGGTTGACTTTGCGACAAGTCATCATGTTTATTTTCGAATCCTTTTCCTTTTTTATCCATATTTATTATAATTACACATGCATCATAATTTTCTACTTTGATTTATCATTAAAAAACTCGTAGCTATTGTTGTCATAATTTTAGTTTACCTTATAGGAGTAGAAAGTCAATTGTACACCTTCTAAAACTCTACCTAATTAATGTATCAACATATTAGAACTTAATTGTAACTATTAACACCTCAAAATACTATAAGATAAGACAATAAACATTAAAAAATATATAAAAAAAAACGTAAGATATATTTAAAAATTAAGTCATATCGCTTTGTTATTTGTTTTCGAAAGATCTTAATTGGTAAATTGTTTATCTTTGATTTCATACATAATTTTCGCACTTTACACTTGTGCAAGGCCTATCAGAGGTACTTAGCAGTGTTTAGCGACTGCTAAACGTGATACTGGGCAGGCCTATACTATATTATCTTTAGGTTGGTAAGATATGATTCAGGAGGATTAGTGTAGAGTATAGCCACTGTTCATGACAATACTTTTTAGTTTCCCTTCTTCTTCTGGCGTACATCATTTCTCTTTCCTAATTAATCTTCCTGTGGACTTCTTTTTTTTGTGCTTTAATTACTAAAAGCAAGTGAATACTGCCATAAATAGTACGGTGCTCCTTTCCCAGCAGCTATAAATAGGAAGGCCATAACCTAAGAATTCTCATTCCTTGAAACCCACCCTCTTTTAAACAACTTCAAATAGTTCTGCCATGGTGCTAGAATATTTCCCTTCTTTCGCTATCCTTTTAGTTTCCCTTCTGTTCTTGTACATGGTTGTCAAGCAATGGAAAGGATCTAAATCAACATTACCACCCGGACCAAAGAAGTTGCCCCTTATTGGGAACTTACACCAACTAATTGGCTCACCACTACCACACCATGCTTTAAGAGACTTGGCCAATAAATATGGTCCCGTTATGCACCTAAAACTTGGTGAGCTTACAACCATAATCATTTCATCGCCAGAGGCGGCTGAGGCGGCCTTGAAAACACACGAGCACAGTATTGCGCAACGTCCTATATTTGCCACAGTACAGGCCGTTACTTCCGGCGGATTTGGAGTCATCTTCGCCCCTTATGGGGATTATTGGAGACAAATGCGAAAATTGTGTACATTGGAACTACTAAGCGCTAAGCGCGTCCGATCATTTAGACCAGTGAGAGAAGAGGTAGTTACCAAGTTTATTGAATCCATTCATGGTTCCTCAACGAACGGGGATTCCGTTATTAATATGACGGACAAGATATTCCAAATGATTAGTAGCATCACCTCAAGGGCTATGTTTGGTAATGAATGCCAGGGAAATGAATTTATTAAGCTAGTGAAGGAAGCGAACGTGTTGGCCGATGCGTTTGACATAACCGAGCTGTTCCCTTCTTTCAAGATTTTTCAATTCTTTAGCAGCAAAAAATCTACACTGAAGAATCTGTTCCAAAGGCTGGATAAGCTTCTTGATAATATCATTGATGAGCACAAAGCCAAAAGGGCCTTGAATCATGACATTTCAGGGCATGAAGAAGAAGATCTAATCGATATACTTCTGAATCTTGTGGACTCAACTCACTTTGAATCCCCGTTCACCACCACTGACATCAAAGCTATCACGCAGGTACGTACAACTGTAATTATGTTTCCTATTTTGTTTCTGTTTAGTTCTAAAATTTCTCACATTATTATAAGGCAAGTGCTCGAATCCACTCGGAACTAGATAACGGAACACCCTGGACTAGCAGAAATGAGCTACATTACTATCATATTTCTTCACAACATGCACAAGTGACTGATTACTCAATGCTAATTTTCAGGACATTTTTGGAGCGGGAACAGATACTTCGGCGACAACAACTGAATGGGCCATGGCAGAATTAATGAAGAACCCAAAAGTGATGGAGAGGGCACAAGTAGAGGTGCGGCAATGCCTTAAAGGCAGAAAAAAAATTAATGAGGAAGACATTCAGGAACTAAAATATTTGAAGTACGTAATCAAAGAAACATTAAGGTTACACCCGCCCGCTGCACTGTCCCCGAGAGAAGCCATTGAAAATTTTCAAATGGGTAAATACAAGATACCCGCAAAAGCTAGATTTATCTTTAATCTCTGGGCAATAGGTAGAGATCCCAAACATTGGCCTGACGTGGATTGCTTCCGACCAGAGAGGTTTTATGAATCTGACATTGATTACAAAGGAACCAATTTTCAATACCTCCCATTTGGAGCTGGTAGGAGGATGTGTCCTGGCATAACATTTGGTATTGCAAGTATTGAACTTTCACTTGCCCAACTCCTGTATCACTTTGATTGGAAACTCCCGCATGGAATGAAGCCAGAAGAGCTCAGCATGACTGAAGGGTTTGGCGCGGCCGTGTTCAGAAAGGACCCTCTGTACGTCATTGCAACCCCAGTGTGCTCCACTGAATAGAGATAAGTTAATAAGGCTTGAGAAAAGTCAAATGGCAGCCGTCACTAATCTGTGGGCAATACTAGTATTCGTCAAGTTCAGGAGATGTTAGTGTTACTATTTGATAGTAATCGTGTGTACTAAGTTTCCTTTGGTTTAGTTTAGTCTAATAAAAACATCTTGTTTATGTTTCCCTCTTTTGTCCATGATACCTCTCAATCGAAAAGGGCACTTTATTAAGTGCCAAGTGCGACCTGCTCAAACTAGAGTGGAGGAATCCCCCAAATCAAATATAAGAGCATCTGCTTCCATGATAAAAAATTGCTACTAAAATTGTTTTGTAGGTGTTGCTAAATTTATAGTGAAATTCTTCAGCCGCCGTAATGCATTTAACGACACTTGATTACAGAAGAGGATCCTAGTCCGGTCAATCTTGCCTTCAATGCTCAAGTTGACCACATGTCGCTTTGTTCTGTAACAGCAACTATGCTGTATATGCTGGGAGACGTACAATCTCTTTGCTAGCCATAGTAGTAGGTGACCATACTTCTGATAAAAGTAGACAATCAACAAAAATGGAATCAGCAAGGCCTTTTAGTGTTTGCTTGCGTTCTGCCTATGTATGCACTAATATACAAGTGGTAGAGGTAGCTGTTTTTGGGTTGAAAGTTTTCTTTATCAGGGATTGGTAGCTTTCTTACTGTACTGTTAGCTGTAATACTATAATTCAAAAAATCAATATGCATAATAGAAGAAAAATCTTGTGAAATGTTTTCTTCTCTGGATATCAAACTCGTTACGAGTTGCGATACTGGCTAACGGCTAAAAGTTTCAACCAGGAAAAGGGAAAAAAATGTGAAAGAAGCTTCTTTGTTAAGTCTCTATTGGTACTACTACATCTCTATCTATACCCGCCGAGTGTCACAGACTAAGATTAACTCTAACCCAATCCGCGCAGGCAAGTGCTTATGCTGCTTTGTCCGTAAGCACCACGCTAGTGCGCGCCGCGCATCTCCAGTGTTGGCCCCTCGGCTCTCACACTCACGCACAAAAGGCAAAGTTGGCTAAAAATGATTTATATTACAAGTACATATTACAAAAAATGGTGGGTCACATTTTAATTTTATCTTATGGGGCAATTGTTGGGTGTAGCTTCTCGATGAAATAACACATGCCAACATATGTGAACTTTTGCAACAGACCTTTAGATTCGTCAGGTAGTGTGTGAAGTCCATCCCACGAATTGAGCATTGCACTGGAATTCTCCATGAAGTTCATCCCAAGCATCACCCCGTGCTCATCAAAGTTGATGATGTTGAAGTCAGCCTTACCCTTCCATTCATTGATCCTCATATCGACGTTCTTGACAACCCCTTGAGTCAGTTGCTCCTCAGCATTCACGGCTTTGAACCAACTCCCATCGTTAGTTGGTTTGAGCCCCAGCTTCTCAGGAACCCTAGCACCCGTGTCCACCAATGCTTGTAGGGTCTTCCCACTAATGTCCATCGTTGCATAGAGCAAGGCTTGTCCATTTTCTTCTTCTTGGTCTTGGCGGCATCCTCCTTTGACTCATTCTACACCACGACATCGAGCTTCTAGAACGCCCCCCATATTCACCTTCCTGTCGCTTTCGAAAAACCCCCCACTACACAAGAAAGAGCCTTTTAGCACAGTTTTTACCGATGGAAATAAACCAAGTTCTAAAAGTGCCCTTTATTGACAGATATGGCCATCGGTATATGTTCGTCGCTAAAAATATATATCAATGAAAAAATTCTTCACTAAATATTATTAGTGATTTAACGAAGGGCATTTACCAATGGACTTTTAGTGACATAATTATCTGTCGGTAAACATGTTTTACGTATTTTCCCCCTTTCCCAATTTATTTTTGGCAGAATAGTTAGAAAAAGTTTTTAGGGATAGACTATTACCGACGAAACAAGTCTGTCGGTACAAGTTAGCTTTTTGTAATATTTTCATAGTCTTTAGTGACAAACTATTAGCGACGGCCAAAATCCATTGCTAAACACTGCTACATCAAAAAGAACTCTAATGCCCCTCTTCTTTGTCATCCTCGCCCCCCCCCCCCCCCAACACACCTTACTGCCCCTAGTGCGCTAGTTCGAAGCCTTTTGCATGAATTCATCCTCTTCTCGAATCTCTCTCTCATGCTAAAATGTGAAGGAGAGAGAAACCAAATGGGTCTTTATATTCTCACGTTGGCAATCTTCTTAGTTCATACACTGCAACAGGTAGTCTAATGTATTATGTAATTAAAAGATTGTTATTATGTTCAGTGAGTGCATTTATAGTGGCAGGTGTATATGGCATATGGGCTTTTTGGAATAACCAGCAAAGCACGATGCGCTTGACTTTTAAAATCCATTTGTTTCCAACAGCCTTGCTCCCTGGCAGATGTTCAACCAATTCCCAGATCTGATTCTTCTCCATTAAGCTCAACTCATCCTTAACTGCAGCCATCCACTCATTACTAGCTGATGAAGATAAGGCTTCTTCCATAGAATTGGACTCATCTTCATCAGTTAGAGTGCACATAAGAATTTCTCCGTCAATCTCAAAACGAAGACGTGGAACTCTTCCCTGTGCACCTCTACACAATTGAGAATCGTGTTGACCCGATGGTACTGGTGGTGTGCTCCTACTAGGTTAAAGGTCACTTATACTATCTTTAGCGACAACCGGATGAGAAATTAATTCCCTACCTTCGCTTTGAGATGGTAAAGTAGCTTCAACCTACTCTGACTCATAGAGGTCAAGATTCTTACTTGTATCTCCAATGTTAGGAAAATCACTCTCTATAAAATTGACATCGCGAGACTCTATTTCAATCCTTCCACCATTTGGATGTTCACCATACATCACATAGCTAGCCTTTAAAGTTTTCAGAATACCTTTAAAAGATACTCTTTTTAGTTCTAGGCCCTAGTTTCCCATACTTATGAAAAGTACTGTGAACATAACTTGCTGAGCCCCATGGGCGCAAGTTATCCAAATTTGGCTTTTGGCTATTCCAAAGCTCATATGGGTGGATTTGACTGATTGTGAAGGCACACGATTAAGTATATAGGTTGCAGTCAAAAGGGCATTTCCCTAAAAAGATATTGGAAGGTTTGCTTGCACCATCATAGACCTAACCATATCTAACAATGTTTTATTCCTTCTTTCTGCAACACCATTTTGTTGTGGAGTATTAGGAATATTAAGTTGCATGCATATCATTTTTCCTCACAAAACTTCTTGAAGTGATCGGACAAATATTCGCGTCCCCGGTCAGTGCGAAGAGTTTTTATAAACTCTTCTCGTTCTGATTCTCAACCTCTGCTACAAAGCGTTTGAAACAGTCCAAAGCTTCATAGCGGTGAGATATCAGATACACATAACCATATCGCGTATAATCGTCTATCTGTGTAAGGAAATAAAAGGCGCCATGGCGTGCCTTTACACTCATTGGTCAACATATGTCAGAATGAACTAGCTCAAGTGGCTAAGTTGCTCTCACAGCCTTTCCAAAAGGCTTTCTGCATGTTTTACCAGCCAAACAAGCCTCACATGTTACTAGATTGACTTTTACGAGTGGCCAAAAGGCTTTCTCTAGCCAAACGAGTCATTCTATCTTGCCCTATGTGGCCCAATCTTGCATGACAGGGGGTAGAATCATTCACAATATTATCATTCGATCACTACATAAGAATAAGAGGACTAAGAATCAATTAAATCCAATTGAAAAAGACTATCATATCCATGCGAAAATCATGTCCGAACAAAACATCTTCCAAAAAGATTTTAACTTATTACCCCTAAAATTGAAGGAAAAATCATTGTCTAATAAAGCAGTAACTAAAAGTAGATTAAGCCAAACAGTGGGTGCATATCGCACATCCTCAAGAAGCAACGTGCGCCCAGTGTGCAACTTGAGCTGGTAAGAACCAACCCTTAGCATCTCTTTGGAGCTATTGTTTCTCATGAAGATATGTTTGCTTCCCAGTGAAATCTGGTGATAATCTACGAATCCCTCTCGATCACGTGCTACATGTCTTGTTGCACATGTATCCACAAACCACACAGGTTGGGAATCAACAACCATCACCTGTGAGGAAACATATAACTGAGAGAGATTCTGAAGGTACCCTCTTCGACTCAGCACAATCACGAGCGAAGTGTCATTGCTGTTGACAGTTGAAACATTTGATTTTAGACAAATCCTTTTTCCCACCACGTTTTCTTCTCTTGCGTTTCTTTATTTTCCCTTCCTTTGGCGCAGAAGTACTAGACTCACCTTTCTTGCCTTTCTTACTTTGTCTTTCACACTTGACATTTGCATTCCGTGATCCCCCTTAGGCGACGTAAGTAAGGGTCTTGTCAGCATCTCGAGTCTCAGCCTCAAGGATGACATGCTGTGAAACATCAGAAAAGTTATTGATTTAGAATTGCTTGTGGGTTTTCGCAACTCAAATTGCTGAGAGTTAGATGGTTGCTGAAGTTGGAGGAGTTGAAGGTGGACGAAGGAGCCTTGTCAAGACTAGTTCATCTGAAAATTTTGGGGTGCACAATCTTGAAAGGAGTAGCAGATGGATTGAGGTACATTAGCACCGTGAACTGAAAAAATTTAGACATCAGGCATACGCCTGAAGCATTTGCGAAGCCGCTTTGAATTGAAAAGGAGGGGAGGATTGCTCAAAAGTTCAATATGTGCCTTCCATTACTACTGCTCAGCCCATGGGATGAACCAGCAGCAATTTCTTTGCAACTGCTACATATTTTCCTTTCATTTTCATTGACCAAGTAGCCTCCGATTATAAATTTCTGAGTTAATAAATAACCAATTAGTGTGACATTTCCTTATGATTACTCGGGAATTCATAGCCACACCCTACCCTTACAAGCATTATTCTTCTTAGCCTTGTCTTGTTAAGAACAGACATTAGTTGTGACTTCTAAAGCCATCAAGACGTGCATTTGCTCTAAGCCATCAAGATTGCCCAATTGATTTTGTTCTAATCAACGCAGATTAATGACCTTACGTAGAGCAAATGCACATCTCTGCTGGGTTCTTGAGTTTGTATTGGAGTCTGTTCTTTGCTTTCTGAGCTTTTTCTGAATCTTGCTTCCCAATGGCAAAGAAAAAAAGATTACATTAGGGTACTTTTTGCCTTACAAAGAAGCTCGGGTGGTTGTCAACAGCCCGCGGCAGTTAGCATCATTATCAGAAGGATCAAAGTCAATAGGAAGCATACTTAAGTATGTTATGAACTAAGCCTTGCTAAAGCTTTCGATCACTCTAGTTTGCTAGCTGCGACATCTCATCTCCTAACACCCTTTTTCAATAGAGCCGAAGAACTAAGATGGCCGTAGATGTGTAGTTTATACTGCACGCTGCTTCGGCAAACGCCAGTGATCGAAGCAAATGAAATTGGAATAAAGCAGCCTGGTAGTAGAGGCGTTTGCTATTGTAGGGTCAGGGGAAGGTCAGATCATTGAGGTACGTACGGTTCCGCATTCTAAATCAATGCCTCAAGGTTAGATCATACAACGGTTCTTAGGTTTCTTCCCTAGCAAGTATAATAAGAAGGAAACAAAGAACGTCTCCTTTTCAAGTATGATTTAATACCCATAATTGTCTTATCAGTTATGGTAATTGCACAGAAAAGGATAATTTCACTTCCATGCCGGCCTTGTTATTTCATTATTATTACCAGGGAGCACATAGTCAGATACAACCAATGCCGACTGAAAAAAGTACAAAAACAGTATCTATAAACATGTGTTCTAGCAATCTCCTTGTTCTTCTCCTACTGTAAAAGATGGAACAGGCTATTGTTCAATTGGCCTTGAGAAAGCTCGGCAGTTTGCTTATCGAAGAAGGAAAATTTTTATCTGGTGTTGGTGAGAAAGTTGGGGAATTGGAAAGTGAGCTGAAGTGGATGGATTGTTTCTTAAAAGATGCTAACGCAAAATAAGAACATGGCTATGAGAGAGTTCGCAACTGGGTTATGGAGATCAGAGAAGTAGCTTATGACGCAGATGGTGTTATCGATAATTTCATTGTCAAAGTCTTGTTTAGAAGGAAAGGAAACATCCTCAAGAAGTATGCGTGTTTCTTTAGTGAATCCAGAGCCCTTCATAAAATCGGTTTGGAGATTGAGGCTATTAAAAGGAAAACCAACACTCTCGCGTCACGCTTACAAACTTCTGGTGCCAAATTCGACAGTGATGGAGAAGGTGGCTCAAATACAAGGCGGCAACCGCCAAGGCCCAAATGGTCTTATCCCCATATTATTGAGGAGGATATTGTTGGGCTGGAGGAAGACATAACCAAAGTGGTGGAACACTTGGTGAGAGTAGAAAAACAATACCAAGTTGTTTCTCTTGTTGGTATGGGTGGTATGGGCAAGACTACACTTGCTAAAAAGGTTTACCATCACGATGAAGTTAGGCATCACTTCACGTGTTTTGCTTGGGCGTATGTATCACTAAAATTACCGAACAAGATATATTTTTGAGGGAATTCTTATCCAACTCATCTCTGCCTCTAGAGAATAGAGGAAAGAAGTCGCGAGTTTGAGAGATGAAGAGCTTGTCGCAAAACTTTATCAAGTTCAAACAGAGGAGATGTTTGGTGATCATTGACGACATTTGGCAAGCTGAGGCTTGGGATGAGTTAAGTCCTGCTTTCCCTTGCACAATGTCAGGTAGCAAAATATTGTTGACTACTCGCAACAAAGAAGTAGCTTTGCATGTACATCAGCGATGCTTTGTTCATGAACTCAGGCAGTTAAGTGAATGTGAAAGACGGGAGCTGTTTGAGACGAAAGCCTATTTGAGAAATGATGCAGGTAACATCATTCCTCCATGGGTGCAATGACTTCTATTACTCCCTATGTTTGTCAGGATCACTAGTTTTTTCCCATCAAAGCACGCGAAGGGAGATTTCAAAAGAAAAAGGTCAGATGAGAAACTGCTAACAAGAAGGAATATAGAAACATTCCTGAATAACCATATACTAATGCTTAAATTGTAGGATTTGGTGCTTTTATCTCCTTATTCAACCTGTGGAGTACTCCTGTTCTATTGTTGATTCAGCACAGACATGCTGAGCTTGGGTAAGGAAATGGTTAGAAATTGCACCGGTTTGCCTCTAGCTATTGTAACGCTAGGAGGACTTTTGGCTACAAAACATACGCTAGATGAATGGTACCAGGATTTGCCGTATTATTTAAAAGCATGCTTTCTCCATTTAGGCCACTTTCCCGAAGATCATAAAATTGGTACTGAAAAGTTGGTCAGAATGTGGGTGGCAGAGGGGTTCGTGCCTCCTACCACGGTAGAAAGCTGTGAAGGCGGGGGGTTGCTTGACACAATGGTCAGTGTTGCAAAAAGTTACCTGCTTGAGCTGGTGGGGAGGTGCATCGTTCAAGTAGCAGAATACACAAAGTTAAGTGGAAGGGTTAAATCTTGTCGACTGCACGATCTAATGAGAGATGTATGCATATCAAAGGCAAAACAAGAAAATTTTCTTAGGCTGGTAATTGGCTATCTTCTTGGTAATAAGGTGTTCCTGGGCGACAACTTCTTGTTTACGTCATCAATCAGCTGTAAGGAAGATGTTAATCATCCATCTTTTGCTGTCCATGGGCAGGAATATTTCGGCCAGCATAGCCGCCTGCGCTCAGCTTTATTCTTTGGCGGAGAAGCAATTGACTGGCAATATGTTGAGCAAAAGATATTGAAACCGATAGTCATGGGTTTTACCTTTCTAAGAGTGTTAGATCTTGAGGGACTATACATGTACAAAGTAAGTTTGCCAGTGGAAATAGGAAATCTCTTTCACCTGAGGTACCTAAATTTACGAAATTCAAGCTTCACCCGGTTGCCATCCTCAATAAGTAGATTGAGATACTTGCAAACTCTTGATTTAAGGGCTCAACGGGGACTAAACTGGATTAAACGATTAATGGGATTTGATGTACCAAACGTACTGTGGAAATTGGAAGGGCTAAGACACTAGTATCTTCCAAGTCGAGTCGATGAAGGTAAAGCTAAGCTGAGACTAGACAAATTGAGCAATCTGGAGATGCTAGAAAACTTTGATTCAGATACATGTCATACCAATTGCATATCCCAATTGACCAATCTTCGAGAACTTAAGAGATGTCGGGTGCGTGTTGAAGAGTTGGGAGCAATCCTTTCAACCCCAAGCAGAACCAACTCCAACCAAAGTTGTCGCCTTCAACATTCTTCCTTCAGCCTTCAGCATTAGAGGGAGCATTTAGACGGAAGAAGAGCAAAACCTCCTACTGCAGCTATTAGCAAGTCACCATCTTCGTAAGTTAGAGATAGAGGATTGTCTGATAAAGTTACCAGAGTACCACCAGTTTCCTTCAGGGCTGACAAGGTTACTGTTTATTAATACTGAATTGAAAAAATGACCCAATGCCAACATTGGAGAAGCTGCCAGACCTAAGAAGTCTTGTGTTACATAAAATCCTACCTCCGAAAAAAACTGACTTGTTCTGCAACTACACCTCTTGTCAATGCTGCTGGTGTTGGTGGATTTCCTCGACTCAAGTTTCTAATACTTACAAGCCTAAATAACTTAGCGGAGTGGAATGTGGATGAAGGAGCCATGATGAGTCTACTCCACTTGGTCATTGAGGATTGCAAAAAGTTGAAGAGGATTCCAGAGGGACTGAGGTTCATCAGTAGCTTCAAGGAGTTAGAGATCATACGAATGCCTGAAGCATTCCGGAACAGGCTTCGAAGAGGAGGAGAGGATTTCCGCAAAGTACAACATGTGCCTTCCATTTCAACTTCTGCTGAATTTTATGCTGGAGATTACTAGCTCGGCTAACTTACTGTTGAAGTATCCAACTCTTCAAGGTGGCATATAATATTTTCAGCACTTCCAGTTTCCCTTCTCTAATCTCCTGCTTATCGGAAAGTCGCTCATTTCTTCCCATACCAGTGACACTTCCCGTTTATTGATGAGCATTTCATCCAAGTGATTATTGGGCATGTAAGTGAGAGTTTCTAGCCATTGGACAACGCACTGGGCTCGTGTTTACTGCTATAGATCCTAAATAAATGTAAACAAGTGACTATTGTGCTGTGTGTTAAAGAACCAGAAGCAACCATGAACCTACATATTACGTGTGTAATCTATGGCCTGTGCGGTCATCCATGGCCTCTATCTCTTACTGTTACTCTTTCAAGTGCTACTTACTCCACAAAGATGCTTACACGTTACAACCAAAATTGTGAAAAACATTGAACCCCGTGCATGCCTATGCTGGTTTCTCGAAGTGGAACTTGCTTCCAGTGACTGCTGGGCACAATACAGCAAGGCTACTGTTCCAACGAATGTTCTACTAGTTTTGTTTTCTAAGCAAAATTCTGGATCACGTATACAAAAACAGTGCATAGCCAATAAATTTCTGGTAATCTGGATCTGGTCATCAATTTGAGTGGAATTTATGGTAATATTACGTTCAAGCACATTGCATGCGGTGTAGATATTCGACGTGGCTGGAAACAGCAGGAAGAGACCAAAGAAAAGAAGGGCAAGTGAACTCGATAGATGTATAGTACGATGATAGGCAAACAACAGTTGGCGGATAATTTGGGTTTACCTGATGATGGCAGTCCAAAGTTTTTGCAGATTTGTGGCGTTTGAAAGAGTCTCAGCCAGATAACTCAAGGTTGGGAAGCAATCTTGTGTCCTGTGCACGAGAGCAGAACGTTCAATGGTTGCAGCAACATTTTCTCATTGGGATCGCTTCAAAGAAATAGGAAGCACATGGAACTGTTCCGTGGCACTGAGTGGTGGTAGTTGGTCAATGTTTCTAAAGTAAACAAGTAACTCGAGTACATATGGCCCCCCGGAGATCCCAGCATATGCACACCGCCACACCCCCACAACATAAGGCAATCAGTAAAGACAAAAAAAGCGCACAGGTTGATTCCTGCCCAAAATTGTATAGCCAACTCATATTGTGGAACAAGAAATCAGATGCATTTGAATCTGTTGAAACCATATGCTGCACTGTTTACAGCCAAACTTACAATTAAAGAATACTATACCTGTAAGGATATGCCACATTAATCTAAACTAGATTCTTCGAGGATCAGTAACAATTACAAAGAATAATCACAATACAGATGAAAGAATAGCGACATATAGCAGTACAAAGCTTCAAGAGCCGGCCAGAACAAACCCGGCAACGTGACAGTACCAATCAAGATACTCTGCAGACTAATGACATGCGAGGCTGCAGACCGATAACAGGCAAGAACTGAGCAGGAAATGGTAGACTCGTCTTATGCATTGCCCCAACAGCTATTGCAACAGGAGTGATTGTCCTTGTGATCCTGAGACTGACAAATCTTCACAAGCCAGCCGAGACCAATCCATGCAATGTAACAATACCGATCAAGATGTTCTGCTGACTGATAACAGGCAAGAACTGAACAGGAGACGGTGGGGACTCCATCTTCTGCATTGCCTCAGCTGCCATTGCATCAGGACTGATTGTCCTTGGGCTCCTGAAACGCAAAAGAATGATGTAAATATACATTAGAAGACGGACATAACAAGTATGACATATAACAGCCCTATATGCCTGCAAACATTTGAAGTGTCTAGCTCATGGTTTTTTATCGCGGTATCAGGATACATAACTGACGCGATCGCCGTGAATGGTATTGTGAGTATCGAATGTTATGTAACGGGAATCGGCTATCGAGACTGACTATTCCTTTTAAACTCTAGCAAAACACTAAAACTCGACGATACTCCCGTTCATTTACTCCAAAAGCTACTCTCTAAACTTGTAACGGTTTATTATAAAAGTAGTATCACCTTAAATGTAAGAATATAAGTTTATCTCACTCAATACTTCAGTGGGGGTAACTTCAAGGCCCACAGGGAATGCAAAGGCTAAACATAGTAGAAGTCAACAAAGTTAACCAGACATCTACAAATTACACCAGCTTTGCAGAGTTCAGTCAAAGCCAATGGGAGAAGATGAGAGAACATCTTGCAAAATCTAAAAATGAAAACCCATGAAGCTTCGAGGCCCTTTGATCTATTTCTTGTCCTTGGATCCATAAATCTAAGCTTTAAATCATGTAAATCTGCTGTTTGAAAACCAATCTGAAGTTTCTAAGTGAGAAAGAGCTTTGATAAGGACCTAAGTTTAATATCCAGGTAGGTGCCTTAACGGCCGATATTAGACCGTAACGGCTGTAACAGCTCTTTGCAACAACATTTAGCAGCTTAACGGTAGCGTAACGGCGATAAATTGTAGATTCATAACTATCAATATATTGGTCTGTAACTACCAGGAGAATCTGATCATAACTGTTACATTAACATTTTCCTAAACATGGCGAAACTTTCACCACTGCACATATATAAGCCAACACAACTAATAATCTCTGGTTTCTCTTGAGATCTTGTGAAAGAAGTTACCTATTGCACATGTCTCCCACTGTGAGCTTGAAGATTCCCTCCCCGCTAGCTTTTAGTGTGCGCCGCAAATCGCCATCAGTAAATGTGCCTATCAAGTGGTATTCGTCATCAATAACTAGGAGGCAACCACATCCTTTACTGGTTAGCTCTACTAGCTGATCCATTATCAAGTCTCCTTCTCTACAGACTGGAAGTTCCTCTTGTTTCTTCATAACGTCCTTTACCTGCAACACCCAAAATTCATCTATAAAAAAACATTTGTTTGCAAGAGACTATCCCCAGATATAACCTTCAGCGAGTATTCAACGGCAACAAGACGAAGACTCTCTGAAACTAGTCAAGTTTAGTACTATCACTTTAAGGTCAAATATATTCATACAGCGGTCTTTTCCCAGGTAAACCTCTAGATCAATGACTCTGATTCAAAACTCCATTCCTAGAAATGGTGAACTGGGTTGTGGCTGAGCCGGAAATCAAGTCGAGAAAAAAAATGAATAAATAGGCTTAACATAGCCAATCAACAATATGTCAAAGCCATGAGTCCGTCGCATACGACCCAATTGTATTTCTTTAATATGTGACCAATTCTATCTCTTCTACTTGGTCTAATCATAGTCCATAGATTAACACCGAAAAAGCAACATTACAAGCAAAAAGACGCAAAATCGACCTTAAAGATCAGGCTCTTCCCGATCCGCCCAGCCGGATGATTCGCCGCGTACTGCTCCTTAGTCAACTTCCTGGCGCCCATAATCGCGACAGCCACCGTGTCCCCGAACACCATCTGTATCGCGGTGGACGTCACCGGGGCCAGATCAAACGGGCACAATTCCCTCTCCAAGGGCAAATGCACCTCCATATCGCAAACTCCGCCCAACAAACTCCCCTCCGCCGACGTCACCGCCACCAGGTACGCCCCCTTGGCCCTCGCGCAGGGCGCCAGTCGCAGGAGCTCCTCGGTGTTGCCGCTCTTGGAGAGGAAGACGAGGATGTCGGAGGAGGAGAGGGAGCCGATGTCGCCGTGGAGGGCGTCCAACGGGGAGAGGAAGGAGGACTTGACGCCGAGGGAGACGAGGGTCTGGGAGATCTTGTTGGCGACGAAGCCGGACTTGCCGACGCCGGTGAAGAAGATGGTGCCGGCGGCGTTGAGGAGGGTGTGGGTGAAGGCGAGGGTCTTGGCGAGGTCGAGGCGTTGGAAGAAGTGGTTGAGGTACTTCTGCTGGGACTTGAAGAGGCTGAGGAGGTCGTCTTGGTTGATCTTCTTCTCGGCTTCTTCTTCGGGTGGCGGAAGAGGGAGAGATCCCATGTCTCTGCTTCTCTGGTTTTCTAGGCTTGTCGGTGAAGGGAGTGTTGTTTATATGGTTGGATTGGATCTGATTTTGATTTTGGGAGGGTGCGTGCGAAACTCGTAGGAAATGAAGAAATGAAATGACCACTAATTTTTTCTAGGCACGATGCAGCAATAATATAAAACCAATCGGTACTCTCGTCGTCTCGGTACACGCGGTGGCAAGAAACAAAATATCAACGTAAAAGTTATACCGAATGTTGTATTTTACACGTCTCTCAACATCACCTACATGCAACATACGGTCAATTTTACCGCCACAAATTTAGAAGATGTTTGTTTTTATATTGTATCTGTCGTCTCGCACTTTCATACGTCGCTATACGATTTAATTTGTTATTAGCGACAAAAATAAAGGGCAAATATGCACACCCAAAATTACAACAACCGTGTCCAAGTTACAATGGACAACTTTTTGGACACGTGAAGTTTAACTTGATGGTGTTATGGTGTCTTAATTTAATGTTGCGCAAGTGCGAGTCCGATATCAATTCTCAAAGTTTGACTTCATTATTGACCGGAACAATTATAGGCCAGCCAATTAGCCACAACGGAAAAGAAATTGAACCGGGGGTCACATCCACGACGCGTTCTCATTTGTCGGCAGCACGGATGGGGCGCATCAGGCCTAGTAGACACAGCAAGTTAATGATAGATAGGCATGTCATGTGATGATCTGAGCCCATCCGTTCCTCTTTGTACGAATTTTTTTTTTTTTTTAATTTTCTCTAAAGTAATTTTTTTCTCTCTTTTTGCAACAATTTCTTCTTATAATCTTTTCAAGACAGTGATAACTTTGCAATTATCGTACCAACTTTAAAAGATTTCAAAAAAATTTCATCAAGTTCACAAATTTTATCTTGCAATTCATGAACTTGGCAGAAAATTGGTTAGCGGTCTATCATGGTAAAATCATTATACTCAGTAATAAGAACTTATTCGTATCTTCTTTGTCTTGAACTTTACATTTATCCTCCAATGCCTTCCAAATTTCTTTTGCGAATCAAATGACTTGTAATAGTTGTAAAGACGATCAGAAAGTACATTGAGAATATAGCCGCGACACATAACTTCATCATCGTTCCGCTTTTGACATTCCTTCTTTTCATTTTCCCTAGCATTATCAAAATGAAGCCTACCATTGTCGTACACATAGCCATAGAGTAACTACTGGGATGGTGGAAATCAGATCTTCCAAATTATTGCATCAATTCTCTGTAGATTCTGGGTGGTTATACGTACTTCATCTGGGTACCTGTGAGTGATCTGATTAAAGGGATGACTTCATGGATTTGTCCAAATTCTAAACCGTTACTGCCAAGGCGTGAGAACCACTTGATGCAACAGGTCCAGACAGTAAAGACGCTGTCACGGGTTGAAGCATCCGTTAGCATCTAAGTCAAAAATAATCGTGGAGACCATCCCACACAGATCGAGCAGAAGCGAAATGGGTGTATTTGTTTAGAGGACACGGAGATGCCCCCGTTAAAATACTTCCTCCGTTAAGGGTGTCATGGCCGAAATAAACAATTTCTGAAAGAAAGTTAACCAGAAATAACTGAAAATTGATTAGCAAAAAAAGTATGCGTTACTTACAAAGTTAGAACAAGAATAAAGCAAAAGTGGGCTTCAGGCTACACACAGCAAATAAGTGGGATCCATGAATGTCCACTGCTGCACCTGACAAAATAAGGAGAGAGCTCACGTACCGCTTTAAAGGGCGAACAGCTCATGGTCGCCTTTACAAAACTGATTCCATCATCTATGATTGAGATGCGAAAACTTCTGAATAGCTATCTTACATCTGAACCGCAGGAAAGAGGGGGGGAGAAGAGAACTATTATAGTTTGTGTCTATAGTAGCACTAAAAAGCATAACTAGTGAGATCCTCGAGCTCTTACATGAGAGCAGTGGAAACATAGTTTCTAGGAAAAGTAAACTCACCGTAGTGGTAAGAAAAGATTTATAGATCTGCACATTGATGAAAGAAAGATTAGGATGACTTCATAAACGCTTGATCCACTCGGATGTGTTGCAAAAACATGGAAATTGCAGTTGGGCCATATGCACATATCTTGTATAGACGATTGATTCTTTTCTTGAAAGCTTGTGCCAGAAGTGAAATGGGTTACAAGCAGCACGCCAGGGTATAATTTATCTGGCAAATCAAACATTGATATTGTCCGGGCAGATGAGAAACTGTTTCGCAGGCAAAAAGATAGTGCAAGTCAACAGTATGCAAGTTCAAAAGGATTATCATAGCTTCCTCACAGACAGAAACCTGAACACGGAGATGCTATAAATTTAGTGGTGATTCAATACAGTTCAAATAAGAAAATCGAGTTGACAAAGCATTTAAGTGCTATAATTGCAACGAAAGCAGAACTAAGGAGCCAAATAGAAAGACAACATGCCTGACATAGTTATACCAACCATTAACAGACCATGTCAGCAACCACTAGGCTCGGCATGCCCTTCAAGAAACTTCAGAAGATGCAAGTGCTTTGCAGTACACTGCTCAGCTAATTTTTGCTCCTTGGCTTCTGCATCCTCCTCCTCAATCCCTGTTCTCTTTGTTCAGACTCAGTCCATGTCAGAACCTTGTGCTTTTTCCGAAAAGCTTTTACCTTCCAAGAGAATCTGTTGATAAAAACTGAAAAAGCATGGGGATTAATGGTACGGTAAGCAGTACCAGCCACTTTCAATGAAAGAGATGATATGATACATACTCCAACTTTGCCTAAAAGATCAGAATTGAGTTTTGATTGCAGTAATATAAATCAACCTGTATGTTCAGTGTTCCTCGCATTTAAAATAAAGGTGAAAGGGTTCTGGCTTCAAATGGCTTACTTAGACTTAGCGCACATTAAATCCCTCTCTCTCCCTACCTCTTCTAAGGTAATATATAAAAATTAAAAGCATTCCAGCTTCAAACGGTTTAGGCTTATACGTCTAATTTACCCAAGCACATTAAAGCACATATCATCATCATCACTGTGACATCGATAGGCATTTAGAAAGGTTGTCTGTGGTCCACCCGTCTATCTCGTGATTAAAGATACCATAGTTCAAGAGACAAGAATGAACCAATGGAGTTAATGGGTACAAGTCAAAAGATCGACTTTTTGCACAGGCACCATAGAGGATATAAATAGCTTGTTAGGTGTAAAACCGCGCTCTGGACCCGATCTAAAATAACCTTGGTGTAAATATTCGTGTTCAATGTGATATTGTAATGTCACAAATGCAATTACGGTTCAACTTACCTAATCGTGCTAGTTATTCAATCTGCCCTCATTTACCTTAGAGAACAAAAATCTCTAGCATTAAATTGTTAAAAGCACTTACCTGATGTGGGATCAGAGCCACAAGAAATATGTATATTAAAGTGTTATTTACTATTCCCAACGTGGATTTATATTCTCAACAGATCACGCATGCTATAAGGCAGTAGAACTTACCACCTCATATTCACTAGTTTTAATCCCGTGCGTTGCACACGGGGAAGCGTTGTGTAACAACTATGATAATACATGTTCAGTTGGGTTATTTCAGGAATTATCTTTTTCTGCCTAGCATATTTCAATCTTGCCTAAGACTCTTACGCAGATAGATCCAACTTTCCCGGAACGGAAGTAGCCATATCACGGGCTCAATTACACTAAAGCCCTATCTGCAAAATGAAATAGAAATTATAAAATTTAGCAACATTAACATAGAAGTCTAAAGGAGTGAATACGCATAAAATTTGCAATAACCAAGAAGATTGATAATTGAAGCGATTTAAAAACGATCAAAAGCAATACTAAAATTAAAATTTAGATAATAATTGAAGCAAATTTTCCTTTGAGAGGCTTACCCCACAACTCTAAGCCCGTGACTATAAAACTTGTGATTTGGCCGCACCAATTGAAGCATAGAGAAAGATATGGCAACATAAGTGTAATTTATTATAAAGAAAGAAAAAAGGTTACTCTAAGTAACATATTGCAATGGGCAAGTGATTGAGAAGTTACCTAAAGTACATCTTAAAATTTAGGATAGACTTGAGGAATCTGCTCAGTTTTTTAAAATTTTGAATAACTTGAATGTCGAAAAAGCAAAAGAAATGGAGAAAAAAATAGGTTACAGAAAAAATTAAAGAGAATGTCTAAATTGACAAATGGAGAAATGGCAAGATTTTAGGGACAGATAAAGGAGATAGATTGAGAAATGGCAAGATTTTTGGAGTAGATAGAGGAGCTGGATTGAGAAGTGGCAAGATAAAAGATGTGACAAAAAAAGGTGAAATAATATACACGAATTAAATTTTTTTTATCCACGTGGCAAAAGGAGTGTCCCTGTAGGTGGTGACGTGTCCACTTTCTCTCAGCTTCGACTTTCATATATATACTAGTTTTTTAACCCGTGCATTGCATACGGAAATGAATTTTAAGAAATGCCACATAAAATTAGAATTAAAAAATCGTATGCAAAAGAACTACTCTAGGAGCAAAGATGAGAGAGAAAATAGGAGATTTGAATTTTGATTTCACTTAGGATATGAAATTACCCTGATTGAGGAGATAATGATTGAGAGATAATATAGGAATCAATTTTAAAAGAGAGTAAACAATAATGGCCTAGGTTGGAAGTTCTAACCGTACACAAAGTATTATATATTGAAAAGGAAAGAGAATATTTGTGTCAAATAATTAGCATTTCTTATATGACACGTGGCAAGCGGAGAGAACTTGATTTTGGGCAAAAAAATTTGGGAATAATTGTGGAATAAGATATTAATTAGATTAATGAGATAATAATAATTATAAGAACTTGATTAAGGTGCAATAATTACAAATTACTTTTAAATTTTAAATTTAAACTGATAAGAAAAATTTTAACTGATTGGAGAGAGATAACTGAATTCAAAAATTAAAGTGATAATGGTAAGTAATTAAAGTTAGTTTATATAATAATAAATTAAATCCACATGGCGAAAAGAGAGAATGTCCACGTAGGCGGTGACGTGGCAATATTCTCTCAGCTTCGCCTTTCATATATATATAATTAGATATATAGTTAGATTAGATTTCTCATTCGACAATGAGTGTTGACAGTTCATTGCTGAAAAAAATTCATTTTAACTTGCGTCAAAGTTTAAGCCGTTAGGTACATGATTGAGGTTTTTAGGTAAGATTGACAACATCCCTTCAAAAAGAGCATTCGTGCTTAAATAACTGGAAGGATGGAGGATAAAAAATTTGAAAGGTACACAAGTAACAAAGCATTTTGCCTTATTTCATGGAAAAAGATCCACGCTTTTGTTTATTTTTGCTTCTTTTTTTTTTTAATGCGATTGGAAGGATCCATCTTGGAATTCCTACGGCTGATTTTCTACAGATTTTTTGCTGTTTTTAATTGGAAAAAAATGTGAAATCAAGCTGGCTCCTCAATTTCATCCCTTTTCTATCTTTATGTCTGCTCTAGTTCTCCTTCACAAATCATGTACAAGCTATGTAAAAGAAATGGAAGCTAATAAGAAATTCCAGTGTTTTTTCAATGTCCGATTCATCATCTTCTCTGGGGTGTGATGCTCAAGAACCTAGGTGCGATGCCTAGGTATTTTCTTTTGCGTGATGCCTAAGAACTCGGTGATGCCTAAGTTAGTTTGTTTATCTGTCTCTTCCTTTAATTTTTAGCTTGCACAGTTCCACCCTAAGCCTAAGCTTCAACCTGAACAGCACATTTCCTTGCCCTTTTAACTCTCAAAGACTTGATCCCTTCTTAAACCCGAAAGACTAGATAATCAGACCCAAATGTCCTCCTCCTCTGCGTCAAGAGTCTATGCTGCTCTCCACCGACGAATTACATAAAGAAACTCCACAATGGGTTAAAGAGATGATTGAGCTTCTAGCTGATGAAACTACAGTTCTCCTGAAGCATTTCACGAGGAAATTGGAATGAACTTTGGCATCTTTTCTTCTTATGGGGTCACATGGGAATTCTATTGTAGCTTATTTTAGAGGCTCCCAATTTCACAGAAAACATGGAAGCAACCAAGTGAAAGACAAACGTCTGAGCAGAAATAGGATTTCCCCACAGGAGAACCCAGGTTATAGACCTTACGACACCCAACAGTGCCAAGTGCCTGAAAACCTTTAATTTATGAGACTTCCAAGTGTTTGTGAATTAGCTTTAAAATATGAGCTTAAGTCTGTAAAAGAAAAAGTGACTTACTTAATCTGCAGTAAATGAGGCGTGGAAGATTTTTATCCCCGAAGCATCTTTTCAATGTTTGCTTGCTCCTCTCTCTCCTCCAAAGCTCCCCCTGCAAATTCTGGCAACCCAATACCAAACATTAAAGGATACAGAACAACAAGTAGAGAGATATAGATACGTGCTTAAACTTTGAATAGCATATGATTTCAAATACGGTACCTGCTCATTTAAGTTATGGTAAACACACAGTGCGTGAACTTTTTAGAATGGTTAAACGAAAAAGCAATGCAAGCTAGATAGCCTACACAGTTCTGTAATCAGAGCTACCAAGGGGTAGGGTCAGTTTTAGACAAATGGTTAGCAACAAGCACTGAAGGAAATCAGGTATAACAAATGGCATCATGTTACCTTTTTAACTCGTATGACATCTTAAGAAAGAATGCATTAACGAACTTCAGCACTCCTCTTGACCCTTGATATCATGTGCATAAAAGAGCAAACTAGAAAGATCTTATCAATTTTTCCTCCTCTCATATTTATATATAGCTAACTAAAAAGCATCGCTGTAGAGTGTGCATAAAAGTAGACAGATCCCCTTCTCCAGACAGCAAGTTATCAAGTATATTGGTAGTACACCACCTCCAAAATTTTCTCTCATAAGCTCTGCCCAAAGTAAAACCTTAAGTCTACACAATGACTGCCCAAAAGGTCGCTGCAACTTGACTTTGTTAAATCCTACTTAATGTCATGCCAACACAAGATTCGATATATGCTTAACAACAGCAACTACTTTAAATCCAGACTCCCGCCCTAGGCAGAAGTACATATCACATGGCCACAAACAGTGTCGAAGTTCATTTTCATTACGAATCAATTATCCTTCAAAAACCTCTTCAGTTCTCAATGGTAAGGCTAACCCAGTAAACCCCAACTTAATATAGGTAGACAAAAGTAAAGAGATTTTAAGGGATATTAAAAGATTGCCTTTAGCTTAGGCTTGCTTGTTAGGAGCCCATTCGAGATCGATTCATTAGATGAGTAGATTAAATTTCGTTAAGCACAGATTTTAGCCTGACCAGCTATAGACCATCCGACTTTGTAAGAAACGTCCGGTTGGGAAAATTTCTGACATTGAACTGTAGCATAAACAAGTAAAACTCAAGCTTCAAATTTTCGCCCAACAAACTTTTGCTCTGAGCTTGAGCAATCCAGCACTCCGCTCAACTCAATTTGGCTCGTCTAAACCTCAACTTATTAAGATAACGTACAAGCCTGAAAGGTCAATTTCTAAGTATGCTGGGATAAACTTTTAGAAGAGAGACACTGCATGATTCAACAAGAGAACCACAACCTCCAGCTTGCTCCAACGAATCAAATCACTTTCTCCGTATTCCGAGACAACCTAGAAACTCAATAGAATTTTGCTCCGACCTTGAGCAAGCCAACACGCTGCTCAACTCGACTTGGCCTGTCCGCACCCCTACTTATTAATATAAGTTACAAGCCTGAAAAGCTAACTCTAAAAAGGCTAGAATAAACTTCTAGAAGAGAAACGACCGCATGATCCAAATTGTTTACCAAGAGAGCCACAACCTCCAGCTTGCTCCAGCGAATCAACTCACTATCTCCAAGTTCCCAGACAACCAAGAAACTCTTGCAGGCCTTGAACTGGGCATAATCTAATCCTGCCTTCACCGGCCTTCCATACTAAAGGTGTCTCTCCAATACCTACCGGCCCTAATCTTTAGTGATAAGTGCGCAAATCAAGCATCGGTAGAGATGTTATCTCTTCAGCTAATACTTTCATAATAAATGGTGAAAAAACCAGATGAAAGGAAACCTATAAACAGCTACTTGTTCAATAATCCTTGTTCTCTTCCTTTATATGCTAAAATCATCTCTTTTACCGGCTCCCTATACATGTCCAAGCAATTTCATTCGTAGAGATATCTTCTTGAAGGCCCACTTTGCACTTAATATAATTCAATTATATCTTTTCATCCAAACCATTTCCCTTACAAGTAGAGAATCCTTTCTGGTTACGAATTCCAACACTTGGTGTTGCTTTTGCCAAATGGGTCATAAATTATGATCCGGCTGGCATGTAGCAAACCGCCATTCATGTAGACATATCTGACCTTAAAACGTTTACTTTTTATGCACTTGGGTCCCTTTCCGCTGCTTTCAGCAACATCCACACAACACTGAAAAAGACCACAACATTATAGCCAACTCATAAATGGAACATATAATTTCATCAATTCCTCCCACATCTTACACATTCAGAACTACTCAATTAAAATCCTTCCTAGAATCCTAAAATTGTATAACATCCACAGAATCCTAAATGACAAATCCAAATCTATAAACGACGTAATTTCCTCTGAAATGTGGTATGGTATACAATGAGCAACCATAATTTAAAAGAAAAAGTGAAATGTCGTCACATTTTGCATTTCTGAAAATGCAATAAATAATGGGTTCATCAGATTTAATAACTTACAATGATAATACGAAACGACATACTCTATCACAATGATCTTGACATACAACTGCGAAATATACGCTGCTTTATATTTCAACGACGAGAAAACTTGTATATGCTGTGAACCAGTTTAAGTTCTTCCTTTTGCCACTTTGGCTACATGTATCCCATCATCTTCCCACCATTCTTTCTCCCAATTCAATTCTTTGGATTTTCCTTTCATAACATCAGTCTACTTTTCTTTTAATCAGCTTGTTTGCTTTTTCCACGTCCTTACTAGAATATATGAATTCAAGAACATTGTCTCCTAAACCGTGTTGGTTTAACAAGGTAAACACTCGATTTGGAAACTTTTTACATACTAATTGTAATTTCACCAAAAACCGGAAGGAAAAGCACAAGATGGAATGTACATATAAAGTTTCTTTCATAAGTTAACTCGCGTACACTTCTATACCATGCATGTCAATTACATGATTGTAAGCAATTAAAGTACAAAACAATAGCAAATTCACGCATTAGTATTTCAGGAAACATTATACAAGTCAGATTAGAGATCTTTATATTCTGTTATTACTGTTTCGTCAAAGTTAAAACTCAGTCCAAGTAAAATAACCTGGAACATATAGTTAGTAACAAGTTAACTATTAGGTATATGTTTTACATTCACTGTGAAAAGAAAGGACAGGTGAGTCCTGTGCTTTTGTTAACGGAATATTTTTCTACACTATAGCCACTTGTGCGTAGTCATGGAATGAAATAGGCAAGGGATTAAATGCTTTTAAACATATTTTCAGTTTCTGATAGAAAATAGGGCTTGGTGGAGAGTGGAGCATGATCTGTGCATAATCGTAACGTCATTCCTTGAGAAAATGTCACAAAACTAAAACCCGTTAACCGTAAGGTCAGTGGAATTATCCGTGTCTTTGATGCCATTGTCGCCTGATGTTGCCATTGCCTTCATTTAATTATCAACACAATGAGATACTCTCACGCATAAACTAAAGCGACCATTTGCAAGCATAACTAGTTACCAAACCTACTTAAGGGCTATGTTACATGGACTCTTCGGTTTGCGTGAAGTACCCGTGTCGGACACTCGACATTTGGACATGGGTATGGGATATGTGTCCGACACATCTCATAGGATATGACATTATCAATACTATAAATAGTTTTTTGTTTAATTAATTATTGCTTTGATAGGAGACAAGTTGTCAATTAAAACCAAGTACATCACACAAAACACCTTTTTACCTTCGAAATAACTGAAAAGCAATAACAAATATGAACATTTTGCCGTGTCCCCGTGTCTTGCATTTTCAAAATTAGACGAGTCCGACACTTGGACACGTATCCGATCCGGACACTTGTACCGAGTCCATGTAACATAGCTTAAGGATAAGAAAGAAAAACCAAAAAACATAGATTTAAGCACTACGGCAGCACTTTGTGAAAATAAAGGCACGAATGGGAGCCATGTGCTGGCTGGAAATGTATCAGAGCACTTCCGAAGTTTAGAAATGTATTCCAAGGTTTTTCAGTTTTCACCATATCCATCAACTAAGAGTACGCAGCTGACACAACTTCATAGCTCAGCAAACATGAGACAATTATCTCTCGAGGTCGATGTATAAAAATTCTTCGTTGTAAAAAATAAGTACTACTGGTTCACAGATTCTGGGGGGATTTAATTAAGGCTATGTCGTTATATTGGATGATTAGGGACAAGGAAGATTACTTCAACAGTTGGGCACAGGGCAAGATTTTCATCACAACTGAGGAGAATTGTGCACATAAGTAGTACAATTCCCCTCATCCTATACAGCGCATTTCATGCAATCGTTGCAAAGTGTATTAACAACGCAGGTACTAACATTAGTTAAATGAACTATTTTATTTTTTTTCTATTCTTTGAAATCTTTTACTTTCCTCTTCTTTCAGCCAGCCAATTTTGGTAAATCCGGAAATTTCGACTTGCATTAATACAATTTGACCAAGCATTTTGAACTGCACAATTTAATGGCGAACTAGATCAATTTCACTTTTATAATGTCATCTTAGAAACCGGTGAGAGGGGCATGTATAATCTGATTTTAGAAGAGCAGGAAAAACAAGCAATAGGTATTTATGACATCTTAAACTGTCTTTTACCGATATCGAAGGCAAGTAATAAACAATTATTGTCTAGGAGGGAAACAATAAAAAAGTTCAAGAGTGACCAACCACTTGTAGAGATTTTAGTCTTTGTTGACATCTATTTCTCTGCATACAATTTTGAACGCAAAATCTCTTGAAACAAAGAGAGAGAGAATCATTAGTGTGGGCATAATTGCAAGATATCCTCTCCAAAAGAGCATAGCTCAAAGTTCATGAACCTTCGTCTAGATGTGCTTCTCCATCACCTTACGTGTTTACTTACAAGATCATTCATAAGTCACTTTTTATCATTTGCAAAACCTTATAAGTTCACATTTATCCATATTTCTTGAAGAATGCACAACTTTAGCTTGTTTATGTCTGTTTATGCTTCTGATTTTAATGTGCTAAAGGAATTTAAGAAGGAAAGTTGAGTATATAAAGCAATATTATGATCTGGCTAAGTTCTTTCTTGTTTACGTAGGCATTTGTACTATGTGACATTTCTTGGAGATAAATGTTTTACATCTTTATATGGAGACTCAGTATGACACTGGTGAGCTTTTTTGTACTTGCCGCTTGCTATATGTGTGAAAGATAGCTCTACAATGCCTACTATGAGATTGTCAACAATTGTGGCAGAAAGTTTTGAAGAGTAGCACTAGAATTCTTGGAAGTTGGACTCCGCAACCAGATGGTACACATAAAATGCTGCAAAAGGATTTCTGTCGGATAGGTGGCCTTGAAAATGATTTTAAAGTCTAGTTACACTGGAAAATAATTTTCTTTTTCGCTACTGAAACGCCATTCAATACAATAGGAGCTTGAGGTATATGAGGAAGGATTTACCCAACTAATTTATGGGAAGAAAGGATTTACCCGACTAATGTTTATGTATGAAGACCAGAGGTTAAATCATTATTTTTTTATGTAAGTTATCCTTCTATTCTTCTCTTAGGCTTTTCTACTAGCTTTGTCTATGAAGAGTACAAAATGACAGATGGACCTGATAGAAGACAGACGATGTCAGCTTTATAAAATGCTAAAGGATCTAGCCTTTCACTTATATGTTTCTATACAGAACAGTAACCATGATAAGTGTTACAATATATCTTTTTTAAACTGCCCACTACCGAGGGCTTACTCCTTACAAAAGTTGGAAAATTTCTGTTACATTTTGCACTAAGCAAGGAGCAAGGGAGGGCAAAAAGAACAATTAACAGCTGTGCATAGGCAAGGCAAAGCTCTAGCCATAAGCAAATCAAAGATTCCACAAAAGAAAGAATAACAAGCATTCCATAAGCAAACAGCATGAGCTCGCCTTCAAATTAACAAAGGTACCACTTAATTTGAACAAACAGTTTGAAAATGCTATGTGAGACAGCTAATCAGTCTAAACTTACTACTTGAACTTCTGATGGCACCCCAACTAAGGCTGCACATTGCGCATAGTTGGCAGTGAACAAGATGACTGCAACCTTGAGCTACTTCACACCAGTGCAGGTACATTGGGGCATAGAAAGATAGTTTCTCAACCTCCACAAAATTAGATGAAACGGCTTTATCAGCTTTCAAGCGATACAAAACTATCATAGTAAAGACATAGCGAAGCAGGACCCTGTTTATCCAACGGTTCCACTGATATCAAACTCCCACTCTTAATGTTATAATGACAGACGACATTTTCTCCTTGTAACCAAACTAATATCTTCCCGTCACAATCACTCAACGGGATATAACCGACCACCTGAATATGAGCATCAACCGGATACAGATGAATGCTGCACTCCATATTCCACAAGCATTTTGCACGGTCCTTCAGAATCCATATCTCCATAGTCGAAACATCCTTCCGATGGTTAACAAGACATAAACGCCCTTTCAACTCCACCAACTCCATGACACAGACAGGCGGAGCAAACACATTGCGCGGGAACAGAATCGTCGCAAACTCCTCGTCACCCAAACTCATCACAACAATCCTCTTGTCCAAATCTCCATCGCTATCCGCCAACGCCATCCAATAAATCTCCCCATCCACACACACCCCGTTCTTCTTCCACGCCAAACACGGCAAATCCCCCACATCCCTCCAAGCACCCGACACCGGCTCCCCTTCCCTAATTGTTAACACTTCACACCCCATATCGTACGCCTCATCCGGATTCTCCTCTCCGAAGTCGAACAAATCGTCATCGAAAAACCCCCGAACCGACAAAACCACGAGCTTATAAACATTCTCCGACGCCAAATACCCGAACCCCATAATCGGATCGTACGGGCGGTGGCGATTGTCTGGAAGCCTAACAAACTCCTGCGTGCTGGGGTTACACACATGGATCGCCTTGTAAGTCACCAAACACATCAAATTACAGCACGCAATCGCCACGCAGCCCGCATCAGCAACGCGCTTATCAAACTTATTATAAACAGTTCTATCAACGGCATCGACAGTTAAGAAGTGAACGTTGGACTCGAAGCTTACGGTTTCGAGGTTGAAGACGTAGTCGTACCTCGAGAGGAGCAGCTTGGGGACTCTGGCGGAGCGATTGCGGTGCAGCTTCTTGAAGTGCGGGTCGGAGGAGATGAGCGAACGCCATTGCTTCGAGACGGCCTTGAAGGTGCAGAGGACCTTCACGGGGAGCCTTGAGAGGATGTCGATTATCAGGTCACGGGGTAAGGACCCGATGCCTTCGATTGGCTCAGCATCATCCATTGGAGTGAGTGAATGAGTGAGTGAGTGAGACTAGGCTTTGGCTTTGGCTTTGGTTTTGGTTTATGGAAAAGGAGGTGGCGTTAATTACTAAGAGGAGGAGGCGTTAATTACGTGGGCAACCCGGGAGCGTGTACGGCAAGGACGGATCGAAGGAGTCTAACCGGGAGATCAAAATGTCATGTGAAAAATTAACGACTAACATAAAAGAATTCGCGTCACGGTTGAATACGTTAAATGCAATATGAATTATTCAATTTGACTAATAATCATATAATTTTACTATTTATAATAATTTATTTAACTTGTAAAGTTAGTGAACAATAAACTACTAATCTTGCATGAAAGAAACTTTACTCTTATTGTATATATGTATTATTAGTGCGATTATCAATTGTATAATGGCAATAGTCACGTATAAGTTAACATACTATAACAATTTAAATTAAAAAAGAAAAAAAATAACCTTGATATATTAGTGTGTACTTTAAAATTTGGAGATTTAGAATTTGGAAGAATGAAAATGGACAAGAAAACGAAAAAGATAAAGATTACGACGGCCGATGGCACAAAAAATAAAAAACATTACAAAATGAAATCTAATACATTGATATATAATATGGTGGCATTTTAGTAAATATATTAAACATAACTTCCTATTATTTAAAACAACTTAAAAAAAATTTCTCAAACATTAAGGGGTGTCATGCCCCCCCCCCCCCTGGTCATGCTTGGGCTCCGCCCCTGATGCAGGGCGTGGGCTTAGTATTATACTCCCTCCGTCCCTTTTTAAGTGACTCTTTTTATTTTGCACGTATATTAAGATTTTAGTTTTTATATTATTTCTTTCTCATTTTATCCTTTAGAGAGAGGAGGAAGAGAGTGGGCCATGGGAAAAAAAATTGGTTGGTAGAGTATTAAATGTGGTGAGAAATAGAATAAAAAAGTGTAAAGTGGTGGGCCATGAGAGAGAAAATGAGTTGGTAGAGAATTAAATGTGGTGAGAGAAATAGAATAAAAAAAGTATAGAAAGGGTAAATATGTAAAAATACCTAAAGAATCTTTCCTAATTTGGAAGTGATCACTTTTTTTTTGGACGACCCAAAAAGAAAATATAATAACTTAAAAAGGGACGGAAGGAGTAATAGTTAACTCCAGCAAGAAATCCATGCACGTAATACTTGCTGACTTTTGTGTAATTGGTTATGGCAAAGATGATATGCAATTAGTGGTCATCTGCCTTCCACCTACTTATGTCAAAATGCATGTTTTTATTTAGAGGCCAAAATAGAAACGTACTTTCTATTGTCATGGGGTAGAATGGTGTGCTTTTGTAGAGTAGATAACTTACCGGCAACCCAAAAGCACCATCAAGTTACGGAATAATCGGCTTTAACCATCCCAAATTTGTCATGCATTGACTTTAGAACGGTGAAACTAGCTTAAATCTTGCTAAAATCAAGTAGTTTGGTGATTAAAAATTATATTACATTGGCCTCGAATAGCTAAACGTTGATTATTTTGGGATAAACCCCAAGAAATGCAAGTGTGAAGATTGCAAACAAGAAGGCGAGATATTTGTTGAGGTGGTGTATAGTACTTCGGGAGTGCCTCGGGAATACCAAGTGTGCAAATTTAGCTATGGAGCCTGACTCGGGGGATCCGAAGGTGGTTGTGCTTGTGTGGGGTATACGGAACCAACGATGGTGATTCCATCATCCTTCCATCCTTAGCTGCTCGCACTAAGAAAAAGACCCCAGAAATTACTTTTATACTATTTTTAAAAAAATAGAATATATACAATCTATGTATAGTCCTCTCATTTAGTCTCCTTATACAAAATGTGTTGAACGTGGGTCTGACTCCTCAAAACAATGTTATTGATTCGGGGGCCTAGTGGTGTAATTTCAAACCGTACAGTGCAATAAATCCAGAATGAGGTGAGAAGATGGCGAGTTCGTGATGTCACTTTGAGGGCCAGGTGGCGTGATTCAAAATCAAGTAACGCGATATTCTTGTAATTATGTGAAAGATAACGATCATGCTATGTCTATTTGAGGTGTGATTTTGAACCAAACGACGCAACCTCTCAAAACGATGTGAAAAGATGACAAATTTGTTACGCTGATTCAAGGGCCCGGTAGTGCGATCGCCATTCGAGTGGAGTGATCTCTCTGAGTTTGTGAAAAGATAGAGAACGTCTGATGTCAATTCAAAGGGCTGACAGTATGATTCCGAACCACACGGCACAATCTTCTTAAAATGGTGCAGAAAGACAACAAATTTGTAATGTTGATTCAAGAACATGACGAGATGATCGGGAATCGAAAGACATGATTTCTCAAAGTTGATGTTGAAAGACAACGAACCTCTGATGCCGATTCGAGGGCCTAGTTGCGTGATCTTGAGTAAGACAACAGGTTTACAAGGTTTCTGGCAAGCAATTGCCTTGAAATCGAAATTTTGAAGCTTTTTTTAGTCTGTTTTAAATAGATAATAATTCATGTTCTTTGTTTTCTTGAAAAGAAAATGTCACGTGAAAATATAATAAATAAGACATTTCTTATCCCTTTTTTTATCTTTTAATTATTTGTGACTTGACAACTTTCGATTTTGGCAATTTAAAAAGAGTATGCCAAAACTAAAAACGTCGCACATTACAATTTTCAATTGCCATGAAATAATGTTCACGAACCAACTAAATGCTACAAGGCACTGTACAATTGGTTCAAAATTTACTCCTCCAAACATATTTTTGGATCTCCTCAATGACCTAATTTAGTAACCTCAGCCACGCCACTGGTGCATATAATCTCGGCAGGATCATGGGTAGCTCAATACTTCATAAAAGATTGTGACTGAAGCATTACACTGAGTGTACATACATAATCACCTCACCGACAAAGTTCTTGCCAAACCTTGTGGATGTCGCCGTAAACATAAACCACTGAGCAGAGACTGTGTATCTCATAGAGATGATTGTACACTTCATACAACCAAGAGTCTTGAAACAAGAAATGAAGAACATGGGTTCTCATTGAGCTTTGTAGTAGCGGACCAGACTGGAATAGAGGTTATATGCATTCTCATTGTGAGAACTGACCAGACCAGAATAACGTTATATGCATTCTCATTGTGAGAATGGGTCATTTGAGCGTACCTAGACATGTGGTTCTTTAGTTCTAGGCGAATTACATTACCATTGCGGTCTTTACGACATGGTGATCATATCGCATATCGTCTATGACTATGACAACCTCACCCAAAGGGAAGACCACATCAGAAGCACACAAGTATCTTTTATCCACCTTCGATTTTGGCTATGGAGGTTTGACAAGCTACTGCACAATCATCTTCACTCTGAGAGAGGGGTGTGAATACCGAAGGGCGGAGTTGGGCTGTGGTCGTAAACCAATTGGGATGGTGTGGGTGGCGTTGGCCATGGGAGGTGGTGGCCTGGTACCATGGAAAGAAAGAAGTCAAAAGCAGGAAAGAAAAAAAAGTGACCAATGGGATATGAGCACAAGCATGCGAAAGCAATCTGGTTTCCTGAACCAAATTTCAAACAAGTTCCCTTGTATACATAGACGATACAAGACCTTAAATCCTCAAGAGTCCGAGAAGTGAAGTAGAATAAGAGTGGCTCACTAGGTTGCAGTATCACGGATGAGTAAGATGTTCGCAGCAAACTTACTGTTAGAATCGGGATTAACTGACGATTAAAGAATGCAGGGATGATTTCCATCAGGATCCAAGACAAATTAAAACATGTTTCCCCCCTCTAGAACATCGTGCAGGATCAACGGGGTCAGCCATGATGAGTTTGCTGCTCATGAGAAAAATAGATTGAATTTATTAGTAACAACCAGGACTAAGCATGACAGCTAGGTAGAACGGACACGGACACCGTGTTCGACACCGACACCGACCGGGACACCAGACTCCGTAATTTTCAAAAAATTAGATTTTGGACACCGCTGAATATATATATATATATATATATGAGGGAGCTGATCCGTTGATAGTGTGGGCAAAATAGGAGAAGTTGCCAACGCGATCTGGCCGTCAGATCTTTTTTTTTAAGTTTGTCAGTCATCCGTTATAGAGTGAAGCGGACGGAATTTTTTACCCAATTGCCCCTCCCACGTCGTCCGCTACACAGTCTAGCGGATGACTTTTTAACACTGACAACCATCAGGCAAAAAGTAGTTCAATACACTGTGTAACGAACGACTTTTTGCCTGACGGTTGTCACATCAGTCCACATTCCCCCTGACAATTGTCACATCAGTCATGTCCCCCCACGACTGTTACTTTGTCCTTATTCCCACTGTCCGCTATATTATGTAGCGGACGAGCTTTATAAATAAATATTGTCTGCTACATTGTGTAGCGGACGGTCTTTACTGTCCGCTATACTATGTAGCGGATGGTCCATATATATACACAAATCCTAACTTCGAAACTCTTCTCCATTCTTTCTTCTCACAAATTTTCTAGTGGCGTTGGCAAGCAAATCTACGCAATTTCTTCCCAAGAAATCATTTAATCATCTCATTAATCACGTAAGTTCACAAACCAATCCTTTATTTGTTCATAATCTAGCGTTGTTATGAGTATTGCGTCTTATGCATGGTTTTGATTATGTATTGAGCATGTGCTAGCGTTGGTAAAATCCGACTCTGTGTATATATATGCGCGTTGAGCATGTGCTAGCGTTGTATGTATTATGCATGTGCTAGCGTTGGTAAATTGCGAGCGATTGATAAAAGCTTCCAAACTTGACATTTTTCCATAATTTCAATTGCAAAAAAATGAACTTTAACCCTGGACCAGAAGATCCCTCCGTATTATACGACTAAGCAAACCATATCAGTACGCTCATATGGGATGGTGGAGTAAGATACTTATTTTATCAACTTTCTTATTCTCACGAACATTGTATACCGTTTGCTTTGCTTAAATTGTATTTATTATTAATTCGTAGGAAATAGCACTCCTCAACAGTAGAAGTATCCGATAATTTTGGACTGTGGAAATTGAACAAATACCAGAAAAAATTGTTGCGTGGAATTGGGTTTGGGGTTGTCACGCACGGGCAGATCTTTCAACAACTTGATCGGAACTTAATAGGTGCCCTTGTTGAGATGTGGAGAAGTGAAACGAATACGTTTCACTTCCCTCTTGGAGAGATGACAATTATCCTAGAAGATGTAGGGTTCATCTTAGGGTTATCGGTGACGAAGCGGCCGGTAATTGCTTCGGAAGTAACGAATAAGAGAGCCGCTAGGGACTTATTTACTTCCATACCTGAAGATCAATTTAGCACTGGTGGGATAAAGTTGAAGTGGTTGCTAGATACCTGAAGATCAATTTAGCACTGGTGGGATAAAGTTGAAGTGGTTGCTAGATACCTACAGGGTTCTGCCGGAAAACTACACGGATGGGATGCTTGTGCTGTACACAGAGCTTTCCTCTTGTGGGTGATGTGGGCAATTCTAGTCCCAACGACGTCAAAGAATACGGTCAGCGTCAAATATTTACCATTGTTGGGTAACCTGCAAGAGGTTGGGGAGTATGCCTAGGGTGCAGCAACTCTTGCGTACCTGTACCGAGCATTGCACAAGGCAACGAGACCCGACTCCAGAGCTATATGTGCATGTCTCTCGCAGTTGCAGGTATATCATATAAGTCTTGATTACGTTATCAATATTTTTTTATTAGTCGGTGGACAATAAATTTTCATGATACTATATATAATTTGTCTTTGTTCTCAGGTGTGGTCTTGTGAACACATTGCTACCGGCGTACCCAAGCATAGGGACGGAACCGATAATGTGTGGTCTCGGTTATGCGCTTGGGAGTACAGCCGGAGGCTGAGCCACTACCCGCCGAGAGATGATCCCCATCACAACATTACGCTCTATCGGGGGGAGCTCAACTCGTTATCTCCAGGCCAAATGTGTTGGGCACCGCACGAGCGTTTGGAGCGACGGGTGGCAGAGTCGTTCATCTTCACACTCTCTGGGTTATAACGCACACCCCTGATCCACTTTGAGGTTATGGAGTGACAGCTGCTAGATTGCGCAATGCGCCATTTTGACTGCCTGCGGGGGTTGCCAGCCGATGCCCCAGCTATGAGGGTTAACAGGAACCCACCGGGTGTCGGACGATTTGGCAAGGTGAATGCACAACTTGTGTGCACGAGAAATTGAGGTTTACAATTCTTTGCAGGACACGCTGGCGGCCATTGTGTCGGAGCCTGACCCGTCGATCAGTATCGAGCAGTACAACGAGTGGTACTACCGCATCACGCGGAAGAGAGTAGCCCCGATAAGGTTTGAACGGGGGCAGAGGTACCACCCTAGAGGTCAGATCGATGAGCGTAGGGCATTTGAGCTCGTAAGTTGCCTAACCAATGCTTTTAATTGGATTTAATTATTCTTGTTTTACATTCAATCTCGTATGTTTTGTGGTTATGCTTATTATCTCTTTGGATGTAGGTTAATGCCTCGCTCGTTTATTCTAGAAGCTGAGTGAGCGGAATGATCTGGTGAATGCCATGGGATTGGAACTTCGCCAACGGGCTGATGCATTGGTCCAAGGCTGCGGGGAGTTTATGCGCCATTGTACGGGATCTGCTTCGGGCTTCCCCCCGGGAATGAACTATCCGGGGTGGCAGCCTCCCCATGTGAGCGAGGGATACAGTGATCCCTCGGGGCAGACATCGGGGGTGAGCGAGGGAGTTGGGGTTCCTCCGTAGCGGGACAGGCTCAAGCGCCATGGGACGATTACAGTGTCCTCTCGTTTTCTTTGCTTTCAGACTTGGAACCAATACCCCTCTCTTAGAGTCAAGTCACACATGACTGGCAATACACAAACATCAATCTCTCTGAGTCAATGCCCATCATCCCGTGGGCGGGACATTCTGCCCCCCCCCCCCCGAAGGGCAATATCAGTCGGTCGAACCCCCAGGAGGGCAATATCCCCTTCCCCCCCCCCCCGAAGGAGGATATCCCCCTATCGACCCGCTTGGAGGGCAATATCAGATGGTCGTCCCCTCCCCCCGGTGGGAAATTTCCCCCGGTCAACCCCCCCGGAGGACAAAATCCGCCGGTCGACCCCTCTCCCCCCCCTCTCGCTTATCGAAAAGGGCATCCGTTGAAGCCTTTGCACGTTGTCAAATCCGAGCTAATCCATCAGCATTACTTTAGCGGGGCCATTCGGGACAAAGCGTCATATAGTGTGGATTGCCCGAATAGCATGTATTACAATTTTTCGTGGACGAAATGTCCACCCTAGCTCCAGGGGCTTGGTTGAGCAACAGTATCATCTCTACCTACGTGGAGATTCTGCGGCTAAGGAGTCAAGACACCCGGAATGAGTATCCACACATTTTTTTTATGGATGCATTTTTTCATGGCATTCTCGTAGGTGAATGACATGCTTGGGTCCATTGTAGGAAGTAGAAAACCTTACAACAGTGGAAACAGTCTGATGCGCTCCTTGCATTTCTTAATAGGGATAGTCCGGTGAGCGCATGTGATGCGGACATGTTCTTAATACTATGTTGGGGTAATAACCACTGGTACTTGATTTGCTATGAACCAACTCAGAAGGTCGTATCAGTCCTCAACAGTCTCCACGATGATACCAAGCAAATGCCCGTGAAACGGCTTTTCAAATACCAGTTGGATGCACAGCAGAAGTAGAAGCCTTTAGATATAGAATAGCCTGGCAAATTTATAGAGGCCGGCCTAGAACAGTTAAGTTCATTCTACATCCGTCTAAGGACGAGAATCCGGCTCAAGATGAGGCCCAATGATTACTTATTATAAACGATTATTTTTAAGACAATAATTTTATTTTAAATACTAATTTAATCGAGTTTTGATTGAGACATATATTGTGGTGCAGTGGTTTATTTGTGTTGTGAATTTTTGGCCCTTATTGAGATAGGTTTGATGGTGGTAAGAAAATGTTATGGTGTGGTTTTTTTTGCCTTCATTGAGAAAGACTGATGGTGGCAAAGAGAACGAAGGTAATATCTTTGTAGCTATACTGATACTCCAAAAAATTACTAAGTGTTGAGGACTGATGTTTCCGTTAGGCAGTCCGCTAGATAGTATAGCGGACAGTCTAAACAACAACAAAAAATTAGGTCCCGTACGTTTAGAGTATTTGTTTTCCGTTTTTTGTTTTTTGTTTTTGTTTTCTATATTCTTGTATTCAGTTCCAAAATTTGATCGTGTACTTTTATCAATTTTTTCAGTTTTTCGTTTTTACTTTTTTCACTTAATCTTGTACGTTTACCATTTTCATTTTCATTTTCAGTCACTTTCTTGAATCCATTCTTGTATGTTTAGCATTTCCTACACTATTTGTACCCATATTTTCCCATTTTAACCCTACTTTTAACCTACCAAATTATTTTTATACCCTTTACATCTTCTCACTAACTCCTCCATGGATGTTATATGTAACAAAGGACATCATTTATATGTAACAAAGGACAAGATTATTGTGAAGTATAGTGCCTTTAAACAGCAATTACCTGTTTCTTAGTGGCAGTTTCTTGATGAAAATGATGCAATTTTCTTCTTTACCTTGCATTTTCCTTTGAATCACTACAGTTGCTATCTGTCCTATAAAAGGGTTTCTACCGTGGTCAGTCATTTACCACATGCGCTGCTTTCAATTTCCTGCTTATAGCCTCCTTTAGTCTATTGGCGAGGTCCTTGGCGCTGTTTTTGTTCATTGTGCTACTGGATGAAAGCATTTTGGAGAGTTAGGGTCTTTATGCTTTGGGACTGAGTGTCATACATGCATGTCTCACTGAGTACGCACTCGGATTTAGGAACGATAATAATTCTGGAGTAAAGGAAAAGCCCACGAATAAAAAAATGAAAACACATACAGGCTAAAAACACAGTTCACATTCAACTTTGGCGCTATCAAGCATTGTCATAGTACATCCGTTAATATTCATAATAAAGCATACCAAATTTAAATCATAACACATACTAGCCATAGCTCTATGACAATCAATACCCAATAATCACGTTCAATGGCGGCGATTAGTAGCAGCCATATGATCCCTCCATATATGATCAGCCAACCCATCCCTGAAGTTGGCCATGCGGTTACACGCTGCTTGCGACAAGTCGGGAGCTGCAAAAACAGTTGCCTCATCCCCAAGTACGCGAGTCCCTTCTGCCATGTACTCGTTGAAAATAGGGTCGTCTGGCGTATTCAGGCGGATGAAGTTATGCAAAACAAAACAAGCGTTGACGATACTGTTTTGCCTGATCAGGTTGTAGTTTGACATTAACTTTAAAATTGAAAACCTGGCCTTTAGAGCTCCGAAGCATCGTTCAATAACATTACGCAAAGATGCGTGTCTGTAGTTAAACATTTCCCTAGGTCCTCTCGGTGCATTCCTTGCTCCCTCAAAGTCGTGAAGGTGGTAGCGCTCGCCACGAAATGGGGCTAAATAACCATCCACATTACTGTATCCACTATCGACGACGTAATATTTATCTGCAAATCAAATTTCGTGAAGGTCATCACATTGTATTTTGACGCATAAGTAATGAGAATATAATCATAATGTGGTAATCTCATTTTCTTACTCGGAGGGGGTCGAGGGAATTCAACCTCCGCTGATGTGATGACCTCGGCATGAACTCTTGAATCATTCGCACTTCCCTCCCATCCCACATTGACAAATGTGAACATCATGTTAAAGTTACATGCAGCCATCACGTTTTGGGATATATTCCCTTTTCTTGAACGAGATGCATTCATCTTCGACTTGGGGACAACGGCCGCCACAATTGTACCGTCAATCGCACCAATGCAATCCTGTAGAAACATTGCCAGATTAAATCACGTTAGTAAGCGGTCCAACATTAATCTGAATTACAAAAACCATAGCCATAACTGAAGGTTATACCTTGAAGTACGGGTAGTACTTCGAACTGTTTCGTATGTGTGGATCGACTCCGTCAGTAACCTGCGGCTTTATGATTAACATTCCAAGATAACCCAAAGCCCGAGCAACACGCTTAATGGTTCGTCGTATGGTATCAAGGGAGCGTTGAAACCGTTCACACAGTTGACGCATTCGTTCTGTATGACTAACACAATTCAAGAAAATGCCCAAAGCCTCTTCAACACCGACGTGAGAGTGTGCGTCATCAATAAGCCATCCGTTATTCCTAAGAGTCGCTGCCAACGTTCTAAACGCATCTGGATACATCCTCATTACATTATACATTCTAGACGGATGACCATTTAATAATTCTTGCACATGATCACTCCCAGAGAGTACAGATGTATACATAGGCCTTGGGACCCTATCTAATGCTGCACATCTCCGTTCTATTTCCTCTAACATGTAAATGTCATGAAGGTCATCATCTGACGATGACGTGTCACCATTATCCCATGTAGCATTGGCTTGCGAAGATGACATTGCAGTATAATAACTATGAGAATGGTAACTTCAATAACCTGTTACTAAATGAACAATATATTTGTCAAGCATCTTGTTTACACATACAGGCATCCTAAAATACAACAGAACATTGCATAAATTTCAAAGAGTCAATATATGGTACAAACCATAATCTATCACACCGATGGTTTCAAAATTGCCACTGATACACAACAGTGGACTTGCCCAACACAAATGTTCAGGTAGTAAAAGTAGCAGAAACTCACACATAGCATGACTTGAGAAAAACACAGTTCATCGTTACCAAACACAGATACTAGGGAACCAAAGATGCCAACCACTGCAAACGGCGAAAATCAGGCATTTCAATGAATATGATGCGGTTATCCCTCTCTTTAAAACATTGCACTGCAGCCATGTATTGCTCACCAGGAATGTCCGTAATTTGATTGAGCTCCTGCATGCACCTCGCCATGTTGTACACATCATCGACCGAGTCTTCTTGGAATCTGGAGTTGCCCTCTCGATGATATTTCTGTGCTCTGGCCTTGGAGCACTCCGTCCAAGCATCAAGTGCAATGTCCATTTTCACCGACTTGGACTCCTTGCTAGAACGCGCGGTATTAGGGGTACCCTCTGACCTACGTTTCGTCCCCACATCCGTAACAGGAATATCATCATCAAGGTCAATAGTAGCACCCCTCCTACTAGAACCTCCGACATACGCATGGTATTGCTCATCCTCCTCAGCACTATTCAAAGGTCGCTGTGTTGATGAACGTGCCAATTTACCGGTTGCCGTGGACTCCGAGAAAATCAATGCCAGATTGTCGTAATTTGCACACCCTTTCCCTCGGAACTGCCTAGCCCCTTTGTTTGCCTACATAAAATTTGGTTATACGGTATAGTTACTATGGTTATAAGGTATAGTTAAGATGAGTGTAGTACCATTAAATAGTTATCCCAAACGTCGTCCAAAGCAGTGCATGTTTGGGTTGCGTGATCCCATCCAAAACCGGTGTGATTCCGTAACTTGGTAAACTCGCGATACTTCGCACGCAGCCTATTGTACTTTGACGTTAACTGTGACCGTTTGAACATAGTGCCGACCCTCGCAAACATGTCATTCGCAAGCTCACCCCACTGTTTCGAGTTAAATGTGGAAGACTGATGGGGACGTTTCTGTTTCAGCTCCGCCATTAAATTGACAAATAATGTTTCTACACGCGGAGGCCACAAAGCCGCATCGAGTTTTTCGTCATCTGTAAGTCCATCTCGAAGACCAGAAATGTCCACAAACGAATCGGCCATCTACAATTATGCACGTAAACATATTTACACGTCTCATTTGTCCGGTCTCATGTCATGTAGCTACTTTACATCATGCAATAGTATATGATAACGTCACATTGTATTTAATTGCTCTAATTGAACGATAGTGTGTCGGCTTCAACAGAAACACGGGCTATACAGACGTGCATGTCTAATGTAAATATGTAAGATAACAGTATACAGTACGCAATGATTAATGAAGATACTCAACATGTCTGCAGCATACAAGAGTCTAATAACAATCTTCACAATAAGTGTTCAAAACACATTGAAGCATATAACATTACAGTACATGTCTCATTAACAACAAATGACAGCTAAAAGGATGCGGGTTCACTTCTTGGGCCACTATTGGCCCTCATCCATGCCATCGGAGGCATTGGGGGGAAGGGTGCTAGAGACTCGTTGTGCAATTGTGTTTCGATTGGTCCACCAAATCCTTGCGAATGAATTGCTAGGTCTGCCATGGGAGGCACTGCCGGAAGGGGTTGTTCAGGAGGTTCAACATGTCTTTCCCAACGAGATTTGTAAAGTACATAAGCAGTACTGGCTTCACTACGTTTACGGTATTTTTTAAAAACGCAGTTACGAAATCCCGACACTTGCAGTTGACATTCTTCCCATGTGTCGTAAATGCCGGGCACTCGACCGACAAATACAACGTACCAGCTTGGCATTTAATATCCCTATCATAAAAAAGGACATATACGACATGAGATTCATTAGATTTTAATGTTATGATCAAACCGTAATGCATGGATGTTGCCTAATCTTAGATCCAGAGAGCGGAGAGAATTAAAACAAATTTTGTTAGCATTACCTAGACCTGATAATCCAAGATCAAATCAGATCATATGGACTCAACATCCCAGTGGCAGCTTTACCACTAACATAGCATGGGAAGCAATAAGAACCAAAGCACCTGAGAGCCCTTGGTGGAAATTACTCAACTATCAAGTTCTGAACAACAATGGCTCAACTGATGGGCGCATGAGGCACTATATAAATACCATGACAGCTAAACTAGTCCTAGCCCTCTAGTGAAAATTTAACTCCAAACCATTACAAGAAAGCTATCATCTTATAGGCTGAGAGCTGAATGCCATTTTAGGGTTGCATGTGACTAGTGAAGAAAATATAGCAAGTGACTAGTGAAGAAAATATAGCGCAAGAAGATTGTAGGAACTCCCACAACCTCAGAAGTCACAACAAACTGATTTTGGACTCTGCTTTGGGCATGTTCTTTTCCATATCAGTAAATGTTGGAACAAATAACTCCACCAAAACAGCATTGAGACACAGACAATATCGTTCTTCAGAAACAGTCCTATTTCCTGCAAGCACTTGAAAGAGATGTGCAAGTACCACGCTACTGTAGCATCAGAAAAGTGTTCGAGTAGTAGTTCTGCATCTAATTTTACCCTGAATGTATCGACCAATTGATCCTTTAGATAATAACACTATAACTAGTCCTCAAAGAAACTCAGCTAATTTTTCAAATGCAGAAGCACTTTATAAAATTCCGCGTAAGACAAAGTTAGCATTTGAAGCTTTCGCAGCAATTTACATTATCAAATTCTCTTCCGTGCCATTCATGGGTCTGAATCTGAGGTTTTTCACATTTGAGCTTTGATTATTCTTTATTTCAAGAAAGAATTTTAGAAGCAGTCATCGTGCCACCCAGAAATGGAAACCCACCACCGTCGGTGAGTGGCCCACCCCACGAAGACAACCCACGACCACCCACAACCACACCGGCGCACCCAAGGCCGCCAACCGCACCAAGTGCCACCCAGAAATGGAAACGGAGGGTACCATCTTCAATCAATCAACCCACAAACAAAACTCAAAGAGAAAACAGAAACAGCAAGGAGAATAACAGATCGATCGACAGAAGAATAAAGTGAGAAATTGGGGAAAACCTTTGACAACTGTATTGGCGATAGGACGTCGTTCTCTCCGGTCACGGATCGTTCGGTGCTTGTTAGGGAGATGATAGGTACTCGGCAGGAGGAAAGATGCTCCGTTTTGACAGATCTGCTGGATGGAAGGGAAATACGTTGACGAACTGGAGATGGCGTCTCCGTCTTCTCTGTGACGTGTCTCCGGCAGCTAAGGGGAGACTCGACCGCAGCTTCAATTTCTTCGGCAGCTTGAGCTTGAGAAATGGAGTGAGAGAGAGTTGTTGGGGATCTGCTCATTGAAAATGGAGATGTGCAATGAATCAGGCAGAGAGGGACGGGGAGAGAGGACAGCTTCACGTGACTAGGCTAGGCTTCGTAGAGCTTGTAAGAGAGAACAGTGAACAGTGCAACCATGCCTTGTTTCTTCAGAGTATTCTCTGACAATAGTTGCGGCGTTTTGGAAAAAGGTGAAAACACCTCAAAGGTGTTTTCACGTTTTCAGCACTGTTCATTGTTTTTGGATCCGATACAAATACAAAAAATGGTAAAAGTACACGAAATATTCCCGTTTTTTGTAATCATTACAAAAAACGGAAAACAAATACTCTAAACGTACGGGGCCTAAGTGTTGAAGCCAAATGTTTCTGTTGAGTGTTGAATACTGATGTTTCCGTTAGGCCGTCCGTTAGATAGTATAGCGGACTGTCTAAACAACAAAAAAAACTAAGTGTTGAAGACTGATATTTGTGTTACGTGGTCTGCTAAATAGTGTAGCCGGCATTCTATAAATAACCAAAAAAAAATTAAGTGTTGAAGTCTGATGTAGCTGTTAGACCGTCCGCTAGATAGTATAGCGGACAGTCTAAACAACCAAAAAAACTCTAAGTGTTGAAGACTGATGTTTCCGTTAGGCCGTCCGCTAGATAGTATAGTGGACAGTCTAAACAACCAAAAAATGTAAGTGTTGAAGACTGATGTTTCTGTTACGTGGTCCGCTAGATAGTGTAGCGGACATTCTATAAACTACCAAAAGAAAAAAAACTAAGTGTTGAAGTCTGATGTAGCTATTAGACCGTCCGCTAAATAGTGTAACAGACAGTCTAAACAAAAAAAAACTAAGTGTTGAGAACTGATGTTTCTGTTAGGTAGTCCGCTAGATAATATAACGGACAGTCTAAACAAAAAAAAATTTAAGTGTTAAGGACTGATGTTTCTGTTAGGCCGTCCGCTGGATAGTATAGCGGATAGTCTAAACAACCAAAAAAACTAAGTGTTGAGGACTGATGTTTCTGTTACGTGGTTTGCTAGATAGTGTAGCGAACATTCTATAGACAACAAAAAAAACTAAGTGTTGAAGTCTGAAGTATATGTTAGACCGTCCGCTAGATAGTATAGCGGACATTCTAAACAATCAAAAAACTAAGTGTTGAGGACTGATGTTATTGTTAGGCCGTCCGCTATATAGTATAGCGGACAGTCTAAACAACCAAAAAAACTAAGTGTTGAGGACTGATGTTTCTGTTAGGTCGTCCGCTAGATAGTATAGCGGACAGTCTAAACAACCAAAAGAACTAAGTGTTAAGGACTGATGTTTCTATTATGTGGTCTGATAGATAGTGTAGCGAGCAGTCTATAAACAACCAAAAAAATACTAAAAAAATTCTAAGTGTTGAAGCCTAATGTTTCGACTGCACCGTCTGCTATACTATGTAGCGGATGGCCTAAAACTTAGAAATAATTCTAGTGTTGAACTCTAATGTTAGGTGCCCTAAACCACCAAAAACATTCTAAGTGTTGAAGTCTAATGTTTCTGTTGCGCCGTCCGCTATATAGTGTAGCGGATGCGTCCATTAGACTATGTAGCGGACGGAAGAAAAAAATCACCAAAACAAATTGAGACTTGATGGCTCACAAAAGATTATTACAACAAAATTATTACAAAAAGTCCAACTAAAGGTCCACTGCATCTTCTTCTTCCTCATCTTCGGCATCATCTTCTTCCTTGTCTTGCAAACCCCCTGGACTTATCCCCAATGCCTTGTAATGGTTCCGCTTGTCATGATTGGTCATTTTGTTGCACAGTGCACACCTTCTCAGCTTTTTAGGTTGAGTTGCTTGTTCAATAGTTCTCTTCATCCGCGTAAATTTCTTGCAGCCTTTCGTTTGCGATATAATTGGATCCAAAGGTCGGATATCATTGTCCTCTTCCTCAACCGGGTCATCATCTTCTGATCCCTGTGTAGGCTCAGTGTCAACCCCATTGCTGACTGAAGCTACTTCAAATTGGTCGATGATGAGCTCTTGCTGATGAGCTATCTCGAGGAAATGTTTATACCCGGTCATTGTAGCAGCACCCTTTACGGGATAAACGGATAAACATTGTCACCAGATGATTATACCGCAACGTCTCTGATTCTTCAAAGTTAGTATACGGATGCTCCGGAAAGGCAATGGTACCGGGCAACCTGTTTGCAACCTTCGCCCACCACAGCAGGACGTATTTATCGGGGATTGCCTTGATATTCTTCTGGGTGAAAAAGCGCAGAATGTGTCTACACAGGATGCCATGGAACTCAAACTTCTTGCAAACACATGTCACCGAATCCGGTAATGTGTCATGGCTCGCCGTATACATTCTATGTAGCTTCTCAGGGACGAGGTCATTCATCAGTGAATAAACCTTGAACTCACGTTTAGACTTTGCTGCCACCGTGTTTATAATGTATCGTCCTGATTTTTGCAGCTCCATTTGGTATTGCATGAATATCTCCTTCGTATAGACTTTTGCACCGTTCAGCTCCAACGAGGTCTCAAGCAACATTCTCCTTTGTTTGTACGTGCTTGCAAAGTCTGCATTCCTTTCTTTCACGAATAACGAGGCAACCGCTTTTTTGGCGGACGTGGCGAAACTCTTCAAATTGGTAGTTGTACCTACATAACTATCGAACCAGGCATTCATAAACTCACTCCTGCCCGTTGTTTTCATGCCCGCAGAAAAATATTGTTTTCGTGTAAATGTCAATCCATTACTCTTTGAGCTCATACAAGTGTTGGAGCCACTCGTGGTCTTGCAATGAGTAATCCTCAACAAGTTTTTCCCACCTCTCCTTAAAATCCTTAATCGTTAACGACTTGTTAACGCACTTGTCAAAATCATGTTTAAAGTCTGGATACGTTGCATACATGTGATGCAGACGTTCAGGGTATTTGTTTCTTATGTGCCAAGTGCACAAGTTGTGTCAAGTATCTGGGAAGATGTTAGCAATAACCTTCTTCATTGCCAAATCTTGATCGGTGATGATAACTTTGGGTGCTTTGAAGTTCATTGCTTCCAGCCACGCCCTAAACAACCATACAAAGGAACTCTCGCTCTCGTTCCTTAACAAATCGAACCCGAACAAGATGGAATGGTAATTATGATTGACGCATGTGAAAGGAGCGAACGACATCGAGTACTTGTTGGTACGGTATGTGGTGTCGAAAGTCATGACATCCCCAAAATGCTTATAAGCAAGCCTCGAACGATCGTCGACCCAAAAAATTATGAAAACTCGATGCTCGTCGTCAAGTTTATAATCGAAGGTAAACTGCGGGTCCTCTATCTGCATCCGCTTCAATAGGCTCATTGTGGATTGAGCATCATTGAGGTCATACGCGGCTCGTCTTTAGGTTCGGACCGCGTTACGAACGTCTGTCATGTTAAAATTTAGATTCTGAATTCCCCCAGCCTGTTCAGCAAGAACATTAACAATGTCGGTAGGTCCTATCCGTGCATTGCTCATTGTGTAAATCAGGCTCCTTGCGACTTTACCCATCTTCTTGTGTTGATGCATCTGACTCACCTTAGAAGGGGTTACTGACTTGTGATTGTGTGCCAATTCCAAGCTAGTAATAATCTAATGATCTTGCTTGGGTTTATGGCTTACGAACATCTTGACCTGACAATTCGTGCGCGCAAAGTAGTCTCGTCTTTTCCGCGCATATCCTATTTCGTCATCACTGTCATCATTACCGATGTGTGTCTCATTTTGCAGTGGGTGTCTACTCCTATGACACTCGTAGAAGCGAGAGCATATTTTTTTTGTTATGTTGCTTGTTCTTGTAGTCTTTATTCTAATGCCAAATTCAACCCCGAATACGCTCAAAAACATCATTCGGCTTCCTCCAATGTTTGAAACGTTCGTCCTAGATACGGATCACTAGCATCTACTGGGGTGTTGGAGCTTGAAACGAAATCGGACATTGTGAAACAAAACCTATGTAGAAATAGATTACGCTTAACTATGAAATGGCGTTTCTTGAACATATCAAATCAAAATTACCTTGATGAATAGACCAATTTAGCATGAAAAATATACCAAACATAATCTCAAAAGTATCTCCAATTTAACAATTATTAATTTCTCAAACATAACAAATTAAAATTACTAAGATGAATAGACAAATTTAGCATGCCAAAATACAACAAACATAATCTCAAAAAAAAAATCGAATTTAACTATAATAAATTTAAACTAGTATCCAAAAAATATATCTCCTACTTCTCTCTAAGAAAACTTTCCATAGAAAGCCACCACAGCCGCCCCACCGTGCGATGGTGCGCATGGGGCGGTGGCCGGAATCCGACCCAGGACTAGGTATTGAACTTGTCTTCTTTGGTGTGTTTTTATGTCTTCTGTCGAGGCCGGTGGCAGATCGCAGATGGAGGACGATGGATGACTATGGTGTGGTGGTCGGCGCCATCCTACCCAGCCACGATCGGGGACGGTGATGTCTACACCTGCGCCGATTAGCCAGATCTCTTCAAATCTATGAAGATCTAGGGTATTTCTTAATCTTTTAGATATGATAGATCTTGATCGGAATGATGGTCATGGGTTTGTTTGGTTTGTATTGTTGATTGAAGATGTTTGGGTTTGCTAGGGTTAGATCTTTTATCGCCGGAATTCAGTTAGCAGTGACCGGGATCCTACCGACCGGTTGCCGGAATTTTTGTCGGCAATAATTAGGGCTCGTTAGTTGGCTGTAGGGTGTCTTCTTTGGTTACTGAGCTCAGTGTCTAGGGTTTTGGTGTATTACGTTGTGATGTCCTGCGGGTGAGGGGGGGAGGTAGGGCCTTGGGTGGGTCTTGGGGGTTTTAGGCGTGTTTGTGCGTTTGGGTGAGGGTGGGGAAGGGGGGGTTGGGGCCCTGGGGAGGGGGGAGGGGTTTCCAAGGTAATCTACTCTAGGGGTTTTGTGTGTGGGGATTTTGGGGGGGGGGGGGGGAAGAAGTCGAATACAGTCTAGCTTAGCCCTGGTTTGTGATTGTTGGTTTGATGCCCGGCTTAATGGTGGCCGTGTTTTGGAGGGAAATCGCCGGTGAAATATTGTAAACCATGCAAGGTTACATGCCTCTTGTATTTGCATTGTGATCCCTTTGAGTGTCTTGTAGATCTTTGATTTTCGTCCGGCTCCAGTTGACTTCTTCATTGAACTTTTTGTGTTGTTTAGATTTATAGTGTTTCATTTTAGTATACTACTTGTTTTTATAACTTTTAGGCCTCCGCTTATTACTTAAAATTAATCTAAAGTGTAGGATATACTCTGTTTTAGTTTAATTGTAATTGTTTTCGGGTCTATAGGTTCGTTGTTAGTTTCTGACCTTTGTTGTCGTGTATACACAAAGTCATGGGAATGTCGTGACCTTTACTCGTCTTTAGGCAACTCTGTAACCATTTTAATTATCAATTATATTCTCTTATTAACAAGAAAAAAAAACTATAATAAATTTTTTGAAGTTAACAAATTAATTTCTTGAACATCACAAATTAAAATAACTTTGATGAATAAATAGACTGATAAATACTACAAACATAAACCAAATATATATATATATATCCATAAAAAAAACTTCATCATTCAACCCATAAAGAAAACTTCACCATTCACAAACTTACCTTGCTTGAGTAAAGCTTAAAGCAAGTATTACATGAAGGTTGAAGAGAGCTGAAAATCAAAGCAAGTGGATCTCAAGTAGATGAGAATGGAAAAAGAGATGGGAATTAGGGCACTTTTGGAGTATATCTGCCAAGTAATCCACCACACTGTGTAGCGGACGATATTCGTGGGGACAAGATGTGACATGTGGACTGATGTGACAACCGTCAGGCAAAAAGTCGTCCGCTACACAGTGCAGTGGACTACTTTCTGACTGACAATTGTCAGGGTCAAAAAGTCATCCGCTAGACTGTGTAGCAGACAACGTGGGAGGGGCAATTTGGTAAAAAATCTCGTATGCTATACTGTGTAGTGGACGGCTGACAAACTTTAAAAAAAAAAGATCTAGGCCGTCCATCCTGAAAGGTTGGACGACCAGATCGCGTTGGCAACTTCTCCTATTTTGCCTGTGCTATCAACGGATCAGCTATATATATATATATATATATATATATATATGGGGACCGATCCCTGTCTACCGGTGGGAAAAATTTTATTTTTCCCACCGAACCGCAATTTAGAACAGCGGTTGGGAAGAAAGGACAGCCGTCGCATTAATGACAGGGAAAATGACAAAAATGTGGCAAAAATATCACGAGAAAATGTGTGAAAATCTCACGAGGTGAGATTTTCACACATTTTCACCAACCGCATTTCATTTATGCGGATGGCATTAATGCCCAACCGCATAAATGAATTGCGGACCGTGGAAAAATAATGGCCCAACCGCATTTCCTTTATGCAGGCTGCATGAATGCTGCAACCGCATAAAGGAAAGGACGGCCGTAGCCTTCAAATGGCCCCAGCCTTCAATGGCCCCTCCCACGTGGCATCATCCCACCCGGTGATGCTCTGCCACGTGGCGCCCCCCCGGTGAAGCCCCCACCCGTGTCCTTCCCCTCATTTTGGTGAAGGCACGTGGCGTCCTTCCCTGTCCTTCCCTCCCCCGTGACCCTCTTTCCCCCTCTTTTCTTTTTTTGCAGAGACAACTCTTCTGCCAATTCTGCGACTTTGACCGCGCTCACGGGTTTTATTTTTTCTGTCTTCTTTCTTCTCACTTTTCTCCCTTTATAATCCCCTCCCCCGAACCCTTCTTCTGCACTCTATCCGAAAGATACCAACAATACTCTCCACCACAATACTCTCCACAACACATTTCTCGCCAAAAAAATTTACGCTAGAAGATCGGTGGATAACCGCTAGAAGATCGGTGGAATTTTCTTGAAATATATATCAAGTCACAACAAGTAAGTATTTTTAATTTCCTTATAATTCAATGTTAGGTTTATCTAAATCAGCGTATTACATTTATAGATTCCAAAATAGCGATTTTTTAGGGCGCCAAATATAGACAGTTTTTCACGCATTTATAAAAAATAGCTAGAGCTCGATTTTGCCAAAGTGCAAAAAAGAGACCCTAGTTATTTTTAAAGGATCTGTATCAGGTAAAAATTTCAGATTTTTCCAAAGACTGTAACACTATGTGTGTTTAATGCGAACACGAAACGTAATTATCGCTAAAGGCGAAAACTTAACTAGACGGTTTTTCACGCATTTATAAAAAATAGCTAGAGCTCGATTTTGCCAAAGTACAAAAAAGAGATCCTAGTTATGTTTAAAGGATCTGTATCAGGTAAAAATTTCAGATTTTTTCAAAGACTGTAACACTCTGTGTTTAATGCGAATACGAAACGTAATTATCGCTAAAAGCAAAAACTTATCTAGATAATTTTTCACGAATTTATAAGAAATATCTAGAGCTAGATTTTGTCAAAGTGCAAAAAAGAGACCCTAGTTATTTTTAAAGGATCTGTATTAGGTAAAAAGTTCAGATTTTTCTAAAGATTGGAAAGGGGTTAACTGATACGGGGAACCTTGTAAGTCTGTAGTGTATTGTAATATATCAAGCTAGCGCGATTTCGTGCGAATATTTTACGATAACCCTAATATGTTGTGAATTTTCATTCTTTAGGAATTCGGGTCATTCCGAAGCCGTTAACTATTTTTTTGGACGAGCGGCCCTTTAAGCCCCCGATCCGGACACCGGTTCGGGATTTTTGGGCGAAACCTCCGTAAAATACTTTTTAGCTCAAGAATGAATTCAGGAAGCGTAAAATAGCATTTCGAAGCACTTTTGCGATTTTCCGATGCCAGGGGGCATTTCGGTAATTCGTCGCCCCGAGAGGGGTATTTCGGTAATTTTACAGTGTTAAGTTTTTCGACGGACTTGTTAGTCCAGAAATGTAAGCGAAGCACCTAGAAGGTTGTTTTGAAGCTGATTTGGGGCGTTGGGGTGATAATTAACCCCCGGGGGCATTTCGGTAATTTGCCGCCCACCGGGGGTATTTTCGTAACTGAACGTTGTAACACAACTGGAGGAAATAATTGTCAACACTATGTGTGTTCCTAGGGTGTAACACTATGTGTGTTCCTAGGGTGTAACACTATGTGTGTTTACTGTGAATACGAAACGTAATTGTCGCTAAAGGCGAAAACTTAACTAGACGGTTCTTCACGCATTTATAAAAAGTAGCTAGAGCTCGATTTTGCCAAAGTGCAAAAAAGAGACCCTAGTTATTTTTAAAGGATCTGTATCAGGTAAAAATTTCAGATTTTTCCAAAGACTGTAACACTATGTGTGTTTAATGCGAATACGAAACGTAATTGTCGCTAAAGGCGAAAACTTAACTAGACGGTTTTTCACGCATTTATAAAAAATAGCTAGAGCTCAATTTTGCCAAAGTGCAAAAAAGAGACCCTAGTTATTTTTAAAGGATCTGTATCAGGTAAAAATTTCAGATTTTTCCAAAGACTGTAACACTATGTGTGTTTAATGCGAATACGAAACGTAATTATAGCAAAAAGCGAAAATTTAACTAGACAGTTTTTCACGAATTTATAAAAAATAGCTAGAGCTAGAGTTTACCAAAGTACAAAAAAGAGACCCTAGTTATTTTTAAAGGATCTGTATCAGGTAAAAAGTTTAGATTTTTCCAAAGACTGGAAAGGGGTTAACTGATATAGGTGCGCAAGAACAGCTGAACCCCACGAAGACGAGTATACCTCCTCAAGATCCTCCAAGAACACCATATACTTCGGATGCACCGTGTTTTTCGAATGCGTCGGAAGTAATATAGCTCCAATAATATATAGAAGGAATGCCTTCGTATACGTCACGAAATCATGACGAGTGTATTCATCCGGTAGCTCGCCGTACTGCTCTCTCAGCCATTTAAGTTTGATGCCGTTTGTTGTGAGAGCTTCCTTCGGAATTTCCGGAAAATACTGCCTAGCCATATTCTTTATGGATGCAGACGGTTTGCTCCAAGTAATGGGTTTGCCGTGACATGGGATTCCAAGTATAAATCCGACGTCCTCTAATGTAATTGTCATTTCACCAAACCGGAAGTGAAATGAGTTCGTCTCGCTCCTCCATCGTTCAACTAGAGCGGATATAAGGCAATCGTCGTGTCGAGACAAAAACCCGGAATCGGTGAACATAACTAAATTTTGACGGTGTAGTAGTTGTATTTGTTCCTCGTTCAGTACCCACTCTTCGAGGTGACGTGTGCTTTGAATTGTTTCCAAAACACCCCTGTCGTCACCGTCGAATACTTACCTCGCGACGTGGTCATCGTCATCGTATAGGATTGATTTATCATGAGGTCCGGGGTGGAAATACATATCTGTAAGAACAAAATATAATCGTAAACCAACTTAGAGTCCATAATATTTGCATTCCAAAAATATAACTGGATGTTAAACCTAGCTTACCAACGCGTTAGCAATAGTCATTATTTCATTATTTCAATGTATTAAAACAATTCCTCACTTCCCACCACTCCGAACGCTTAATTACTCTACTTCCCTAAATTTTAGAGCCAACGTGGCAATTTACCAATATACCCCCCGATGCCCGCTACACCACCAACACCAAAAAACCGCTTTAAAACCACTTTTTAAATGTATTACGTCAATTATATACCAAATATTTCGTCAATATATTTTAAGGGGGAAAGTTACCAAAATACCCCCAACTTATGCAAAATACCCCATGACAGACAATGCTATTTTAAGAACATCTCAGAACAACTGGAAAAAATAACTTTCCGGGTGTCTTACACCCTGAAACCGAACTAAAAGTTAGTCAGAAAAATTTTCAACGTTCAGTTACTAAAATACCCCCGGTGGGCGACAAATTACCGAAATGCCCCCGGAGATTCATTATAACCCCCACGCGCGCCAAATCAGATTCAAAACAACATTTCAGGTTTTGTAATTACATTTCTGGACTAAAAAGTCCGTCGAAAAACTTAGCACTGTAAAATTACCGGAATATCCCGCTCGGGGCGGCGAATTACCGAAATGCCCCCTGACATCGGAAAATCGCAAAAGTGCTACGAATTGCTATTTTAGGCTCCCTAAATTCATTCTTGACCTAAAAAGTATTTTACGGAGGTTTCGCCCAAAAATCCCGAACCGGTGTCCGGATCGAGCATTTAAAGGGCAGTTCGACAAAAAAAATAGGTAACGACTTCGGAATGGCCCGAATTCCTGGGGAATGGAACTTCCCAACATCCTAGGGTTCTCGTAAAATTTTCGCGCGAAGTCGCGCTAGCTTGATATTTTAAAATACACTGCAGACTTACAAGGTTCCCCGTATTAGTTAACCCTTTTCCAGTCTTTGGAAAAATCTGAAATTTGTACCTGATACAGATCCTTTAAAACTAACTAGGGTCTCTTTTTTGCACTTTGGCAAAATCTAGCTCTAGATATTTTTTATAAATTCGTGAAAACAAATCTGTCTAGTTAAGTTTTCGCTTTTAGCGATAATTACGTTTCGTATTCGCATTAAATACACATAGTGTTACAGTCTTTGGAAAAATCTGAAATTTTTACCTGATATAGATCCTTTAAAAATAACTAGGGTCGCTTTTTTGTACTTTGCCAAAATCGAGCTCTAGCTATTTTTTATAAATGTGTGAAGAACCGTCTAGTTAAGTTTTTGCCTTTAGCGACAATTACGTTTCGTATTCACAGTAAACACACATAGTGTTACACCCTAGGAACACACATAGTGTTACACCCTAGGAACACACATAGTGTTGACAATTATTTCCTCCAGTTGTGTTACAACGTTCAGTTACGAAAATACCCCCGGTGGGCGGCAAATTACCGAAATGCCCCCGGGGGTTAATTATCACCCCAACGCCCCAAATCAGCTTCAAAACAACCTTCTAGGTGCTTCGCTTACATTTCTGGACTAACAAGTCCGTCGAAAAACTTAACACTGTAAAATTACCGAAATACCCCTCTCGGGGCGGCGAATTACCGAAATGCCCCCTGGCATCGGAAAATCGCAAAAGTGCTTCGAAATGCTATTTTACGCTTCCTGAATTCATTCTTGAGCTAAAAAGTATTTTACGGAGGTTTCGCCCAAAAATCCCGAACCGGTGTCCGGATCGGGCGCTTAAAGGGCCGTTCGGCCAAAAAAATAGGTAACGGCTTCGGAATGGCCCGAATTCCTGGGGAATGGAACTTCCCAACATCCTAGGGTTCTCGTAAAATTTTCGCGCGAAATCGCGCTAGCTTGATATTTTAAAATACACTGCAGACTTACAAGGTTCCCCGTATCAGTTAACCCCTTTCCAGTCTTTGGAAAAATCTGAAATTTTTACCTGATACAGATCCTTTAAAAATAACTAGGGTCTCTTTTTTGCACTTTGGCAAAATCTAGCGCTAGCTATTTTTTATAAATTTGTGAAAAACTGTCTAGTTAAGTTTTCGCTTTTAGCGATAATTACGTTTCGTATTCGCATTAAACATACATTGTGTTACAGTCTTTGGAAAAATCTGAAATTTTTACCTGATACAGATCCTTTAAAAATAACTAGGGTCTCTTTTTTGCACTTTGGCAAAATCGAGCTCTAGCTATTTTTTATAAATGCGTGAAAAACCGTCTAGTTAAGTTTTCGCCTTTAGCGACAATTACGTTTCGTATTCGCATTAAACACACATAGTGTTACAGTCTTTGGAAAAATCTGAAATTTTTACCTGATACAGATCCTTTAAAAATAACTAGGGTCTCTTTTTTCACTTTGCAAAATCTAGCTCTAGCTATTTTTTATAAATGCGTGAAAAACTGTCTATATTTGGCGCCCTAAAAAATCGCTATTTTGGAATCTATAAATGTAATACGCTGATTTAGATAAACCTAACATTGAATTATAAGGAAATTCAAAATACTTACTTGTTGTGACTTGATATATATTTCAAGAAAATTCCTCCGATCTTCTAGCGGTTATCCACCGATCTTCTAGCGTAAATTGTTTTGGCGAAAAATAGTGGGGGGGAGTATTGGGTTGTGGGGGGTATGGTGGGGGGGGGTTTTGTTGGTATCTTTCGGATAGAGTGCATAAGAAGGGTTGGGGGGAGGGGATTATAAAGGGAGAAAAGTGAGAAGAAAGAAGACAGAAAAAATAAAACCCGTGAGCGCGGTCAAAGTCGCAGAATTGGCAGAAGAGTTGTCTCTGCAAAAAAAGAAAAGAGGGGGAAAGAGGGTCACGGGGAGGGAAGGACAGGGAAGGACGCCACGTGCCTTCACCAAAATGAGGGGAAGGACACGGGTGGGGGCTTCACCGGGGGGGGGGGGGGGGGCGCCACGTGGCAGAGCATCACCGGGTGGGATGATGCCACGTGGGAGGGGCCATTGAAGGCTGGGGCCATTTGAAGGCTACATTTGCATTTCATTTATGCGGTTGCAGCATTCATGCAGCCCGCATAAATGAAATGCGGTTAGGCCATGATTTTTCCACGGTCCGCAATTCATTTATGCGGTTGGGCATTAATGCCATCCGCATAAATGAAATGCGGTTGGTGAAAATGTGTGCTCGTGAGATTTTCACACATTTTCTCGTGATATTTTTGTTTGATTTTCGTCCTTTTCTCCGTCATTAATGCGACGGTCGTCCTTTCTTCCCAATCGCTGTTCTAAATTGCGGTTCAGTGGGAAAAATAAAATTTTTCCCACCGGTAGACAGGGATCGGTCCCCATATATATATATATATATATATATATATATATATATATATATATATTACACAAGAAAAACTCAATTATGTATTTGTCATTTATGAACGAAAAAGAAATAATAAATATACAAGAGATATTGACCACTACACATTTGTCTTATCATTGCTCTCATTATGATCTTTTCTTTTAACTTTTAAGGTTTTGTATATTTGGATTTACTTATTACTATATATGTAAAAATTACTAAAGTCAATTAATATATCATTGGTTGATTCTGTTCGATTTGTGACCGGTTTCAAAAAAAGTGAACCGTGAACCAAACTGAACCGAGATCGGTTTGAGATTTATGAAAATCGTTACAATTTTGGATGGTTCGGATTGAACAGGTTCAGTTTGATCTGTTTGAGTAGTTTAAATGGTTTGGTGCTCACCCTTAGTTGACAATACACTTGGGGGTCAACTTTAATTATCGCAAGCAGTTACAAGTTGGGGTATTTTAACATAAGGAATAGTATAATCCAGAATTGTGTAGAGATCTGTGAAATTCTAACCTTAAAAGCACAGTGGCTCCTCATGCATACAAGGAAGGTAGCGGCCACTAATTAAGAACAACTACTTGCCTCAAAGTAACTTGTTTATTTCAAACTTAAACTTGATTAATGATAACCTAGCGAAAAATGTAGAAGAGTGTGTGTGTGTGTGTATAGAAAGAGAGAGATGAAAGGGCATGAAAAGGTGAATAGACAACGTTAACTTCTTAGGGTAAATTGCACTAAACCCCTTAGCGCTTACATCATTTTTTACTTAAAACTCTATGATTTTAATTTGAGCACATATTATCCTTCGTTTGAAGATTGGTTCTAATTGGAAACACAATTCATTTCTCTATAAAAAGAAGTTGGACGAGTATTCACATGCGGGGGCAAACATGTCATTTCAAGACAAACACCCCCAGCACCCTAGTCATTGGCATCCCTGCCACCCACACCCTGCACACACAAGTCTACCGCCTACCACCCCCTTTCCTGCCCTTCCAATCCCCATTCTAACCTCACCACCACACAAAACCATGGTCAGCCACCAAGCAGTGCACAAACACCACGCACAATAGTCCATCATCTTTCATCCTCTGTCAATCATGACTAATGAATACAACCCCCTGCACACACACACGCACACACGCGCACGCGCGCACACACACACACACACATAAAAACACAGTTAGACCCGCATTCCTCTTATCATCGTCATGATCACCATCACCATCATTGACCACCACAATCACCACCTTCTTGTCTTTGATTCATACATACATAGTAAAACCCATCTCCCTCTCTCTTGATTCACACACACACACACACACACACACACACACACACGCACGTGCACACATCAGACGGAGAATGTGAGTGGCCGTTGAAAGGTAGAGGTTGTGGCTAGCGGCGATGATTGGGTTTGTGTCTATTGACTAGCGATGATGATTGGTAGTTGTGATGTCGATGGTCGTAATGGTGGGTCAGGAAGTGACTGAATACAGAGTGAGGAGATCAACAAGGGAGATGGCAGTGGGTGATTAGGGATCTTTGCAGAGATTGCGATGACTGATCTAGACCTTGGCCGTGCTGTAGTGAGTATGTGGTGATTTGATGGTGATGATGTGGCTGTGGAGGGAGAGCGAGGCTTGTGGGTGACAGATCGATGATGGTGCGGGGTGTGGGGTGTTTGTATGTGTATATTTTAAAAAGACATGTTTGCCCCTCCATATAGAAGGTCGTCCATCTTTTTATGACAAAAGACGAGTTTGGGTTTAATTGGAACAAATCTTCAAACGTGAAGGCGAAGAGCTAAAATTGAAACTAGAAGGTTTTAAGTGAAAAAGTGATGCGAACCTTACATGTTTTAGTGCGATTTACCTAACTTATTTTGTTCATGTGTAATATCCTTTATGTTACCCATTCCGTTATTAATTTGTTTTAGATAAACTAATGAAAGAGGAAATTGCCTTTAGAAAGTTAATTTATATACGGTTGCAGCTTACACGGGCTGAACAAGCCCAAAGGTCAAACCATGCCGAGCCTACTCTCATAAAACTAATGTTAACATCAAGTCCAGCCCATCTACGAGCTGAATAATATCTGTTCACGCCCTGTCCATAAAAAAATTAATGGTCCGGGCTGTCCAAGAATCGCCTATGGCTACGAATTAGTTTTTTTAGTACTTAAATTTTAAATGTGTCAATAAGTATCACAATCTATTGATTAGACCTGATCCTTAAGAAAAGTATATTGAACCACCATCAGCCACAGCTCATCATCAGCGATAAACCCATCACTGCCACAAACAGAGAACCCACCACCATTAAGGCTAAAGCATAAACCATTCCGCACACCGTTAGCCACTGACTATCCACACACACATACACACAATCTCTCTATTTCCATCTTTCTCCTTATCCAGCCCATTCACATCCTAGAGAACCCACCACCACTAACAATCCACCCGCTACAACAGAACCACCACACGAAGAATCTAATCCAAGTGGCTTAATGCTTGATTTCCAACTTGTCTTTAGATTGAAAAAGTTCAATGTGATTTTTGAGTGTGCATACGTTAAAAAACTAAAGAGGGAGATGGACAAAAGTGGGGTTGAGAGAACGGGAGACAAAGAAGTTAGATAATATACCTTTCAATCGTGTAGTTACATAGGAGTGTGGTGAGAATTGAAAAAGGACAAGAAAAGTATAGTTCGATTCGGTTTAAGACTTTGGATAGTGTAGATAACATTGGACATGTAATAGATTGTGAGATGATTTAAAAGAACAGAGAAAAAAATTCACAAGTTCAATACACACATGGAATTATATACATAAACTCAATGTATTGTATATAGAAGGACTGAGTTTCTCATTGGCTGGGTGGACCATAAAAAGTTTTAGCCCATGCCCCGCCCATAAATTTGACGGGCTCAAAGTTTTGGACTCACGTACATCATGATCCCTACAAAAACGATCCTATGCTATGGGCTAGTACATGTTATCGGGTCCAAGATGTACCTCTAATTTTACAAAGATATTTTATCATTTATAGTCTTAGGTGCAACAAGAATTCTAATGGTATTTTATTTAGTTTATTTATTTCTTAAATTGAAGGTGTGACGCTACAAGTCTCATCGAAGCACAACAAAACTAAAATATCCGCTAACTTTTTGACTTTAGATGCGGGGTTGGACATTTCACGCTTTTTTTAGACTTGATAACTGATCTTAGACGAGAAAAATGATACTCTTACTGCTTGCATAAAAAAATGACTTTACCAAAGGCTTTGCTCTGTCATTGCCCACACAATAATATAGCAACCCACTTGCTTAAAAATTACTGGTTTATTTGGAACTTAAAACCTAATAAACGACAAACTTAATGGAAAAGTAGTATACATTATAATGGATGAAAGAGCATGGAAAGATGAAAAGACTGGATTTGTAAAGAAGCTGAATTTTTTTATGGAAAGTTATTTTATGAAGATATTTTGTTGTTAATTGTCATAGATGCAACATAAAATGTAATCGAATTTTATTTCAGTCAGACTTTGATTTTAGTTACGGCTTCCAAAATCAGAGGCGAATATGGCTCTAATTCAAAGGATAACTACCGGAGTAGGATCCTCTGGCGCGCAATGCGAGGAAGGTGTTGGTGGAGGTGAGTGATCCGAAAGAAGAGGTGAACCGGTTGCTGACAGTTCCAAGTAGGAATTCGAGCTCGTTATCAGGTCCATGAGATGTGCCAGATCTTTTGGATCTTATTGTCGTGTTGGATTTGCCGTTGAGGGAAACGAAGGGGATGGTGATGGAGGACGACAGTGGGTTGGGGATGACGGTGGTGGTTTAAGCTCGTGGTGGGTGTGGGAAGACCATTTTGGCGAAGATGGTCCGTCATGATGTTGGAATTATAGGAAGTTTGTTCAAATTTGGGGAGTGATTCCCCTGCTTCGGGTAGAACATATTGATGAAAAGATTGGGAATGTTATTAAAACTTCACTTTTTTGCATAATAGCAAAGATCGCATGTTTTGCATTTCAAATAATGATTTGGAACAAAAAGTTATAGACCTTAGTGAAACTACAATTAGTATGACTCTTTGAACTAAACCATACTAAATAATCAATTGTGAACCGTTAATCAAAGACTCGAAGCATATAAAGGTAATTGCATAAATTATGGTCTTACTTTCAAATGCGAACCGCCAATTACTACCAATATATGTCACTAGTTATCATCCTTATTTCTTGTCACATCAAGTAGCCACTAAAGAGAATTTTGAATGTTCCATATTGCATATTGTTACCCACTGATATTGTAATTAGTTTCAATTATCTTGCGCAAACATTTTATTTTCATCAAACACTACAAGTTTGGCAATGCAGAAATATTTCACGCACATGGAATGTATATATTACACATATAATGAAATGTATATATTAGAGTTGTCTAATTTATTGTACTGTAATATAATTCTATGGCATGTAAACTAAAAAGAAGTTTGAATTATAATTAAGTTGTATTAACAAAAAGTTCAAAATTTGTGACCCAAAATGGATCATATAAATTTTAGTGTCTAATGAGAATGAGTTAGGCTTACTCAATGTATATTAAACCTTGTAAAACAAAAGGAGTTTTGAGCTTAAATATTGCATCTTTAAAACTAAGAAACAAATGAACTCAAGAGACCTAAATGAACATACAAAACTCAATTGTGTAGGCAAAACTTCTAGTATCTGTAACTGTTAAGGATCTTCCCAAAGTCTCTATTATTCACTTTTAAAGTTTTAGCCATTTTCAGAGCAAGCATATTCACTAAAGTTTAAAATATAATCATTTAAGACTTTTCAGTATCATTCATTATCCATCTTACTTTTTTGTATAGAGTGATGGCCATTTGTTGTGATAGTGATTGTTGGGGGGTCAAAACAATCCGTGCATTTTGTTTTCTTTGGTAATGATCTATTCTTATTACCATTTTCATGTATCTCTTATTTGAAAATTGAAATGTAGGAAAAGTCCTTTTTCAAATTTTTTTACCTTAAGTTCCAAATTTCAAGTAGAATGTGTCTATCTTGCTGTTACCCTTTCTTTTCAGTTTTCTTGTTAAACATTCTACAGTGTACTAAAAGCTCTCCTGATAGTGTACTTTTTTTAATTATTTTTTCTAGCATGACGTTGTTAATCTTAGTAGTACAAATTATACTATTAATTTCATTTTGCATATAATTTAGCATTCCTTTGTCACAAGACTTTCATTTTCAGCACAGATTTATATGATAAAACTACACCTACTCATCTAGAAAGCCAGTGTGTGTGTGTGTGTGTGTGTGTGTGTGTGCCCTTTTAAAATGTATACTACGTAATGAATAATGTGAAGTAGATATGAGATAATTGTAATGAACGAAGTAATTTCAATAATGTTCACGTACCCAGCTTTTTCACCCTATATACATACCCATTACCTGTATAACATAAATACAAACTCCACAAAAGTTCATCGAAAATATTTTCTAACTCAGATCATTCAGCGGATCGTAAGACTCATATAATCAAAATAAAAGAACAAAAAAATTACGATGGTATAAGGTTCTCAAAACTAAGAAAATTATAACGACCCATTATTAACTCATACACAAAACAACACAAAATTTCATCATAAAAGTTGAGACAAGAAGGCCTAATCGAACTTTTTCATCTTCTGACTCAGTTCTATGTCGGAAAATTTAAGTTTGTAGCCATATGCAAAACTTAATAGATACAATAGTCGGTCTACATTATAAAAAATGATATAAAAAGGAAAAGCATTTCTCTAAGGAGTTAGTGGAACTTAAAGTGTTCTTTTTTATTGATTTTGAGGTTGGCAAGTTTTAAGGTTAGGATTTGATAGGGTTTTATTTAAAGGTGAGCGGAGATTAGTATCATATTAATATGGTTGGGCTAGATCAACACTTGTCTTGGTTAATTCATACTCTTTTGTCACTGAAAGATGCATCAGTTAACTTTTGACCTCTTCAGCGACAAAATGTTAAAATTTACCCAAATTGTTGTCATCCAGTCTCACCCTTTTGAAAATAAAAAATACTTATTTTTTTAAAACGTTATGAATTAAATAAGATAATTTTTTAGGAGAAAATATTTAGACATTTAATCCTTTGGGATCATTCTATCCGGTGGAGCAAGATTTATATCCGCCTTGGTTAAATTCATACTCTTTTATCACATAAAGATGCACTAGTGAACTTTTAACCTCTTTATCAATTTTAAAATGCTTAAATTTAACCAAAAATATTTTAGGTTGACCTCACCTTTTTTAAAATAAAAAAATACCCTTAATTTTTCTAACCTTTCATTTTTAGATAGGGTATTTTTGATGAAATAAATTTAGTTATTTAACACCTTGGGATCATTTTATACGGTGAGGCTACATCTTCACCGGTTTTGGTTATTTTCTCATTCTTTTATCACTAAAACATGTATTAGTGAACTTTTAATCTCTTTAGCTACAAAATGTTCAAATTTCGCCAAAAAGCTTGTAAAGCCTCACTCTACTTACTATTTAGAAACATTTTAAATTTAAGAAGAATAGTTTAAGACAAAAGTTGTGTAGCCATTTAGCCCCTTCCATTTTAAAACTTGAGAATTTCCAAACCAAGAAAAAAACGAACATCAACCATTTGAACTTAAATAAATTGAAGTCTTTATGAATTGGGTTTCACCTAATCCTATCTCTTATAAGAATGAAAGAGTACAAAAAAAAAAGAAAAAACAACCATACAACTATCATGCACATAAGAATATTCCAAAAACTCTATTACAACTTAAGACTATTTGTTTGCCACAAACTCAAATAATAATTAGGAGTAAAATTTTATGTTCTACTGATTTTTAAAAGTCGGGACTGCATATGCAATAAAATATCCTGTAAAACTTCAGTTTTACGATATCTTCCATGCACCACCATGTCCATAACTCCCTCATTTTCAATCTTCAGTTTGGCGTCAAGCCTAAAGCATTTGGTGACTAGGGGTCCAAAACCAACTAACTGTGAGCTAAGTCTCAAAGAAATCCATAGAGAATGGCTACATAATTTATATGTGGCAAATTTTCCAAGAGATGCATCCCCCCCCCTACACCAAAGAGTGATCTCATAAGCGTGCCCATTGGCTTAGAATCATCATCAAGGACGACTATGGCAAACCCAGATTGTCGAGGTTGACTTCTAAAGACCACCCATAGATAGCAGTGCACAATCTTTACTGGAGATAGACAAGAACAATGACGCCGAGTCTGTAAATTATAAAATTAGGGAGGGATGCGAAGATTATGACCTCTATGACACCTTGACATACACCTCACAAAGGAAGGAGTACGAGAAATATCCCAAACCAGCTCTCGTATCCTATACAATATATTGTAAGGTGAGAAGGCAGTTTGTCAGAAAATAGCATCATTCCTACCCAGCCAAATAATTCATATTGTAACTGGAATCCACAAAAAACTTTGTAGTAGAATGGAATTTCGTAGCAGAGGCTTAGCCAGCCAATGGCATAACCAGTCATTCGCATCGAGCTGTGGAATCTTGAAGAAGGTATTACCTATCAATGACTGCTACTCTCAGGATGTGATGAACAAAGAGGGCACACTGGATTAATATGACATTTTTTAAGGAGTAGGGCATCCCTTAATGGCAAGCATTTATGCATGAACTGCCATAAGAAGGTTACAATTTTCACTGGAAATAGGAGTTTTCATAACCGCTGCCAGACCGCAGGAAGAATGTTCCTGGCCGTTACACTCAAGCCCATCGAGGTAACAGGGAGATCTTGTAAAGCCCGGATAGCGTACGCAGATTTAACCGAGAAATCACCGTCATCATTACTAACCCATTCTTGAGAATCCTCCATACCTTCATGTGATGGGTAGATACTAAGAATGCGTAGGACTATATTCAACAGAAAGATAGATCACAAGATGCCAGGATCCCAAACAAACGATTCTAGGCGAAATAACTGATAGACAAATACATAGCTAGACGCATTCTGTCTATACTCTAGTAGCTGAGCGGGAGCAATTCCTGGTATCCAATAATCTTTCCATATTGAAATAGATTTTCCATTCCCAACAATCCATCGTAGTCCTTGTTGCACCACATTACGCCCTACCAAAATGCTTCGCCATACGAAGGAAAAGTGCCCTTTAGCCGAGGAGGATAAGAAACGATGCGTTGTACAATTCCGTCCGCATAAAACCTTGGCTAAGGATGTCTCCAGATTAGTCCAAATACACCAGGCTTGCTTGGCTAACAATGCATCATTCATAATTTCAGTTTAAGATAACCAAGCCCGCCCAATTTTTCGGGTAAACACAGTACATTCCATGCAATCCAGTGATAGGACTTATGATCAGAGCTTCCAGCCCACCAAAAGCGTGCAAAGATTTGGTCAATATGAGCACACACGTATTTAGGTAACTTCAAGACTTGCATAACATGGATTAACATTCCTGATAATACCGATTTAATCAAGGTACCCCGTGCAGCCTTGTTTAATAACAGACCTTTCCACATCGCACACCTCTACTGAGTTTTGCACACCAAATCGAGGAAGAACATACGACGATTAGGACCCGTATCAAGTTGAACACCCAAGTATCTACCTAATCCTAAATCAGTGTGATACTGAAAAAGTTGATGAAAATAATTATGCAGGCTCAGTGGTGTATTAGGACTAACAAGGAGACTCAATTTTTGCCAATTGATTTGTTGACCCTAATCAGTGCAGTAAGTTTGTAAAATTGAGTGCAAGGCTTCCATAGCCTTATTTGACAGACGGAGGAACAAAAAATATTATCAGCATACATCAAATGGGTGATAGGAGGAGAGCACCTACCAACTTTAATCCCCCTAATTAACGCACTTTCTTCTGCGTTACGTAATTGTGCCGATAATACTTCAGAGCACATGATAAATAAAAAAGGCGATAGTGGATCTCCCTGCCGAATGCCACATGAAGGCTGGAAATGTGGTGAAACTCTGCCATTAACCAGCACATAATAGGAAACCGTAGTGACACATTGCATTATTAATCTCACCCAATGGTGCGGAAAGTGAAATTGCTTGACAACACCTTCCCAAAAATCCCATCTCAAACCATCATATGCCTTACTCATATCCATTTTTATTGCCACCCAATGCACCGTCCCCAAATTTTGCCTCCTCACCCTATCGGTTAAATCTTGTGCGAGAATGATATTATTGAAGATTAATCAGCCCATAACAAACCCACTTTGTTGCAGTGAAATGAGGGAGGGGAGAATCGGTGTAAGCCGATTAACCAAGATCTTAGAAATTATCTATACAGGACATTACATAGTCTAATAGGTCAAAAATCACTAGCCTCCTGCGGATGCTGCTTCTTAGCAATTAATGTAATGTAAGTACAATTAACAGCGCGAAGGAGGTATCCCGAATTAAGGAAAGACAAAACCACTATAGTGATATCCCGACCTAAAACATCCCAGCATTGATGGTAGACAATAGCAGGGATACCATCTGGTTTCGGTGCCTTAAGTCCACCAATCTGAAATACAGCTTTTCTAACCTCCGCTGCTGTAAAAGGCCGGGAAAGAGACACTAACTGATCTATCAATAAATGCCAATCTAAGTACGGTATCGAACGAAGAAAAGAAACCCATAGGGGGTTGGGTTCCCATCGCCTTCAGCGCTACTGTGCACACATTAATTGTATCTTCCGAACGTGAAGAATAAACTAAAAAAGAGAGGGTTTCCTTGCTTGATTTTTAAATTTTCTTCGGATTTTATTTTTTTCTATTCCACACGTTTAACTAGGAAAAAATCAAAGGGGGTTTGCGAAATTTATTGCATCGATTCTTTTTAATGAATAGATCCAATCGCAACTTCGAATCTGAATTCAAAAGGATCAACTAGGAAAGGATAATCTGAATCATAGAACTATAATGAAATATACGATCAACCAACATTTATCGAATGTGAGGAATCAGTGCCGAAATGATGTAAAGGTTCGAATAGTGAACCGGAAATCAATCACAAGCTATCATTTTATGGGTTGATTACCGGCAGGTTGTGAAGAGTATAATGAAGCAGGCTTCCACGGTCCATAATTTGGGATCATCTTCCTCTAGTTCAAGTTCTGGTAGCTCTACCTCACGTAAACGGCAACGTGAAGTAGCTCAATACCTCTAAGAGTTGGGGCATCATCCTTTGAAGCTTTCTAAGCAGTGGCAGACGATGCATCGTGGATAAATTTGATTGGATGGTGGTGTGCAAATTAATTTTAAGTTGTCTGCTAGATCTAAATCGACATCTTCTTGTGAAAGTTCAAAACCAATTGAAAAAAAGGAAAGAGATCTACAAAGCATATGTATCAAATAAATATTTAATATATGCTCAATGCGGGGATTTATATCTCACAAGAATATAGATTCTCACTTTTTTAATACCTCTTGATGGCAAATGCAACATCAAAGACATGTTTAATTGTGGGAGGGATCTAAAATTCAAGGTTGAGCTAAACTATTCGGTGAGTATTGCATCACCAATGATTTGATCAAAATATCAAATGCAACGAGCACGTTCAAGCTCTGCACATTGTTCGACTGAGGTTTATGTTTTTCTACATCTACCCTTATTTGGGTTGTGTTCATCTCCTTTCTTTCAGGCTTTCACAACGACTTGAGGGGCTCTTTATGGCAATCTTCATATTGACGCCAGCAATTAGAGTGATTGTAGGTAAAGTTCTTGTTGACTGTGATGATTTAATCGGTAGAAGTAAGACATAAATTTTGTTTCTGGCAACTAAAGAAAAGTATAAGCTCTACCACGATCACAATTTATCGTAGAATGAAAAACTCTCAAGTGATCCTAATTTGCAATAAATTTAACTATTTTCAGTCCTTTCTGTGCAATTCCATTAAATTAGGCTCGTCACTTTAAGCTGCATCTTAAAATGAATATACTGTTCATCCATCCATCATGCTGCATACCACATGTGCACAAGTTCTATTTGCCAAGACTACAAGTACATTCCAACATGGCAATGATTATCATTATTTCCAGGCAATGTACGTAAGGATCATTTTGATGACGAATAATGATACTGGCATTAAAGATGACTTAAAAGATGACTTAGTTTAGAAGTTACTTCAAATGAAAACTAGGAGGCCCAATTTAGGGAGAGGGACAATTTTCTGAGATGTACTAGGTAAAAGACAACCATATGAATTCCTAACTATTAAACCAGGCGGGGCCAAAAGATTGGCCAAGAAAAAGGTGTGGTGGCCTTAGCATTTGGGTGAAATTGAAAAAGAATTTGAAGCAGGTCCCAAAGGTATGGGGAGAAATTTCACTTAAGGACAGTCGATAGACATATGTAAGAATGTGACATGGAACATTGCTTGGAACTATTGGAGCAAATTCTGGGAATTAGGAATATAACCAGAGTTGAACAAGCCAAGATGGGCCACCCACACTCCAACGTAAGTGTCGTTACCTTGGTATACATAGCGCTGCCTAACACAAAGTTTGCAAAGGCATATACTTCCCCGTGAGCCAAAGCGATGGCTAAATTGATGTATGAAGATGTGCCTAGATAACCATATCCACAAGAAGGCAACAAATGCGTTATATATCAGGTTGAACTGGAACCTGTCTAGTATCTAGACCGCTTAACTATCGATTAAAAACTTCAGAGTATGTTTAGGCATTGAGGAAGACTAAAAGGGTTGTGATTGGTTAAAGCATTGACGTTTTCCCCAATCGGAAAAAGTCCAGATAGGGTGCATATATCATAAATCGTGGGTGTCATCGTCTTGGCTCCAAACATGAGAGGGTTACTAGTGGTAGACCAGAAACAGTTAGTCGAACCCGAAACCATCTATCTGCCTTTGGAGGATCCTTTGACATAGGAGCACATAAAGCCTTGATTTCTCCATTGATCAGCATAAACAATAGAGAAGCGGTCCACCCAAACTCCCCAATTAGAGTCAAGAACAGTGGGCAAAGATCGAATTAGCATACCACTCATTGACCAACCTACCTAAGCTAGCTTAGGTTATTTGAGCAGAAGATTTTATGTCTGATCTACGGGATAGCCTGATAAATAAGATGTCCCACCTCTAAAGGAGGGACCTAAAACACGAGGGCTGAGAAATTTAGGATTTTTCTTCACAATGATTTAGACGTTCGAATCCATGGCTGCAATATGATCCCTAAGAGCCCCTACATCCCATCGAAGGTAAGCAAGAAAAGGAAAACTTGTCCCTTCGTCACCTTTTGGAATCGACTTTTCTTTTCCATAATGTTAGGAGAAAGATTACAAGCGAAGCTCAAGAAGAAAAAAATGGGAACGAAATCATGAAGAACCTTGTAATCGAAAAAAACTTCGTTTACAACTACAAGCGAGCTGAAGAGTCCTAATTTGACTTAACTACATTGAGTGGTTAAGCAGAAATAGGTAAATGCCTGAAGAGCTCAGGTTGAATTAACTCACACGATAACAAGGTTCGCGCGAGGCAAAGGGTGGGGGGGCAGTGATAGTCTCTTAAAATTTAGTTTTACCGTCACCAATGATATATGGTTGAGATTTAAAGACGAATGTCTTTTTTGACTGAGAGCAGTTATGAGGTGGTTGTTAATAATGAAGTCATTAATGATGATGTAATGATAGTTTAAAGCAGTTCGAGTCCCAAATAACGTGAGGCATGCACTAAAGAAAACTGAGAAGAAAGTTTTATACAACTGTTGATGAGGGAAAAACAATTGATAATAGCGGTAAACGAAAGAAAAAGATGGATAGTTTCTTCAGTGAGTATGGAGGATTGGAACAAGCGGTATTAAGCAGTTACAAGACGGTTACTGAAGGACAAGGATAAAAGGAAGAAGATAAACGAAGAAAAAAAGAATCACACAACTCAACGAAATAGCTTGACTTCAGTAAAATTTTACAAAGGCTTTCTTTTTCATTTGAGCGCGCGCAGTCTTTACTTTTTTTACTTTAGATTTCCATTCTCGTTAAAATTTCCTTTTTTAGGTAAGTCTTCACGTAAGAGGCAAAAAAAAAACACCCACATTAAAATTGGAAATTTGGTTGCAAGCGCAAACAAGGAATAATTTGGATAAGGGCTAATTACACTTATATCCCTGAGATTAGTGTATAATTACAGTCAAGGACATTCAGTTTTAAAATGTAACATACCGTGACCAAAAACTTTGAAAATATAACAGTCGTATCCATCTGTTAGGGTTCCGTTAAAAAATCGTACTTTTTGACTGATGTCATCATTACGTATTTTTAAAATGACAATAATGTCCTTATACTGTATATACCATATAATTTTTGAAGTCTTTATTTTTCTTTTTTTTTAAAGAAATTTAGGAATAACCCACATTATATGCCCTTCTACACACGTAATTGCCTCTTGATTTCTAGAATTAGGGTTTATTAGAGCCTAATTTTCAATTTAGGGTTTCAAAGCCCTAATTTGAAAATTAGGGTTCAATTATCAATTATCAGAAAACCTATTTCGGATTACAAAAGCATGAGCATTTTTTTTAACAACTTAAATTCCTTTCTAACAAACTCTCATTCATCAATGGTGAAGAAAAGATCAGTCGACCAAAATTGGGAATTGGGAGTTGGTTCAGCTACGGGATTGAATTGGGAGTTGGGTCTTCTGTGTCGAGGGGAAGGGGGAGGTAAATCGGGGTGCAGCGCCGGGGAAGGGGGAGAAAGACGGGTTGCGGCGCAGACGGGGAGGAAGACGGGGTGGGCGGGTGACGAGGAAGGGGGACGGTGGGCGGTGACGGGGGATGGGAGACGGTGGGGGGAGGCGAAGGGGTGTAGCAGTTGAGGGCTTGAAAGACAGAAATGGGGGTGGGTGTGGGTGGGAAGGGGGGGGGGGGGGAAGAGTAAACAGTAAAGTAGTGAAGTCTTTCCCTTTTTTTTTTAAATGAAGTAATGGCATTAGAAAAAAAAATAAGGTTCCAACTTAGGGGCAATAAAGTCTTTTCATTAAAACCGTTAGGGTTTTTACAATTCCGTTTGGTCAACGGATACAAGTATAATTTGTCCAAAGTATTGTCCTTACCTGTAATTATACCATAACATCAGGGATATACGTGTAATTAGCCCTTTGGATAATAAAGAACTTTAAAATAATTTTAAAAAGGAGTAACTTTGGGAAAGAGAGAAACTGTCAAGAAAAGTCAATTATTAACTGGAAACCCAGCAAAACAAAGATTTCAGCAGAATACACCAGCAACATAAAGAAATTACAGCCCAATGATAACGGCCACACACAAGTATCCTAGAAATCAGCGATGACAGCAACTCGAAGAACAACAAGCAAAGAGTCGCAATCTACAGGTTTATCAACTTCTTGACAATCAAGCAATTCGGATCCTTACTCCATGATATATAGCAGTGTTATGTCTTATGAGCCAAAACCACATCAGCGATGGGAGAACATATCGATAACCAATCCAAGATTTTGGTCGCCGGCCTTGCGCCAGCGTGGGTTTTATCGAGGAAGGTGAAACCACTGGAATTCGGCCCAAGAGGATCCCACGTAACTCCTACATCCTTCAACAAATCTTTCACATTGCAAGCAAGGTAGCCGTAGCCAAACAGACGCGTGCTCCCTGAAAGTCCCACAGATGTTCTAGGGTAGGGATCCCAAGAAGGATATGCTGGCTGGTTTACCTCCACACCATCTGCTTCTTCCTTTACGTCTAGGCCTATAAGATGGAACCCAATCTCCCTTACCTCCACAGTCTTTGTGGAAAGTAAGGAAATCGTTAGTTCATCGCCAGCTTCCAGCTTGTCATTCTCGAGCATCCAATAGCTTACCCAGCTCATATCTTCATTCGCTTTTGGACATCCATAACAAGTTGGGCCATAGATCAATTTTAAATCCTTGGTCTCGTTACTCAATATGGCATAGAATTGCTCTCGATTTTGTTCCTTCATATAATAGACGAAGCATACAAGGCAAATGTCAAAGCGTCTGATACTTGTTCGAGGACTTGAGGGCACAGTAAAAGATAGTGATGAGCCCTTAACACTAGTACTAAACCAGGCTGGAACTTCGCTCCCAGGATAAAAGATGCTCAGTAATCTAGAAGCTTCACCTAATACCTGTACCATAAAAATATACTTACGACTTTAGTATAAAGATTTGTGTATGCAGGTGCTCCTAGGGTTGGAGGAGGGAGGGAGAGAGGGAGAGAGAGAGAGAAAAGAGGAGGGGGGGGGGGGGGGGGGTCACCTGAATGGGGCCTCTCCTCGTACTTGTTTTGCTATCGAATGTTATCATTTCAATGTTGTTAATGAGTTCCAACTGATACTTCACAAAGCTCACACGTGTGTCATCAATTGGAATCAGCTCGAAATAATGCGCCAGCTCCACCAGATTACTGCATCTATCCACGCAGAATGATCCTCCGAGTGGTTCGTATTTTTGTAACGACGTGCAGTCATGCATGTCTAAAAGTTGAAGAACAGTGATACCTGTAACTTCTTGGAGCCTATGGCAACCTCCTAAATCAAGTGTCTGGAGCCTAGGGAGACCTTTGATGAAAGTTGGCACGCGGAGAAATGGATTATTGCCTAGGTTCAAGTTTTGCAGTGAAAGCAGGTTACTCAACTCGCTGGGAAAAGCATCATCAAAGAGATTGCAACCTGCAAGACTCACATTAACTAAAAAGCGTGGTAAAGATAGTTCTGGTGTTTTTCTTGGTTTTGACACCCTCCACAAAGGCAACCAGGCATCCCATGATGTCCCCACTTCAGTGGCAGGGGTTACCGGACCCATGACGATCCCATCAGCACGGAACTCCCGCAATGCTTCCAATTTCTCCATGCCCATTGGGAACTCCTCAAGATTCAAACAACCAGAAATGATCAGTTCTTCTAGAACTTTTAGCATAGCAGTGTTTCTCGGGAGCTTACTTAGCCTTGTGCAATCTTCTAAATTCAAGTAGACAAGTGAATTCTCAAGGTTCCCAATGGATTCATGAACCTCAATCAAACTTTTACAACCCTTTAGAATCAGTCTCTCAAGTATGGGGAGTCTTGAGAAATCAGGAGTTCTAGTCAGGCCACGACAATGGCTCAGATCAAGGATTTTTAAGCACCCAAGCAACTGTGAGAAATAAAAAAAAGAAGAAGAAAATTTTTAGTGGCTTTGCGCACACAAATTTTCAGGGACTAATCCTAAAATTGTACCCTCAAGTTTACATTTTTTATGACTTTAGTACCCAAGTTTGAAAGTGCACTAAAGAAGTACCCAAGTTAAAAATAACGTATCAAATCAGTACCTCGGCTGACGAACGACAGATGCCGTTAAAAAGTCAAAGAGGTAGAACTGTCATTATGAAAAAGTGACATAAAGTCTATCCATTTTACCATGTGGGCCGTCCTTGTGACACACACTCTCTCTCTCCCTCTCTTTCTCTCTTCTTTAATTCACACAGACACACACACAACCCACACACATAGAGATAGCCGGCAATGAAAGAAAATCAATGGAGTTTTATATTTTGTTGATAGATTCACAATTCTGATTAATTTTTGCATGTATCTGAATCTATATAAACACTTAAAACCAAAAAATTAATGTCATCATCTACTCATGCAATTCATTCAAATTTGTCTCGTATCATATACATTCAAGTATGACATGAAATTGCCGGCGACGACAGTGGTGGAGTCATGAAAATGTAAAAAAGGACAACCCACATGGTCATGGAACAGCTTTTATGTCTTTTTTTTAATCATGACAGTCCTACCCATCTAACTTTTTAACGGTATCCGTCGTCCGTCAGCCGAGGTACTGATTTGGTACGCTATTTCAAAATTAGGTACTTCTTTGGCGCACTTTCAAACTTGAGTACTAAAGCTGTACAAAATGTAAAGTTCGGGATACAGTTTTGGGATTAATTTGCTGCCACCCATTACCACAAAAAAATCATTCTGTGTCACCCCCTTTTAGCACATTTGTACAAACCCATAATTTTCTCTCACACTTCGTTTATCACCAAAAGAATGAAAATGAAAAAGGAAAACGAGAAAATTGAGTGTACTACCTTAGTTCCGCACCAACCAGGTCCCAATTTGCTGTAGCTCATGTCAATGGCAACCAGGCTTTGCAACGGAAAGTCACTTGGTATAGATTCCAGAGGACATCCACGCCAACGCAACCATTTTATCTTCTTAGGAAATCCTTTGAAGCCTCCGGTCAAATGCAAATAATTAATGTGGAGCAGCCTCAGTCTACACATCCTTGAAAAGGCGTCAGCTTTCAAGTCCATCTCATCGGAGTTGTTAGCATTGTTCACAAGAGGCCAAGAGAAGAAGCCAAAGCGGCCAGGTCTTGCACTATTGTCACAAAAGACTGTCTTCAACGTACGCATGTCAAGAGCAAGGCCTTCAATATTTTCAGTGCCCTGTAGAACAAAATGCAAGTAGATAAATAACAAGTGTGAGTAATCTAAATCACCGAAACCAATGCATACACAGGAGATCCAATTACTTACTGAATTATCTTTTAGCACACTAAAAGATTCCTTATGATGCCACAACCTACTGCGATTTCCAGGGTCAGGTGATTCCTGGCGAACAATTTCTCTTCCCATGTCCCGAAGCATTTGATGCATCACTACCTTGTTATATTCGTCAACTCTTAAGAGACATCTGTCCGTGAGATTTTGAACCCCAATTTCTGTGTGGACTTCGCGTTCATCTAGTATTGTAACCATATGATCTTTGTCCTCTCCGACAAAGAAACAAGCTACGTCAAGGAATAATTTTCTGTCATGGCCATCTTCTAAGGAGTCGTAGCTGATTTTAAGTTTTCTCAAGATCCGATTGTTAGGAATGGCTTGCAATTTCGCTAGTAAATTCTGCCAAGCACCTATACTTCTTCCATAAAAAGACGACCCCAAAACCTCTAGAGCTAGAGGAAGTCCTTCACATTGATGCACTACCTTTTTTGATAGCTCCAGAAAGCGTTCATTAGGGAGATCTTGTCCAAAGGCATGCCTCCTGAAAAGTTCAAGGGAGTCGTCGTCGCCCAATTTGTCAACATTATGGATCTCATATTTAGAAGCACGAGCCGTGAACAGCCTCACATGCCTTGTAGTGAAGATAATTTTACTGCATGGATAAAAACAATCTTGCATCCCGAGTATTGCTTCTAGTTGCTTTTCTTCATCGACGTCATCAAAAACAAGAAGAACCCTTTTATGAAACATGGCAAGTTTGATCTTATTGATGCCATCATCGACACTAAATATTTCAGTCATTTTTCTCTTAGAAATGTCTGCAAGAAGTTGTCTTTGCAAACTAACTAATCCATCAAATTTCTCAGAAGTCTCCCTGATACTTGCGAGAAAGCTACTGCTATCAAATCTACTATGATGTAGATTGAACACATATCTGGCAATTGTTGTCTTTCCTATGCCACCCATCCCACATAATACCATAATCTCAACATCAGGTGATCCATTTTGTAACCACGAATTAATGTCTTTGACTCGAGAATCCATCCCGACTAGATTCAAAGGAAGGTCCAAGACCGGGGGATTTACTCTATTCTCAATCACTTTGACAATATCCTGGATGAACTTTGCTTCATGCCTGCAGTTAGTAATAACGATTATAAATACCAAATTAATACAACACAGATATATGTCAAGTGTGTGCCAATAACTCTTTCTCCATCGTCAAGAGCTTCTTTTGTTGGTGTCATACGTTTAGATGGGCAGAGTATAATACTTTACACATTGTTAGGTGGGTGAATATATTATAATGTACCTTGTCCTTTGTTTCTTTTAAATTAGTAATTTTTTTGTTTCAAGGTGGGCAATTCCCCACCGGCTCTCGCCACTGATTAGACAGCCCAAGAAAAACAAGTTATTTATTTTGAGGGCGGTGCTGCCTTAGGCCAGTTCGCAAGTCCAGACGGGTTTGTCCACCTCAAAAAACAAAGAAACCTATCATTGTACAAGCACCTTTTCTCTCTCCAATTCCTTTCTCCTCTCTCTGCGTCTAGATTAATTCACAACCACCGCAGCTCGCCGACGGCTGACCGGATGCAGTACAAATTATTAGGACCTCATAAGAAAAAAGAGACTGATTGGGTACGTGCGCACAACTTAGATCAAATTAGTCCCTCCCCAAAAGAAAGAAAGAGAAAATGAAGGAACATAAAAACAGAAAAAATTGATAAGCAACTAGAAAGGGTATTGAGAGAAACAAAAGGGGTTACCCATCGGCTTGGTTTTGTAAGACCATCCCTGCAAGATCAGCAACTTCTCTAAGCGCTTCCCTCCACCCTCGTATCCGCTCCTTCGGGAACCACTCTTCGTGCCCAGCAAATGCTGCTGCCAGACTCCCTGTTTGATTCCTAACATGTGAGGGATCCACATGATAGAAAACAGGAAGAAGCACAAACTCTGATGTCCTCCGGCGGCGTTCGACAATCATCACAAGCTCGTCGAGGCACCACTTTGAAGACGCATAGTTCTCCGAGAAGACAACAATCGAACTCCTCGACTGTCGGATTGCTTTTTCCAGTTCTGCCTTGATGTTTCCAGCTCTCTCTAGCTCGTCGTCGTCTCTAAATGTGTGAAAACCTGCTCCCACCAAAGCAGTGTAGAGGTGATCGAGAAAGGTTTTACGAATGTCCTCACCTCTGAAGCTCAAGAAAACGTGATAAGCACCGGTACCCCGTTGAGATGTGGAAGAAGAGGCTTCCAGGCCTTCGACAGAAGCCATGCATAAAAACCTTCTGATGATACTACATAAATTTTTCCACCATATTATTAATGGGGGAAAGTTAGGACGTAGTAGGTTTTGGGATTTAAAAATTCTGGACGGCGGATTTTTCAAAGACCCACTTTTGGTCCAAGTCTTTGATAAAAATTCTGAACAATAAATAGATCTATCAAAGTCTCGCTTTTGGTTTATTCAAACTACCCCCCACTTAGCTCATTTTGCAAAAGACATAACTGCCCTTCTCTAATTCTCTAACCCATCTTGTTGACCATCTTCATCATTGACCCCCGTTTCATTTTTCCCATCCACACCAAATCTGGTTCCCTCCAACTACATGTCCCTCCTTTCTTAACCCTCCCCACTCAAATTTCCCCCAAAGTATATGCGCTAGTTTCCCCCCAAACACTAACGCCTCCCCATATCGGATGTCAATGGGCCGGCCCAGCCCAAGCCCAGTGGGCCTCCAACGAAATCGGGCCGGGCCAGAAGAAATGAAAATCGGACCGGGCCTAAAAACTGGTATACTTGGGCCCAGTCCAAGCCCTGGCCCTAGGCCCAATATTTTAGGGCCGAGCTTGGGCCGGCCCAGGCCCAATTTTTTTTTTGATTTTTTTCCCCTATTCTTAACTCCTTGTTATTCACATTTATAAATTAAATGGTTGGAGACTTGGAACAACATCACAAGCCTCAAACGCCAAATGAAACTAGTGTAAGAGGTTCCCCACTGACGTTGTAGTACGGTTCCCGTTACACGAGAGGGGCACTAGCAGCTAAACATGAGCGACTCTCTCATTAGTTTGTCTACTTCCTTCTTTTCTATACACATCATTATCTTTATTGTAAAACCATGACCACTGCAAAGAGGTTGCAATCGTCGGAATCATTAACTCATATTAAAAATCTCGAAACATTATTATCTACAATATTAACATCATGTTTTCTTAATTTTCTTGTCACTAACATTTTGTCTAGTCATCGAGCCATTGTCATTTGTCAGACGAAGCCTCTTTTCAAATCATGGCCACAACTAGAATTTTAATTTGGCAAAACATATAGACAAGGGGAAGGGGGAGATAAACTTGAACTCACTTTCATCATTAAATAAATGTTCCAGATTTTGCTACATGGCGCAAATAAAAGTTTATAGCTGCCAAAAAAATTAACAAAATAGTTGGTTGAAAGAAAGAGTTTTATTTTAGTAAGATACACATTAGAAAGGCCATATGAAGGGTACACATCTTTGTCAGTAGGGTGCACTAGGATTGCCATTAATTTGATTTGATCTCCAACATTTGTGTCAGTTATCTAAGTGACGAAATTCTTTATACTCGATGGTATAGAAGTCATTGTGCCACCTTTCATAAGGGAAACATCTTGTATTGATGTAGAATAAGTTGCTACAAACCCTGTAAGACATTTGGTTTCCAAAAATTTTACATTCCGAACGTGAAATTTTCAGAAATATTAATATGTATGTAAACAATAATATTTCTAGCATTCAAATATTCAAACTGAAGTTAAACTGAAGATAAATGTGTTCATAGGCCCTCATCCTTTTATCCGGGCTTGGGACCGGCTGCTTCTAAACAAACAGGCGAAGTTACCTATTTTTATATATATATATGAAAAAATATCTATCTTGTTTCTAAAAAAACTATATTTTGTGAAAAAATTTATTCTTAAAACTTGAGAAAAGGAAAATAAAAATAAATTACATAATCATCTGGAAGTATTTCAACGTCCGAGTCACTGCTCTTCCTATCGTCAATCGGTCTATCTTGCTCGCGGTATTTCGCATCAAGATAATCCTTCCAACATACACATAGCTCGAGCGACTCGGGGTTAAGACGACTTCTCCTGTCATCCAAAACCCTCCCATTCCCTGAAAATGCCGACTCTGAAGCAACCATGGAAGCTTGCACCGGCAGTACATCCCGTGCAATTTGGGATAAAATTTTATACATGTTTTGATTTTGTTTCCAAAAATTTAACAAATTAAAATTAACTTGTTCTTCCACTGTTAAATCAGAATAATGATCAGTATTGGAATATACACCAATCTCATTAAAAGAGGAAAAAGAAGACGAACCTGCCGAATTAGAAGTACCTTCACCTGGTAGTTGTCTTGCTACTAGATGTTCAAAGCCCTTAAGATACGACGAGTAGTGCCTCTCAGCAGTCGAAGATGAAGCTCGGCTGCGCACGTCAGTAGAATTGCAATATAAGTTGAACAGTTCCTCAAATATATTGCTCACTTTCGCTGTGAGGTTGGTTGTGTCCTCTACTGAGTAGCACATTAATTTTGATATCTCATTTATCGAGACGTTCACGCCGAGCAACTTTAACCTAGGTCTAAACAAGTAGCCACAACAAAAATAACAGGCAGTTCACTCCAATATTTATTAAACTTTTCATCCATCACTTTTACTATTTCCCTAAAGGGTCCTATATATCTCCATTTTGTTAATATTGTAGCCATCTTGAGAATTTCTATTACAGCGAGAGGAGATGTGGGATAGTACGTACCAGACAATAAATTGGTAGACGTGTAAAATACCTCCAAAAATTCAGCTAGATGTGTAGCCATCTGCCATTCCAGGTGAGTTGGCAAGCCGGCTGGGAACAAGGTTATTAGAAAATGCGTATATACTTCTTTGTATGCGAGAATATGTAAAAGCATATGATATGTAGAGTTCCACCTATGGACCACATCTGTAACTGGTCTTTTGCGAGGCATATTATACTGACTACACAACGTTTTAAATTGTTGTGTTCTCAGAGCCGAACTAGAAACATACGCTGTCATACCCCCTCATTTTGACAAGAATATTTCCTGCAGCAGCTAAACCATCTTGAACAATTAAATTAATTACATGACAAACACAACGAACATGAAATAATTTACCAGAAATTACAGGTTTGAGGCTCTCCTCTAAAGTAGCAACAGCAGCTATATTGTTAGTAGCATTATAAAAACTAATACTCATAATCTTATTCTTTAAATTAAACGTGGTGCATGCATTAATTATAATAGTAGCAACGTTAATTGCATCATGCAGAAAAGGAAAGAATTCGAAAGCGATGATCCTCTTGTTCATAATCCAATCTACATCAATCCAATGGGCCGTCACACAACTATAACTAACAAAAGTAAATGGAGATTGCCAAATATCATAAGTAAGGCTAACTTTACCGTCAAAATTATCAAAATAATCGATCAGGCGTGCTTTAGCAGCCTTATACTGCCGGAGTGCATTTGATATAGTTGTGTTTCTATGAACCTTTTTGTACAAAGGTTACACGTGGGTGTTCATATATCTAGTGTGCTTAGCACTATCAAAAAAACTAAAGGCTTGTTCATCGTGAATAACAAATTCAGCGAGACCATCTCTTTGCTCTCGCTGATTATAAACAAACAACTTACCATCAAAAGATAACCGTGTTTGGGTAGGTTCGACGTGGCCGCTTCGAGGTGTACACTGAGGGTAATGCCTGTTAAGATGTCCATTACCACAACCAGTAGCAAATAATTTAGCACAATACTTACATCGAGCTTTTCGGGCGCCGCCTTCCACCATAATTTGATCAAAATGATTCCAACACTCGGCTTTCTTTTTTTTCACCTTTTGGGCTTCTTGCTGATTACCGGAAGTATTGCTCGGCCCTTCTCCATCGTGACCGCTCATCAGGTTAACATCATGCCACGGAGTAGTAGCTTCACCAACAGAGCTGCAGCCTTGACTAAAATGCGGGCTACCTTGTGAAGACGTGTAATCAATATCTGGAATATTTTGATTGAATTCTCAATTGGCTTGGATATCTATCATACAGCCCGTACTCATTCGTCCAGAAACGAATGGTTGTGGTGGTGCTTGGATTGGTGTTCATGATGGCCGTGGTGGTGGTGCTTGACCTAGTGGTGGTGTTTTTCGTGATGATGATCCACACCTGAATTTTTTTAGTATTCCAGACATATTTGACGTTAAACTTTTTTACTAGATTGAAAAAATAAAACTAGAGCAGTAATAAGTAATTAGAAATAACAATTAAAAAGAATTGAAGAGTAATTAGGGAATAAGAGTAATTAGTAATTCAAAATTGGCCGGAGTTAGTAATTAAAAATAACTTTGTAATAGTAATTAATAAATAAGAATTCACTAATTACTAATTAGTAAACAAAATAATTAGAGAGTAACAAATGAATAAAAGGAATAGTTAGTAATTAGAATTTAACACGAGCAGTAATTAGTAAACAGAAGTAGTAATTAGCAAAAGTACTAATTAATAAACAAGAGTAGTAATTAGCAAGAGTAGTAATTGGAGAGAAAAATAGTAGCAAAGCTTGTAGAAATGTAGAATGTTTAGATAAGAGAGAGTAAGAAGATTGGTGTGAAAAATTAGAAAGGAAGGGTGTCAATTTATAGATTTTTCAAAGTTCACAAAAGACCAAAATACCCCTTACAACTAGCCGTTTATAGTTGTTGGGGAGGTTAAAAGTGTAAAAAACCTTAAAAGATTTAAAAAGTTAACTTGGACCAAAATACCCCCCAAACTAGCCGTTATATAGTTGTTGGGGGGGTAAAAGTAGAATTTTTTGAATTAGTGGGGAATATAGCCGTTGGGGGGGACAAAAATTTGAAAAAAGTGGGCCAGCCCAGAATTTGGGCCAATTTAGGGCCAGATCCGGGCCAATTTCGAGTCAATTTTGGGCCACTTTCGATCCAATTTTGGGGCCAGGCTTTTTTCGGGCCGAGCCATATTTCCTGAAATCTTGGCCTGGTCCAAGCCAGGTCTGAGGCCCTAAAATTTTGGGCCTACACTGTTCATAACAGGGCCGGGCCGGCCTGGGCTTTTTTCGGGCCGACATCAGGCTGGGCCGCGGGCCGCCCGGCCCATTTGACATCTCTACCATACCCCCCCGACACACACGCACACATAGAGTACACACACACACACACAAAGAGTAAATCTGTTAAGAAATAGAGCAACAAGAAGGGATTTCAGTTTCATGCATGTCGTCCTAAAGATCAAATTTGAAGCTTGGGCATTTGTGAGCTCCCTTTGACTTTCCTATGGAAACTTCAAACTCGAATATGTAAATGTACCCCTTTAACATATTGCTACTATTAGGTTGATTGAATATTTTATTGGTAAAGTGATTTTCTTGGGTAAAAAATTGTTCGCTTTATATTCGATTTATTGGGATTTTGTTGCGATAAAGTAATCTTATTTGTGTTCGGTATTGCATACGGGGATTTTGTAAAAATACTCGTTATTTAGTGGTTGCAATCTTCGGTATTGCATCCGGGAATTTTGTGAAAATACTCGTTATCTAATGGTTGCAATCTTTGCTATTCCATCATTTTGCTATAAACCTACAATGATGGTCGTCCCTTAGCATTAGAATATGATATTTTGCTTGTGAAAATAATGCTTCCGATGATTGCATGTACTTGTAAGTACAGTTATATGGTACAAGTTGTCGTCTGCAAAAAAAAAAAAGGCAACTAATTAGATATGACTATTCAGTTTAATTTGTTTTAATATTTATTTTTTTAATTCTGGATGTCCACTGAAGTGATAATTTTGTTTATGCAACAAAAGTGTCTCTAATCTCGTTTCTGATGACAAAACAATTGAATTTAGCCTTAAAAGTTATTTACAATTGAACATTACAAATTACAAAGAAAAACAAACTTCAATATGTTCAGACCAAACTCTCAAGAATAGTTGTTGAAGGACATTGGTATTTCTTGTAGCGCAAATTACACCTATATCCCTGAGGTTAGGGTATAATTACAGGTAAGGACAATATTTTGGACAAATTATACTTATGTCCGTTGACCAAACGGAATACAAAAATACGTAACGGTTTTGACGAAAAGACTGAATTGCCCCTAAATAAAATAAAATTTCCATTTTATTCATCTTTTTTCTCTCTTTCCTCTCTTTCTCCATCTCCCGTCTCTTCATTTCACGGTGGGCGTCGAAGACGGTGCAGCAGCGACAGAGGTGCTCGGTAACGGCGACCATGTCCATGTTCTTGATCTGACCATGGCGGAGGTGCTCGGTGACCGACCATGGCGGCGACCATGTCCATGTTCAGATCAAGGTCGTCTCTTTATTTTAGATCTAGGTCGGCGGAGGGAAGGTGCCGCCGTCGTGGGGCGAGGGAAGGCGCTGTCGTCGTGGGGCGAGGGAAGGCGCTGCTGCGGGGAGGGCGAGGGAAGGGGCTGCTGCGGGGAGGGGGAGGTGCGGGGAGAGAGAGCAGATGGAAGGGGAAGGTTGACGTCGCCGGCGATGGAGGCGATGCCGGCATGAGATTGGTCGCCGACAATGGGAGAGAGAACATATCAAAATTTGCAAATTAGGTTTTCAAGAAAACCCTAATTTGTAAATTAGGGTTTCAACAAAATCCTAATTGTGACTTTAAATTAAGGCTTGAAATCTTAATTTAAAAATTTAAAAATATTCAGTAAATACAGTACAAGGGGTAGTATCGTCATTTTAAAAATACATATTGATGACATCATACAAAAAGTACAAATTTTGGACGGAACCCTGACGGATGGACATGGCTGATACATTTTAAAAGTGTTTGGTCTCGGTATGTTACATTTTAAAACTTAATGTCATTGACTGTAATTATACCCTAACCTCAGGGAGATAGGTGTAATTTGCCCTTTCTTGTAATACTAAAGTTGATTCTCCAATAACAAGACTATAGGAAGGTAATGCTTTTGTTCGTAAGCTAACTTGATGACACAACTCATAATCTGAGTATAACAAGTATCTAAGTACAAGTATACTTGTCAGTTCGTGTAACTATTCAATTCTTAATTCTGGGCGCCAAATGCATTAATAATTTGCATTTGCAGATAGAGTTACCTCTATAAGTTTTTCTTACAAAAATGAACTATGTATTTTGTTTATAGGTGAGCAGAAGCATATAGGGCTTGCATATACGTACCAATGCTCGAGAGAGTATTTTATACTTTTGGGCACAGTGAATATATGACGATTGTGACAGCTATTTATTTTAGGATTTCGTGTTTTCTGTTACTTTTTTTTAGCATCTCTGCCTGTGTTGCAATCAGTGTTTCTGGTGTAATAAGTAGTTGTATTATGTGCTACATGGCTCTCCTGATATGCATTTTGATAACAACTGGGCCATGAAAAGTGTAGACAATTTTGTGGGCATATGAGAAGGCATAACTAACTAGAACTTCCAGGTTGGTTTTAATTGCAGATTACTTCATTAAGAAGACTTTAGTTATGATCATAAATTGGTACTGCAATTAAAATGAAATAACTGATTGTACTGCAGTCTATTCCCCCTCCCCTCCCGCCCTTCAAATGTCACATGCCAATTTTGACCTCTCTAATTTAGACAACAAATAATTCCCAGAATTGTGTTTTGAGATTCTCAATTTACAATTAAGTGAACACGACATTAATGAAAAACTTGAATAACTGAAAACTTGTTTTTAATCAACTCTCCTAGTTGCTGCGAAAGTCTAATTGTAATCAACTTTTTCTAGTTGAATGTTTAGAAAACTGGCCGTTGTTACTTTCTGTTTTTGCATGATCGGATGAGTATGTTGTACCTAAATACTTGCATTTTTGCATAATTTGACTTGTGTTAATAAAATTATAAAACCCCATGAGCTTAAGAAGAAAAGCCCTACCTTTAAATAGTCTTGATATTGGAGAATCAACTTAAATATCAAAAGAAATATCAATGTCCTTCAACAAGTACTCAGAGAGATTGGTTTGAATTTCTTGAAGTTTGTCTTCCTTTACATTTGCAATAAACGGTTGTAAATGACCCTTATGGAGAACCACAATTCAAGATATCTATAGGTTGAGGCTAAATCCATTGTTTTTGTCATTGAAAATAGGGTTAGAAAAACTTTTGACCCTTTAGTGTAGTTAGGGTGTGGATTTAGCCAAATAACATGTATATTTGACTCCACCATGTTTATACTAGGCAAACCTTTTGATAATCTCATATAAGTCTTCTCTATCTGTTGCCCAAGGCAAAACTACTCATGGATTCACCCTCACAATTAAAAACTGGATATCTACACAACAAAATGAGTATAGTTGCATCTAAACACTTACATGTTTACGGCAAACGACTTGTGTCATCCAAACTATGGAACGCCAAGAGCTCAAGAACAAAAGTACTATAGTCTTATTATTAAAGAATCACCTTGAGTATTACGAGACAATATCAGTGTCCTTTCACAAGTACTCATGATAGTTTGGTTTGAATTTCGTGAAGTTTTTTTTTTTTTGGAAATTTGCAGCGTGCGATTGTAAATATATTACAAAGCCAGTATATTAGGCTAATTCCAATTGTTTTTGTCATTGTAAATGAGATTGGAGAAACTTTCGTTGCCCAAGGCCAAACTACTAATGCAATTGACACGCAAAACTAACAACTATATATTAACAAAAAGTGACAAGAATAGTTACATCAAATCATTTTCATTTTTCCAGACTACTATTTGTTTCATCTAAACTATAAAACCCTACGAGCTTAAGAACAAAAGTGCTACTTTTGTGTAGTATTCGTCAGAGAATATCAATGTCCTTCCACAAGTACTTATGAACATGACATCAATAACACATTACATCTGACTATGAAAAAAATCAGACGATGAGAATCATCAACCTGGAAAAACAAAATTAGACTATGAACAAATCATCAAATGCTTGCTTGTTCAGAGTAAATTAAATAAGTAAATTACGGTCAATGTACCATACCATTGATTCGCTCTTGATCCAAGTTCCAACTGGCTGTGTTAAAGCAAGGACAAAATCTTTTAATATTGCAAGAACCAGCTAGGAAAAACAAACAAGGAGAGTGTTACCGCAACATTTTTGTTTGGGATAATTGCGCAAATCACCCTTATGGTTTAGACATTGAAAAAAGGCCCCTGTAATTACAAATATTGCAAAGAGACACCTAAAGTCGCTAAAGTGTTGCATCATATGATTCCCGTAACATAATGATGGAAATGTCTAAACTGCCCCTCTATATAACACCTAATTTTAGATCTAGGTTTTTTTTTTTAATGTGATGTTCTTTGACAGGCTAAGGTGGAGGTGGTGGCGCAAGAGGGGGGTTGATAGCGGGGTTGGCGGCAGTGATAGAGGTTCGTGGTATGTGGATAGGGTCGAAGGCGACAATTTCTGGGGTTGATGGATCTAGGCTCGTGGTTTGTGGATCCGGTTGGTGGCGGCAGCGCAAGTGGGTCGGGTCCCAAATTGCTGCGGATGATGGCGGGGCTAGCAGCAGAGCAAGAGATTTGGGGATGATGACGGGGCTGGGGACGCAGATCGTTCGCTGTGGGGGAAATGAATAGGTGGTCTTAATTGATGATGGGGCTAGCGGCATCGGCAAAGGATTCATGGTGGGTTATCGAGACTGGTGGCATTAGTAGGTGTAAGGGGTGGGTGGCGGCAGAATTGGGCGACAGTGGTGGTGGATAGGGTGTTGTGAGGGTGGCGGCTAGGGTTTTGGTTGGTGATGCTGGCGGCTAAGGTTAGGGTATGGTTAGATTGGTAAAGAAATTGGACTTGAGTAGAGTAAAAAAAGAAAGTGACGGTACTTTAGTTAGTCTTTTCAATGTATTAAAAATCTTTCAATCGCACATTTTAAGAGAGTGAATATCGTGCCCCGTTAATTTGGATGGTTTATCTAATGGTTGCAAAAAAATTAACCCGCTGGAAGCCATTTGCAACTTTTGAAACTCTAGGAATCTCTTTGCAGTTGGTCCAAACTATAGGGGTACTTTGTGCAATTATCCTTTTTTGTTTTCGTTAAGATCAACTAACATACATAAAAGCACATCTCAAGTTAACTTTTTTCCTCCATAGTTACGTTACATGGCATAATATTGGAACAAAACACAAAAACATATGGCTAACATTGAATAATAAGAGGCACCGTATAAGAATTTAGGATTAATTACAAAACTGTCCCCTGAGGTTTACACGTTTTTGCACTTTGCCCCCCGTGTTTACAACTTTTGCAATAATGTCCCCTGAGGTTGACAAAACCGTTGCAAACAGCTCCAAAATTGGATGTCCGTTCAATTTTGGACGTTAAGTCCGCATGTGCACCGCACATGCCATTTTGGCATGGCAAATCCGTAATTTCTCTTGCCCCCATCTTCCCTTTCTCACTGTTCATCTCTCCGACCTTGCCCAAGAGTCACAGCCGACCACGGACCACCTACAGCCGCCGTAGCCACCAAGGGGTCATCCATAATCCCACACAACCGCAAAACCAAACAGTGGGGCAATGCCGCCATAACCACACCACTGCACTTGGCCGCACAGCCATCGCAAAGCTGCCGGAGCAGCGCCAATAAGATCCCAAAAAAAAAAATCAACACAGATTCATCCATCTGAGTTGCACAACCATCACCAACGGAGCCGCGGACACCATAACTGCTAACCACAATCACGAAGCTGCAGGAGCAGCAATAACGTCCTAGAAAAAAAAGGGGGGAGAGAGAAACAAAAGATGAAGAAGCCAGGCAGCGCCGCGACCGTGGGTCGAAATCCTAGCGCCGTTGCCGTGGCGTGTCTTCCAACAAGGCGTCGTCCAGCTCTTGATCTGCGCCACCGTGCCCATGAGGAGAGCACCGACGTCGTCTACGGCAATCAATTGCCACCATATCCAAATCTACCAACCGCCACAAGCCCTGGCAGCGCGTCACCGCCATGCACTACAAGAAAAGAGGGGATTAGCGACGGACTTTTAGCGACGGACGAAATTCCGTCGCTAAAAGTCCTTTCAGCGACGGATACAACCGTTGATGAAACATCCGTCGTAAAAATGTTTTAACGACGGAAACATCCGTCGTTAAAACATTTTACCGACATATTTTCAGCGACGGTGTTTTACCGACGAAATATACCGCCGTTAAATATTTTATAGGTTTTTTTAATTTTCAATGATTTTAAAAAAATATATAGGCGACAGAATCATTCCGTCGGTAAAAGAAACCGTCGGTGAAAGTAGAGTTTTGTCGACGGACTTTCACCGACGGCTGTGTTCCATCGGTAAAGGTCTTAAAAAGACCAGATCCACCTGCTTTTCTTTCTCCCGTTTCTCTCTCTCTCTCTCTCTCCCTCTCCATCTCTCTATTAACGCTCACCGGCAATATCTCCTCCGTTGCCACCTCCGTCGCCATCCCCGGCAACCCAGCCCCCGACGTTGGTATAGCCTGCCACCGCCACCGACGCCGCCACTGCCGCCCATCTTCAAAACCGAAGCACCACCGCCGCCACTGCCGCGCCGCCCATCTTCAAAACCTAGAGGTATGTGGGTTGTTTTTCATTTCATGAAAATTGTAATGATCTTAATAATGAGTAATTGGGTTATTTGAGCGATTGTGGGTTATTTGAGCGATTGTATTTCCTTAGAAGGGATCCCAATCAGAATATGGGATCATGAAGGGTGGTGATTTGTGAGGTTCAGTTTGGCTTAGTTTAGTAAACTATGAACTACAAACCAAAAATTTTAGTGTAGCACAAAATTTTTAGTTTAGTAAACTATACACTTGTATTGTTGGTTAAAGCTGTAGACTAGAGGTGGTTTGTTTGGTCGGTCAATTTGGTTTGGTTTTGGACAAAGGTTTATTGTTTGCTAGTATTAGTTGATGCCCTAATCGAACCAAACCCTAAACCCTAAACCCTAAACCCTAAACCCCAATTGAATTGAACCCTAAATTAAACTAATTGAACCCCTAATTAAACCCTAAATTGATTGCCCCAATCTAACCGAACCCTAATTGAACTCTAAATTAAACTAATTGAACCCCTAATTAAACCCTAAATTGATTGCCCCAATCTAACCGAACCCTAATTGAACCCTAAATTGAATGCCCTAATCCAACCGAACCCTAAATTGAACTAATTGAACCCTAAATTGAATGCCTCAAATCAACCGAACCCTAAATTGAATCAATAGAACCCCCTAATTGAACCCTAAATTGAAGTAATTGAACCCTAAATTGAATGCCCTAATTGAATCGAACCCTAAATTAAACTAATTGAACCCCTAATTAAACCCTAAATTGATTGCCCCAATCTAACTGAACCCTAATTGAACCCTAAATTGAATCAATAGAACCCCCTAATTGAACCCTAAATTGAAGTAATTGAACCCTAAATTGAATGCCCTAATTGAATCGAACCCTAAATTAAACTAATTGAACCCTAAATTGATTGCCCCAATCTAACCGAACCCTAAATTGAATGCCCTAATCCAACCGAACCCTAAATTGAACTAATTGAACCCTAAATTTCATGCCTCAAATCAACCGAACCCTAAATTGAATCAATAGAACCCCCTAATTGAACCCTAAATTGAAGTAATTGAACCCTAAATTGAATGCCCTAATTGAATCGAATCCTAAATTAAACTAATTGAACCCCTAATTAAACCCTTAATTGATTGCCCCAATCTAACCGAACCCTAATTGAACCCTAAATTGAATGCCCTAATCCAACCGAACCCTAAATTGAACTAATTGAACCCTAAATTGAATGCCTCAAATCAACTGAACCCTAAATTGAATCAATAGAACCCCCTAATTGAACCCTAAATTGAAGTAATTGAACCCTAAACTGAACCCTAAATTGAATGCCCTAATCGAACCGAACCCTAAATGAAACTAATTGAACCCTAAATTGAATGCCCTAATACAATCAAACCCTAAATTGAAATAATTCAAGCGCATTGGATATGTGAATTTTGAACATTTTTTTTCCATTTGAACATTGATCATTTGTTTGATAATTTAGGTTGTTAATTATGCGTTTTAGAATTGTGATTATTGATCGATGATTTTAGGTTATTAGCTGTGCATTTGAAGTAATTGCGATTATTAATTGATGATTTTAGGTTGTTAATTGATGATTTTAGATTGTTAATTGTGCATTGAGCATTTGAGATATTGAGATTATTGACGGAGGATGGGACCCAATTGGATTGAATGTGTGATTTTTGTTAATTTTTATTGCATTGAGCATTTGAGAATTAAGAATTGAGATTGTTGACGGAGGATGGGACCCAATTGGATTGAGATACCTGTTAGTTAGCGCAGACACGGACACCACGTCTGATCGACGGTGTCCGACATTTAAAAAACAAATTAACGTATGCCGATGTGTCTGGAGGTGCGTGTCGGTGGGCGTCGGACACGTGTCCGGAGGCGTCGGACACGTGTCGGTATGTGTCGGACACGTGTCCGGAGGTGTCAGACACGTATCGGACACCATATCGACACCCAATATGAGGTGTCGGAATTGAGGTTGTTGACGGAGGATGAGACCCAATTGGATTGAGATACATGTTAGTTAGCACAGACACGGACACCACGTTTGATCGACGGTGTCCAGCATTTAAAAAACAAATTAACGTATGCCGATGTGTCTGGAGGTGCGTGCCGGTAAGCGTCAGACACGTGTTCGGAGGCGTCAGACACGTGTCCAGAGGCGTCGGACACGCGTCGGTATGTGTCGGACACGTGTCCGGAGGTGTCAGACACGTATCGGACACCATATCGACATCCTATATGAGGTGTCGGAATTGAGGTTGTTGAATGTGCATTAAATTTAGGTTAGTTAGGTTAATGCGACATTTTTAGCATGCACCCCCTGAAATCTAATCGTGGCTCCAGCACTGGCTATAATTAGCTCTAATTAGTCCTGATTAACAATATTTTAGTAAATCAATTAACCCTAATTAGCTCTAACCAGCCTAATTAGTTTTAATTAACCCTAAGAACCTGATGAAATTCAAATTAGCTGTAATTACCCAAAATTAGCCCAAATGAACCCAATTATGCGCATATTGATTGTAGTTAGCCTAATTAGTCATAATTTGCACTAACATAACCCAATTACGCCTAATTAGCGCTAGTTAGGACTAATCAACACTACTTGGCACCATCAAAACCCTAATTAGGACTAAATAACCCTAATTAGTCCTAATCAACCCTAATTAGCTATAATTATTCTAAACTAGCCCTCATTAACATTAATTAGCTCTAACATAACCCAATTAAGCCTAATTAGCCCTAATTAGGACTAATCATCACTACTCGGCACAATTAAACCCTAATTAGTCATAATCAACCCTAATTAGCTATAATTATCCGAAATTAGCCCTCATTAACATTAATTAGCCCTAACATAACCCAATTAAGCCTAATTAGCCCTAATTAGGACTAATCAGCACTACTCGGCACAATTAAACCCTAATTAGGACTAAATAACTCTAATTAGTCCTAATCAACCCTAGTCAGCTATAATTATCCGAAACTATCCCTCATTAACATTAATTAGCCCTAACATAGCCCAATTAGCCCTAATTAGGACTAATCATCACTACTCGGCACAATTAAACCCTAATTAGTCATAATCAACCCTAATTAGCTATAATTATCCAAAACTAGCCCTCATTAACATTAATTAGCCCTAACATAACCCAATTAAGCCTAATTAGCCCTAATTAGGACTAATCAGCACTACTCGGCACAATTAAACCCTAATTAGGACTAAATAACTCTAATTAGTCATAATCAACCCTAGTCAGCTATAATTATCCAAAACTATCCCTCATTAATATTAATTAGCCCTAACATAACCCAATTAAGCCCAATTAGCCCTAATTAGGACTAATCATCACTACTCGGCACAATTAAACCCTAATTAGGACTAAATAACCCTAATTAGTCCTAATCAACCCTAATCAGCTATAATTAATAATCGTAATTAACCCTAATAACCCAGTTAGCCCTAATTAGCCTTTGTACATCCCATAATTACTCCATGTTGCCCAGAGATTGTTCAATTACTCGTTGTTTACAAACCCTGCCTTCTTTATATTAATTGTTGTTTTGAGAAGTCCATTGGCAACGAGATGGTTCAACTCGTTGCCAACGAGTTCTATTTAATGTGGAATTGGTAACATATGGAACGATCTTTCTGCAGTTTTGATATTTCGGAAAGATTCTTGCATATCTTATCAATTTCTGAACACATGCATGCATAGAAACCCTTAGTTCCCATTCAAAGGTACTCATTACAAAGGAATGCCTTGTAATGAGCCTTTGGATGTCCAGTTTGGACAGTTTGGAAAAGCTAATTGTTTATAAAACAGTATTTTGACTCATGCTTTATGTTCTATGTCGTGGATATTTGGTACACGTTCTCGTGTGTTTCTCCGGGTGCATACAGATCTGGTGTTCTAACATCCGTCAAACCTTCCTGAGCAAGGTTAGATGAATGTTAGAACACCTAATCGATGTGGTGTACTTGGAGAAATGCGGGGAGGTGCTGCCGAATGTTCCACAGACATGAGACTAAGCATGAGTTATTCACTATTTTATAAACATGTGCTTTTCTGAATGGGATAGGACCACTACCTGTTCAAGAGTGGAGGGGAAATATGTAGACATGTTGTAACATTCATGCATTGATATTTACATCGGTAATGCCTAATCACTGGTCATTATTGAAGGTGGTATACAGTACGATAATTCAGTCGTCATGTCAGTCGATCGAAGTTGGATGAAAAGGAAGAATGCTGAAGATTTTGAGTGTCGCGTTGACGAATTTCTCGACTTCGCTTATGCGCATCCTGCACATGTTGACCTTGATAAGATAAGGTGTCCGTGCGGTAGATGTGAGTTGTTGTACTGGAGAAAAAGAATTGAAGTAAAATGGCATCTTCGTCGGTACGTGACATATGACAGTGAGCTAGACTCCTTTCAAGCCGACCAACCACGTGTCTTGTTCCCTGTTGAGGTCAACAACGAGGAGGACGATCTTCCTCTTCCAACAACACTTCTTGTGGGAGAAGAAGTCGTAGATGATGATGCGGAAGATGTTGAAAGTGTTGGAGATGATGTGACCGAGTCTACTGATGAAGAGGATGAATTAGAAGATGAAGAGGACGACGAGTCCCACGAAGAAGAGGGCGACGAGGAAAGTGATGAAGATGATTCGCAAACTGAAAATGATTGACTTGTAATGTTGTAACATCACGGGAAAAATGTAGTAACATTTTAGAACTTGGTGTTTATTGATGTGTTTTTGCACATCCGTTCATATATATATATATATATATAGTGCCGATGATGATTTATGCCTAAATTATTGTTTTTCACGTGTTAATGTCTTCGTATATAATCTATATGAAGTCAGATATGGATAGGATACGGGCTATTCGTGGCCGGGCTGGACGCCGAGCTGTTTCCTCCCCGATTGGTCCCACCTCGTCATTGCCTACTGATGACGAGGCACAAAGTGATTGCGGATAGCCATCGGGCGCCCAGCCCCAGCCGTCGCCGTCACCGTCGCCCCAGCCCCAGCCATCGCCATCGCCCCAGCCGTCGCCCCAGCCCCAGCTCGAGCCGTCGCCCCAGCCCGACGCATATTCATCCCACACGCGCATGCATTCTCCATCTTCCGTGGGTTCTACCTCAGGTATAGTTGATAACGGTGTTTCGTACATTTTCGCTAGCCTTATATTTGAACTGTATTAATGTCTGTGTTTTGTAGGATCTCGACGAGGCCGTGGTCCGACACGCGGGGTACGCATCGACCCCCAGCGTAAACAGAGAGTTACGCTCACGCAGGAGGGCCTGTAAGTACTAAAAATATCACCTCATGCCTTATGTTTAAAATTTTGGGGTGTTAATTTATATTTGAACTGTATTAATTAATTTAATTACTTCTTTGGTAGGATTGTGGAGAATATGGCGAGGACGAAGATCGGCGTTCTTGTGAAGGGCCGATTCTTCGAGCCACGCCTGTACTGGAAGGACTGGGATGCCGCTGCGAGGGAGGCCCTATGGGAGAAGTGGCTGGTACGGTGAAGTATTTTTTTCAGCGTTAGTAAATGTTAAATTACAGTTTTTTTATGTTGTTAATTTGTGTTATTGAATGCCTTACAGGAGGGGTTCACGTTTGACACGCCTCAGCAGCAGGTACTGGGGCAGCAGGCTTTCTTTGCCTACATCGGCAAGAATTACCGTCGATGGCTCCACGATGCACGGGACCGGGCGAAAAAGGCGCTGCCCGCGGGTGCCCCGATGACGAACATGACGAGATATCCCCCACATTGGATATCTCACCGTGTATGGGGGGAGATGATAGATCGGTGGGCTGCGGATCCAGGTTGGACGCCAAGAGTAAGAGCGGGGCTGAGAACAGACAGAACAGAGATCCGACGCACACGGGGGGGTCGGTGCCACACGACATCGTCCGACACATGAACGCGGTCGAGCACCCGGATCTGGAGAAGGATGAGGTCATAGCTCTGACCTATACTCAGACGCACGTGCGGAAGAAGGACAAGGACGAGACGCACCGGGCGGGCGACTATATTTCAGATATTGCCCGGCGGATCGATGTGAGTCAATTTATTTAAGTTAATATTTTTTCTTTCTATCCTCAATGTCTGTTTCGTTAATTAGTGCCCTAACATATCGTTAAACCACTATTTTTGCAGGCCTCGTATGAACAGCTAAGGGGGTCCGAGCAGCAGTCCGGACAGCCATCAGCGTCCACTAGTACGGCTGCGAGTACTGGGGGGTTGAAGCGATGGCTGGATACGCCGGAGGTCGTGAATCGGCCGAAAGGCCGCATACGCGGCCTGCCTAGCACGACTGCTCGTGCCGTGATAGGAGCGTCCTCACCCCCTATTGCCCCTCCACAGACACCGGCTCCTCGGCCTCAGTTGGACGACGAGGAGATCCAGCGCATTGCTACAGTGGTGTGCCGGATGATCAGGGAGCATGGCACTGCTGGACAGGCCGAGCCGGCCCCGGATCAGCAGGATCCAGATCCGGGACTCGGGAACCCCTGATGAGCCCCTTCCCGTGCCCGTTCCTAGCTTCCCCCCCCCCGCCCCCCGCGCCCGGCTTGTACTCTTCTCCCCTCTCCTAACCGGCTATATCCGGTTCCCGGCTTATACATATATGAGTTTTTTTTTATAATAAATATTTTTTATAATTGATTATATTTATTTCTTTCTATATTGATTATTGCGCGTTGTTGTTGAGAATTGAAAATTGTATTACAGGTCTGGGTAATTGAAAATTTCAAAAAAAAATTCAAAAAAAAATTTGACTTTTGGCGACGGATTAATTCCGTCGCTAAAGTATTCCTACAATCAGTTATTTAGTGACGGAATATTCCGTCGCTAAAATATCTAATCCGTCGCTAATTTGACAAAAAAAAAATAAATTAAAATTCTAAAAATATAATTCGCGACGGAATATCCGTCGCTAATGAAAAATAAATCTGTCGGTAAAAATGACATATTTAGCGACGGATTTAAAAATTTCGTCGCTAAACTATTAGTTACAAGCTTTTATACGAGGGATATTTAGCGACGGTGAATCCGTCGCTAATTCTTTTAACGACGGATTTTGGGCTTTTAGCGACGGATTTTCCCGTCGCTAAAAGCCTGTTTTCTTGTAGTGATGGTCAACAGCTCCAATTGGTGCCTCGCGGCAGTCGGTGCCACCGCCGCCTCACGGTTATGGCCTCACAGCTACGTCGCCTACCCACCGTCTATAAGAACCAGCACCGCCGTCCAGATTTGCGCCACTGATGGCCGCATTCCTTGTTCCTGATATGCACCATCACGACCCCTAAAAAGAATCGTGATGAGGTTTCCTTCAGATCGATTCCCATTTTTTCATTTTCACGGATCTGCTTGTTGCGCTTTGACAATTTGTTCATCAAATCTTACCTCCTTTCTTTTTTGTTTGTGTGTGTGTGTGTGTGGTGTGGGCACACAAGGGTTCCATATTCGTGGTGGAGGTGGTGACAAACAAAGGTGGGCGGTGGTGGTGATGATGGGATCGTTGTGGGTTTTCAGTTAATCGGAGGACAGGCTAACAGCTTATGGTGGTGGGGGAAGACGTGAGAGAGAGAGAGGGAGATGAACAGTGAGAAAGGGAAGATGGGGGCAAGAGAAATTACGGATTTGCCATGCCAAAATGGCATGTGCGGTGCACATGCGGACTTAACGTCCAAAATTGAACGGACATCCAATTTTGGAGCTGTTTGCAACGGTTTTGTCAACCTCAGGAGACATTATTGCAAAAATTGTAAACACGGGGGGCAAAGTGCAAAAACGTGTAAACCTCAGGGGGACAGTTTTGTAATTAACCCTAAATATTACAAAGAATACCAATGTCCTTCAACAAGTACTCTTGAGAGGTTGGTTCGAACATCTTGAAATTTGTCTTCTTTGCAAATTTGTAATGTGAAATTTTAAATAACATATAATTAGAAGCGTAAACGACATCAGATCTTTAGAACGGGGCTAAATTCAATTGTTTTTGTCATTAAAAACGAGATTGGGATTATAGACACTTTTGTTGCCCAAGATAAAATTACCACTTTAGTTGACGCCCAGAATTAACAACGATATAATTAACACTAACTAATGTGAATAGTCATATCAAATCAGTAGCTTTTTTTTTTTTTGCAAACGACAACTTTTACTATCTAACTATAGTTACAAGTACATACAATCATCGTAAGCATTATTTTCAAAAGCAAACATCATATTATTTTCACAAGCAAACATCATATCCAAATGTTAGGGACGACCATCATTGTAGGTTTATTGCAAAATGATGGATCTGCCATAATCACCAAAGATTGCAACCACTAGATAATGAATATTTTCACAAAATTCCCACATGCAATACCAAAAACAAGCAACATTACTTTTATCTTAACAAAATATAAAGCGAACAATTTTTTACCCAGGACATCACTTTACCAAAAATAAATAAATAAATAAATTCAATCAACCTAATACTACCAATATGATAGAGGGGTACCTTTCCATATTCAAGCTTAAAACTTCCATAGGATAGTCAAAAGGGAGAAAGTCAATACAACACCCACAAATGCTTGATCTTCAGATTTTGATCTTTAGAGCGGCATGCATGAAACTGAAATCCCTTCTTGGCTTTAGGGGGGATGGGGATATTGGTAGGGTGTGTGTGTGTGTGTGTGTCGAGGGGGTGAGGAGCGTTTGTACATGTTTGGGGGGAAAGGGGCATTGTACGATGGGAGAAATATGAGTGGGGGTGGAGAGGGAGGGGCATGTAATTGGAAGGAACCTAATTTGGTATGGATAGGAAAAATGAAATAGGGGTCAAGGATGAAGATGGTCAACAAGATGGGGGAGAAAAATTGGACAAGGGCATTTTTGTCTTTTGTAAAATAAGCTGAGAGAGGTTGTTTGGGTTGAGCAAAAGTGAGATTTTGAAAAATCCATTGCTCAGAAATTTCCACAAAAAAAAAAAAAGCCCCACTTTTTCTTAATTTTACAAACAATTTTCACCATCCACTAACTTTTAACTCCAAAACCCACTTCTTCCTGATTTTTCCTATTAATAGATCATTCAGAGTCTTGACACTACACTTGGTGGCCAACTTCAATCATGGCAAACAGTTGTAAGTTGGGGTATTTTAATACAAGGGATAGTATTATCTAGTAAAAAAATTGTATAGGGATCAGCAAAATCCTAACCTTAAAAACACAGTGGCTCCTCAATCTATGCATATAAGGAAGACTGCGGCTACTCCATTTGCCTTAAAGTAACTTGTTTATTTCAAACTTAAACATGATTAACGATAACCTTAGCAAAAAATATAGCAATATATAAATAGATAATTTACTAGATGAAAGAGCGTGGAAAGGTAAAGAGACAGCGTGAACATCTTAGGGTAAATTGCACTAAACCCCCTAACATTTACACTATTTTTTAGTTAAAATTTTATTATTTTAATTTGAGCACTAACACCCTAACGTTTGAAGATTGGTTCTAATTGAAAACGTAATTGTCTCTCCATAAAAAAAGGTGGGCGGCCATCAACATGCAAGGGCAAACATGTCATTTCAAGACAAACACACCCAACACCCTAGTCGTTGCATCCCCACCCCCCACACCCTGCACACACAAGTCTCCCGCCTATCACCCCCACTCCGCCCCTCCAATCGTTATCCCTCCAAACCACCACACAAAACAATGGTCCCCCACCCCCATTAACCATCAATCAGCAACACCCACGCATCATAGTCCACCACCTTCCATCATTTATCAACTACGACCAGTGCATATACCCCATGCACGCACGCGCGCACACACGCACACACACAGAGACACCCCTAAATACAGTTAGACCCGCCTCCTCCACGTCCTCATCATGATCATCATCACCCTCACCCTCACTGACCACCACCAGCACCTCTCTCTTTTTTATTCGTACACACAACTAAAACCCATATCCCCCTCTCTTGATTCACACACACACACATCACACGGAGACAGTGAATGCTGTTGAAAGGTGGAGGTGGTGGCCAGTGACGATGATTGGTAGTTATGACATTGGTGGTTATAATGATGGGTCAGGAAGTGGCAGAGTACATAGTGAGACTTTCAACAAAGAAGATCGTAGTGGGTGATTAGGGATTTCAAGGGAGACCGTGATGGTTAATCGGGACGTCGATCGTGCTGTAATGAGTGCGTGGTGATTTGATGGTGATGGTATGGCTATGGAGAATGGCAAAAGTGGTAACTGGTAGATCAATAATGATGTGATTGTAGTGGGGGGAGGGGGGGCAGACCTAGTGTGGCTTTATATGTAAGGTGTGGGGTGTTTGTATATGTATGTTTTCAATAGACATGTTTGCCCTTCCATGTAGACAGTTGTCCACTTTTTTTTTACGAAGAGACGAGTTTGGGTTAATTAGAACCAATCTTCAAGCGTTAGGGTGAGAAGCTGAAATTGAAACTATAAGGTTTTAAGTGAAATAATGATGTGAACCTTAGAGGGTTTAGTGCAATTTACCCAACTTCTTATGTCTATGTGTAGTATTCTTTTTGTTACCCATTACGTTTATCACTTTGTTTTAAATAAATTAATGAAATATATAATTTCTTTTAGAAAGTTAATTTATATAGGGTTGCAACTTTGGCGGGCTGAACAAGCCCAAGGGTCAGACCATGCCAACCTACTCCCATAAAACTATTGTCAACACCAAGCACAGCCCATTTACGGGCTGAATAATATCTGTTCACGCCCTGCTTAAAAAAATTTTGGTGGGCACAGGCTGCCCATCGGGTTGCCTATGTTTACAAATTAGTATTTTTATTACTCAGAATTGAAGCGTGTCAATAAGTATCGAAATCTATTGATTAGACTTGATCATGAAGAAAAGTACATTGAACCCAACATCACGGGTCAACCCAGCTGCCTAAAACAGAGAACCCAGCACAACTAAGGCTAAAGCACAACCATTGCCCGCACCATTGACCACTGACGATCCACACACACACACACATAATCTCTCTCTTCATCTTCCTCTTATCCAACCCATTAACCTCCCAGAAAACCTACCATCAACAACGATCCACCCGCTACAACATAACCACCACACAGAGAATCTAATTTAAGTGGTTTAATGCTTGATTTCCAACTTGTCTCTGGATTGAAAAGGCTCAACGTGATTTTTGAGTGTGCATGCGTTACAATGTCTATGGTGAAAAGAAAAAACCATAGAGAGAGAGAAAGAGAGAGACAAATGCACAAAAATGGGGTTGAGAGTGAGAGAGAGAGAGAGAGAGACAAATGAGTTAGATAACATACCTTCCGGTCGTGTAGCTATGTAGGAGTGCGGTGAGAATTGAAAAAGGACGAGAAAAGTATAGTCGATTCGGTTTATGGCTTTGGAAGGGGTAGACAACATTGGACATGTAAGGGATGTTGAGATGATTTAAAAGAACAAACAAAAAAATTCACACATTTAATACACACATAAAATTGTATAAATAAACTTTATGTATTTTATAAAAAAAATTAGAAGAGCTGAGTTTTTCATGGGCTGGGTGGGCCATTAAAACTCTTACCCATGCCTAGCCCATAAATTTGATGGGCTCAAAATTTTGGCCTCACGTTCACCTTAGTCTCTACACTACCGAAGTTCCTACCGGATTAGGGATCCTCTGGTGCACAATATGAGGAAAGTGTTGGTCTCCGATGAGTGATCTGGAAGACGAGGTGAACCGGTTGCTGGCAGTTTCGAGTAAGAACTCAAGCTCGTTATCATGTCCACAAGATGTGCCGACAGATCTTATTGTCGGATTGGATTTGCGGTTGAGGGAAGTGAAGGGGATAATGAGGGAGGAAGATGGTGGTTCAGTGGTGACGGTGGTGGTTTAGGCTCGTGATGAGCGTGGGAAGATCATTTTGGCGAAGATGATCTGTCATGATGCTGGAATTAGAGGTAATTTGTTCAAATTTGGGGAGAGATACTTTTGGTAGAACATATTGATGAAAATTTTGGGAATGATATCAAAACTCCACTTTTTCTGCATAATAGCAAAAATCACGTGTTTTGCACATCAAATCATGATTTGGAACAAAAAGTTATAGACCTTAGTAAAACTGCAATTAAACATAATTAGATCGACTCTTTGAACTAAACCATACTAAACAATCAATTGTGAACTGCTAATCAAAGACTCGAAGCATAGAAAGTTAATTGCATAAACTATGATCTTACTTTCAAATGCGAATTGCTAATTACTACCAATATTTGTCACTAGTTATCATACTTATTTCTCTTGTCACATCAAGTAGCCACTAAAGGAAATTATGAATGTTCCATATTGCATATTGTTGCCCACTGACATTGTAATCAATTATCTAACACAAATATTTCATTTTCATCGAGCACTACAAGTTTGCAATGTAGAAATATCTCACGCCCATAGAATGTATATATTACACATGTAATATGAAGTGTACATATTATAATTATCTAATTTCTTGCACTGTAATATAATTATATTGCATGTATATAAGTCTAAGAAGTGAAACTAAAAAGAAGTTTGAATTGTAATTAAGTTGTATTAACAAAAAGTTCAAAATTTGTAACCCAAAGAGGCTCATAGAAATTTTAGTGTCTAATGAGAATGAGTTAGGCTTAATCAATGTATAATACATTTTGTAAAACAAAAGGAGTTATGAGCTTAGATGTTGCATCTTTAAAACCAATAATCAAATGAACTTAAAAGACCTAAATGAACATACAAAACTCAATTGCGTAGGAAGAACTTCTAGTAGCTATAATTTTCAAGGATCTTTCCAAAGTCTCTATTATTCACTTTTATAGTTTTAACCATTTTCAGAGCCAAGCATTTTCACTAAAGTTTAGAACATCATCATTTAGGACTTTCAGTATTATTCATTATCCATCTTACTTCTTTGTATCTAGTGATGGTCATTTCTTGTAATGGTGATTGTTGGGGGGTCAAAATAATCAATGCATTTTATTTTCTTTGGTAATGATCTATTCTTCTTACCACTTTCATGTATCTCTTATTTGAAAATTGAAATGTCGAGGAAGTCCTTTTTCAATTTTTTTTTTCTACCTTAAGTTCCAAATTTCAAGTACAACTAGTTTTGATCTCGTGCGTTACACATGGAAGCAAAGACATATCAATAGATTAGAATAATACAATTAATTAAGTAGACAAATATGGAAAAAAGGAGGCTGGGGCATGATCCATAAATAAATTCAAAGTCAAGCAAACTCAAACAAAAGAGTTAATATAAATAAAAATTAGAAATTTTCATTCCCTAAAGATCTCATCTCTTTTTAACACATCAACCACATGGGTGTTCTCTTGGAAGATTATACAACCTATCCAAACATATAAAATAGCCTACAATATTAAAATGCTAAAAGCATAAAAGAGCAAGAGGGACCAATAAAAATAATAAGAGATAAAAAGATCGTAACAGCGAGAGGTAAAAAGATTAGAACATAACCAATTTTCACAAATCTTTTAAAGATTGTGAACAAAGAAAAACTTCTTAGACTTCAATAGCGTAGTTCGCGTTATAGCAAAGAGAATGGCTTGATCTTGTGAAATCTAAGGTACTAAACATATATAGAAAAACCATTACACGTGATACTAATTTAAAGGAACCAAAGTACAAAAGATTAACATTCAAATGTGGCAAAATAGTTATTACGTGAGATTTAATTATGAACACACACCAACATGTACACGTGTGCGCACGAAGGACATGGGGCATACCTCAATAGGTACGAGAATTTGAATGTCACTTGAAACGTGGTCACCGAAAAATGGAACGACCTTGATTCTTTAAAACATAAGGTAAAAACAAACATAAGAAATCGCAATAAATTGCTGACTATCCAGCAAAAAAATAGAACTTTTACTAAATAATTCGCTTTTTGCGTATAAGCACGAAACAAAACCCTCTCTTTTTACATGAAATAAACAAAACATTAAAGAATGTAAAGGTTCAAAATGAGACAAACTTTATATATCGTGAAAGATAAATGAGAGAATGTATGATATGGTGCATAGGTTTAAGTAGTTGCCAGATTTACGATGCTACCAAAAAGCTTCACTTGTTCCCATAGGGTGGGCTGAAACTGACCGAAAAGGAGAAGATTTAAACACCAAGGTTTTCAATCATTATCAAACTAATGTCAATCAAATTGAGCAAACTAAGAGAAACCTTTTCGACAAAAGTTGTAACATAACGATTATAAGAAAAAGGTTAAAACAAAAACAAGTATAAGCAACAACAAAGGAACAAAGTAAAACAAAGTACTATGAGTGTGTCAGAAAATTCTAAGTCTTACAGTCTTGAGAGGTATATAGCAACAACAAAGTAAAAAGTAATCAGAGAAGTTAAATCTAGAAAATGAAAAGATACATATTGCAAGGACATAAAACGTTGAAATTAACAATTTACCCACGTACCTCATAAATCATTTTCGAGGGAGGAAGAAAATATTTATAGAGTGAAAATTGAAAAAGAATCCTAAGCCTAATAATTTTTAATTCAAGTCATTACACGTGACACTTGTATTAATAGAATAGCAAATTAGGGACTTATTAAGGTGATTTTAATTTGAAATCATGGGCAAAGGAATCATGGGTTCATTTTTGTTAATGATAAGGAGAACATCAAGTGAAGGCTCACCTCCCCAGACCAGTCCTAAAGTGGAACTCTGTAAGTGGTGCTCTTGCTGTTTCGCGACTATGCAGTAGAGAGCTCCTAGAACACGGAATAAGCAAAGGGTTAGTGATTGACACACATGGAGATAACATGGAAGAGAAATGCTATCACCATGTTTTAAAGAGATAAAAGTTGGTGATTTGAAAGTTGAAATTTATGAAATCGAAATTAAAACTGGTACAACGTAAACAACAAATTTTAATTGGAATTGAAGACAAATAGAAGTTTTCTTTTGTGAAATGGAGAAAGAGAGAGATTTGTGGAGAAAGAAAATGAGAAATTAAATGATAAAGGCCATTTTAATGATGACAGAGAGATTTTAGGGAGACTTTTAAAATTGAAATGGTTAAATTTGATTGATCAGTAGACATAATTATGGTGCTTGAAAATAGGTATCTTTAAGGAGATAAAGCCAAACAAAAAAAAAGTTGATCATACATAAAAGAGGGGGGAGGGGGGGGGGGGAGGGGAGCAGTCCACGTGGCAATATAAGAGAATGTCTACGTAAGCGGTGACGTGGAAACATTCTCTCAGCTTCGGCTTTCATATATATATATATATAGGGGACCGATCCCTGTCTACCGGTGGGAAAAATTTTATTTTTCCCACCGAACCGCAATTTAGAACAGCGGTTGGGAAGAAAGGACAGCCGTCGCATTAATGACAGGGAAAAGGACGAAAATATGGAAAAAATATCACGAGAAAATGTGTGAAAATCTCACGAGGTGAAATTTTCACACATTTTCACCCACCGCATTTCATTTATGCGGATGGCATTAATGCCCAACCGCATAAATGAATTGCGGACCGTGGAAAAATAATGGCCCAACCGCATTTCCTTTATGCAGGCTGCATGAATGCTGCAACCGCATAAAGGAAAGGACGGTCGTAGCCTTCAAATGGCCCCAGCCTTCAATGGCCCCTCCCACGTGGCATCATCCCACCCGGTGATGCTCTGCCACGTGGCGCCCCCCCCCCCCCCCGGTGAAGCCCCCACCCGTGTCCTTCCCCTCATTTTGGTGAAGGCACGTGGCGTCCTTCCCTCCCCCGTGACCCTCTTTCCCCCTCTTTTCTTTTTTTGCAGAGACAACTCTTCTGCCAATTCTGCGACTTTGACCGCACTCACGGGTTTTATTTTTTCTGTCTTCTTTCTTCTCACTTTTCTCCCTTTATAATCCCCTCCCCCGAACCCTTCTTATGCACACTATCCGAAAGATACCAACAATACTCTCCACCACAATACTCTCCACAACTCAATACTCTCCACAACTATTTTTCGCCAAAAAAATTTAAGCTAGAAGATCGGAGGAATTTTCTTGAAATATATATCAAGTCACAACAAGTAAGTATTTTGAATTTCCTTATAATTCAATGTTAGGTTTATCTAAATCAGCGTATTACATTTATAGATTCCAAAATAGCGATTTTTTAGGGCGCCAAATATAGACAGTTTTTCACACATTTATAAAAAATAGCTAGAGCTAGATTTTGCCAAAGTGCAAAAAAGAGACCCTAGTTATTTTTAAAGGATCTGTATCAGATAAAAATTTCAGATTTTTCCAAAGACTGTAACACTATGTCTGTTTAATGCGAATACGAAACGTAATTGTCGCTAAATGCGAAAACTTAACTAGACGGTTTTTCATGCATTTATAAAAAATAGCTAGAGCTCGATTTTGCCAAAGTGTAAAAAAGAGACCCTAGTTATTTTTAAAGGATCTGTATCAGGTAAAAAGTTTAGATTTTTCCAAAGACTGAAAAGGGGTTAACTGATACGGGGAACCTTGTAAGTCTGCAGTGTATTTTAAAATATCAAGCTAGCGCGACTTCGCGCGAAAATTTTACGAGAAGCCTAGGATGTTGGGAAGTTCCATTCCCCAGGAATTCGGGCCATTCCGAAGCCGTTACCTATTTTTTTGGCCGAACGGCCCTTTAAGCGCCCGATCCGGACACCGGTTCGGGCGTTTTTTGGCGAAACCTCCGTAAAATACTTTTTAGCTCAAGAATGAATTCAGGAAGCGTAAAATAGCATTTCGAAGCACTTTTGAGATTTTCCGATGCCAGGGGGCATTTCGGTAATTCGCCGCCCCGAGAGGGGTATTTCGGTAATTTTACAGTGTTAAGTTTTTCGACGAATTTTTTAGTCCAGAAATGTAAGCTAAGCACCTAAAAGGTTGTTTTGAAGCTGATTTGGGGCGTTGGGGTGATAATTAACCCCCGGGGGCATTTCGGTAATTTGCCGCCCACCGGGGGTATTTTGGTTATTTTACATTACACAAATATTCCGAATGACTTTTAAATAAATTTATTCTTCTTTTATTTAATTCTATGACTTGTAGAAAATGATATAATTTTTATGTTTTAGATTTCAGTATAAATATGGATGCAACTGGAGGAAATAATTTTTGTGAAGGTTCTGATCCATCTTATTTGGGTCAAGTTTTTCAAATACTGGACGAAGTTGAAGCATACTATAGAGCATATTCCAAAACGATAGGTTTCGGTATTAGAATTAAGACGACTATAAAATGGGCCAATACAGATGAAATTGGTGCAAGACTATTTGAGTGTCATAGAGGAGGCCCGTACGTACCCCCGATTGTTCAGATCAGTGACGAAGGGCCATCAAGACAAAGAAGACGGGACACATTTCCGGGTACTGGCTGCAAGGCCCATGTGTATGCAGTACACCGGAAAAATGAAAACCATTGGGTTGTGACGGGAGTGGAGTTGAGCCATAACCATCAGTTGATGACCCCTAGTAAGATTGGTCAAATTCATCAGCACCGACAAATAAGCACGGCACACAGGGAACTGATATTTACAATGGCCAAGGCTAAAATTCCACCTTCTAGAATGATGGGGGTTTTCTCAAGCCAGGCTGGGGGGATTGACAAGTTGAGTTTCAACGACGTAGACCTTCGAAATCAACTTCGTGCTCAGAGGAGAGAGTCTTTCGGTAAGAGTGATTCTCAAGCTACACTTGATCTCTTCAGGAGCCTTCAGAGTGACAATTCTGGCTTTTTCTATAGTCTCCGACTGGATGACGAGAACCACATTAGTACTATATTTTGGGCGGATGCCCGTTCTAGAGCTGCTTACCAAAATTTTGGGGATGTTGTGACGTTTGACACCACATACCGCACAAATAAGTACTCTATGCCTTTTGCTCCGTTCACCGGGGTGAACCACCACTATCAGTCAATATTGTTTGGCTTTGCCCTGCTTAGGGATGAGACAGAGGAGTCATTTACGTGGTTATTTGAAACGTGGCTTAAAGCAATGTATCATATTCCTCCAAAGACCATCATAACCGACCAAGATCTGGCAATGAAAAATGCAATCGCTAGGGTCCTACCAGATACTCACCATGGCCTGTGCACATGGCACATAAGCAACAAATATCCCGAACGGCTTCACAATGTATATGCCCACCATCCGACATTCAAGACTGACTTTAATACATGTGTGAAGAAATCCTTGACGGTAGACGTGTTCGAGGATAGGTGGGCCACGTTAATGTACGACTACTCTTTGCACAATCATGAATGGTTACAATCGTTGTATGAGATCAAGACACAGTGGGTCGGTGCCTACACCAAGAAGTTTTTTGCAGCCGGAATGACTACGACCTCGAGAAGCGAAGGTATGAATTCATTCTTTGATGGGTACGTAGGCCATGCTTCTAGTATAACAGAGTTCGTACTAGAGATGCAGAAAGCCCTTGACAGACAATTTTTCCTTGAGAGAGAAGCCAACGCGGCTACGGTTTACAAAGAAAGACAAATAGTACTTTTTTCACCTTTGGAGGCTCATGCGGCTCAAGTCTATACCAAGAAAATGTTTAGACTGTTTCAAGAGGAACTACTAAAGTCGAATCAATACAGCATGACAAAGTTGCACGAGTATTCCACCAGGGAGGTCAAGGTTTATGCTTTGACAAATGTGACGAATTTCGCGAATCCGTGCTCTTCGTCGGCTCCGAGGAACAGAAGACATTTTACTGTAGCCGTTTGTATGGATACCGGGTTAGTTAATTGCAACTGTCAACTGTTTGAGCATAAAGGTATACTCTGTCGACACGCTTTGAGGTATTTTAGCGCCAAGAATGCTCATGAAATCCCTCCAGTGTATATCTTGGATCGATGGACAAGGGAAGCCAATAGAGTCCACGGTCACATTCCTTACGTGCCCAATGTTTCAGTCGATTTCGAGCAATCTGAGACGCTGCGATATAATCACATTTGTAACATCATGCACGGTTTATCAATGGATGCAACGTCAACATTTGATGGGTACAGGTATCAAGTTGAAGCAGCCGCACGGGATAGGGCTAAGCATGCACAGTTTAGGATGGCATTACCAGAAACACGGGAGCCTCGGACGACTCCAGCCGGTCGATTCAATCGAGCTTCACAGCCTGTCATTGACAGCACTAGCCTGCTAGGTGAGGAGGACGGCATTTTTGATCCAATTATTTCTCAAACAAAAGGGCGAAAACGAGCAATACGTATGAAGAATCCGATTGAAGAAGCAACGGGTCAAAAAAAATTGCGAAAGTGTGCGTTGTGTAATAAGATGACTGATCATGACAAGAGAAATCATTATAAAGTGCTAGGTATCGAACCTGGCGTTACGGTCGAGGAGGACGATGATGAGGAAGAGTGTTAGGATTAATGTTTCGGTTGTATAAATTAAACTTTTATAATGTATATATTTGTGATTTGGTTTGTGAAATCTTTAATTTGTGATTTGTGTTGTGAATTATTGATATTTTTGGAAGGGTCTATTCGGACACACTTTAGCGCCCAATACTTAGCTTGCGCAAAAAGTTGAAATTTTTTTGTCACTTTTTTTTCGCTCATTGCACCTCATGCACGCTAGTTAGCCCAATTCTATGACTTTCGGCGAAAAACGAGACAAATTATTTTTTGGGTTTTCCTACGATACCCCTATTTGCGCACACTTTAAGGCCCAATTCTTAGCATTCGAAAAAAGTTGAAATTTTTTTTGTCACTTTTTTTTTCGCTCATTGCACCTCATGCACGCTAGTTAGCCCAATTCTATGACTTTTGGCGAAAAACGAGACAAAATTTTTTTTGGGTTTTCCTACGACGCCCCTATTCGCACACACTTTAAGGCCCAATTCTTAGCATTCGAAAAAAGTTGAAATTTTTTTTGTCACCTTTTTTCGCTCATTGCACCTCATGCACGCTAGTTAGCCCAATTCTATGACTTTCGGCGAAAAACGAGACAAATTTTTTTTTTGGGTTTTCCTATGACGCCCCTATTCGCGCACACTTTAAGGCCCAATTCTTAGCATTCGAAAAAAGTTGAAATTTGTTTTGTCACTTTTTTTTCGCTCATTGTACCTCATGCATGCTAGTTAGCCCAATTCTATGACTTTCGACAAAAAATGAGACAAATTTTTTTTTGGGTTTTCCTACGACGCCCCTATTCGCGCACACTTTAAGGCCCAATTCTTAGCATTCGAAAAAAGTTGAAATTTTTTTTGTCACTTCTTTTTCGCTCATTGCACCTCATGCACGCTAGTTAGCCCAATTTTATGACTTTCGGCTAAAAACGAGACAAATTATTTTTTTGGTTTTCCTACGACGCCCCTATACGCGCACACTTTAAGGCCCTATTTTTTGTCACTTTTTTTTCGCTCATTGCACCTCATGCACGCTAGTTAGCCCACTCTAGGCAATCTATTTTTTTCACGTTTTTTATAAAAAAATTACACCTTAGGCACGCTAGTTAGCCCATTGTCCAAAGTCATTCTAAAGTAATAATAAGGCTAATTCAATTTGAAATCTTAATATAAAAATCCAACAATACCAATAATAATCCATACGAACGTCAACTACATCTCAAGGGAATGGTAAGGAAGGCGTCTAGCTACACCCTTTTTCAGCTCCCAGGCTATCCGATATCTAAACGTCAATGCATCCCTTCGAGACCACGACGTATATTTGAGCACATCCGAGCGAGCTATGTAGTCCATGTACTTGATGACGTAAATCCCGCAATCATGACTGTTATATTGCTTTGGTCGGTTTTGAATCATCACGACCGTCCAAGGCTCTATCATTGTTGAGCTCGTGATGGCTTCCCCCGTAACATGTCGGCACGCTAGTGGAATGATAGTAGTCTGCATCCAACAGTAAAAAAAGTTATCAAGCCTACTTAACAAGAAGAATAGACTATGAGCGAAGCTCTAGAAATATAAACTAACCACCGCATTGATGTACGTGGAGTACGTATCCGCTAGCTGCCCACCAGGTCCATCTTCCATTAGGCTATCGTATATGTGGACCGTTTTGTTCATAGGATGGAGAACTAATAGGAAGAAGTGGCACCCGTGAAGACACGGTATCATGATTAGGTTAGCCTCAGATGCGTGACATTGATCGTCCGAGTTCAATAAGGCAAGCACGTTTGCAGACAGTTGCCATTCACCCCTGCCTTTCCCTCGCATCCTCCTCCATGCTGTGAAGTCATTCATGCAATTCACCAAGAGGGGGACTAGAAAAGAGGGGTACATGTTGAGCTTCAGAGTTTGGGAGGGGTTATTACGTAGCTCTCTAACACGGAGCAGATCTATGTAAGCGTCCATGACCCAGTTCGAAATATCTGTGTCCGGCGCCAACAGTCTCATATCCTCGTGACCTATAAATCCCGCAACATGAAAGTCAGTTGAATCGACGGGCTCATGCCCGAAGTAGTGCCGGTCGATAAACTCCCGTTTCGCCGGACTCAATGGCTTCGTCGGTTGTCCTTTATCCGACCGGATGCTTGGGCGTGACGCCTGGAATCCTACTTAACTCTGGCGCTGAGAGACGTACGCGTAAGTAGGCAAGCGACTAGACGGCTCCCACACCTGACTCTGGGATTGAAAGTCGTATGTGTCAGGAGGCAAGCGACTAGACGACTCCCACACCTGACTCCGGGGTTGAGAGTCGTACGCGTCAGGAGGCAAGCGACTAGACGGCTCCTCTCGGTAACCCCGGTACGCAACATCAAAGTTATGAAGATCAGTCTTGTACCTCTCAATGGAGTTCTTCAGACTGTCAGGAGCATGCGCAACGTACCAGTCAAACTGCTCAAGCTGCTTGAACACCTCAATGCCCTGGTCAACCTAAAAAACATGCATAGAGAAATCACCGTCATCATTTCAGGCATGGTCGATAAGGTGCGCAAATAAAAATTGAAACCAATTCTATGACTTACAATGCTCAATGCCCAGAACTGGTCATAGACCTCATGTGGCGCATACGATGGCTGCCTCACCTGGGAAGGGCGATTCATCCTCGTGCGCGTCACGTTGAGAAACCATTTAAGATAGTCCTCGATACTGGTGACGTCGTCCTTGAGCGATACAAGGCTACCGTACGTTTCTTGCCACGTATTCCACTGTTCAACCTCATCGCTCAACAAATGCAAGGCATCAAGCGCCTCGAATTTCAGAAGCTGACGACTCCTATATGGCCGCATGTCTACAGGGGGTTTTGGTATCCCTTGTAGACAGCCAGCTTGCCTCATAGCTCGATCGGGCATCTGAAACTCACATACTTCGAAGTGAATTAGCGGCACCCGAACCAAACCTGCCAGCACGTACGATACCGGAAGTTGTCAACAATACTCATCTAACCGATGCATCACCTTGCCGTATGGCTGCCACGTCACCTGGGGTGCATCCAGCATATCTAGTTCCCCCCGATAGAACTGTAGATGGTTGTGAGGATTTACCCGTCTCTTCCGGTTAGTCTCGGGCCCCCAGGCCCACACCCTAGGCCACGTCTCATCGGAATATTCCCGCGGTTGTGGACGACCCGTGGGTAGCCGATCGTAAGACCAATCCTGTGAATGCAAACATTATATGGAATTAGTAATTAATCACGAATATATTGACACGTCAAAACTAGAATATAAATGCTCATACCTGTAATAGAGTCATGCAGGCGGCAATAGACTTGGCACCTATTCTCGTAGCCTTATGCAGTGCTCGATATAGGTGCGCAAGAACAGCTGAACCCCACGAATACGAGTATACCTCCTCAAGATCCTCCAAGAACACCATATACTTCGGATGCACCGTGTTTTTCGAATGCGTCGGAAGTAATATAGCTCCAATAATATATAGAAGGAATGCCTTCGTATACGTCACGAAATCATGACGAGTGTATTCATCCGGTAGCTCGCCGTACTGCTCTCTCAGCCATTTAAGTTTGATGCCGTTTGTTGTGAGAGCTTCCTTCGGAATTTCCGGAAAATACTGCCTAGCCATATTCTTTATGGATGCAGACGGTTTGCTCCAAGTAATGGGTTTGCCGTGACATGGGATTCCAAGTATAAATCCGACGTCCTCTAATGTAATTGTCATTTCACCAAACCGGAAGTGAAATGAGTTCGTCTCGCTCCTCCATCGTTAAACTAGAGCGGATATAAGGCAATCGTCGTGTCGAGACAAAAACCCGGAATCGGTGAACATAACTAAATTTTGACGGTGTAGTAGTTGTATTTGTTCCTCGTTCAGTACCCACTCTTCGAGGTGACGTGTGCTTTGAATTGTTTCCAAAACACCCCTGTCGACACCGTCAAATACGTACCTCGCGACGTGGTCATCGTCATCGTATAGGATTGATTTATCATGAGGTCCGGGGTGGAAATACATATCTGTAAGAACAAAATATAATCGTAAACCAACTTAGCGTCCATAATATTTGCATTCCAAAAATATAACTGGATGTTAAACCTAGCTTACCAACGCGTTAGCAATAGTCATTATTTCATTATTTCAATGTATTAAAACAATTCCTCACTTTCCACCACTCCGAACGCTTAATTACTCTACTTCCCTAAATTTTAGAGCAAACGTGGCAATTTACCAATATACCCCCCGATGCCCGCTACACCACCAACACCAAAAAACCGCTTTAAAACCACTTTTTAAATGTATTACGTCAATTATATACCAAATATTTCGTCAATATATTTTAAGGGGGAAAGTTACCAAAATACCCCCAACTTATGCAAAATATCCCCTGACAGACATGCTAACCCAACAAACATCTCAGAAAAACTGGAAAAAATAACTTTCCGGGTGTCTTACACCCTGAAACCGAACTAAAAGTTAGTCGGAAAATTTTTCAACGTTCAGTTACTAAAATACCCCCGGTGGGCGACAAATTACCGAAATGCCCCCGGAGATTCATTATCACCCCCACGCGCGCCAAATCAGATTCAAAACAACATTTCAGGTTTTGTAATTACATTTCTGGACTAAAAAGTCCGTCGAAAAACTTAGCACTGTAAAATTACCGGAATACCCCGCTCGGGGCGGCGAATTACCGAAATGCCCCCTGGCATCAGAAAATCGCAAAAGTGCTACGAATTGCTATTTTAGGCTCCCTGAATTCATTCTTGACCTAAAAAGTATTTTACGGAGGTTTCGCCCAAAAATCACGAACCGGTGTCCGGATCGAGCGCTTAAAGGGCCGTTCGGCCAAAAAAATAGGTAATGGCTTCGGAATGGCCCGAATTCCTGGGGAATGGAACTTCCCAGCATCCTAGGGTTCTCGTAAAATTTTCGCGCAAAGTCGCGCTAGCTTGATATTTTAAAATACACTAAAGACTTATAAGGTTCCCCGTATCAGTTAACCCCTTTCCAGTCTTTGGAAAAATCTAAAATTTTTACCTGATACAGATCCTTTAAAACTAACTAGGGTCTCTTTTTTGTACTTTGGCAAAATCTAGCTCTAGCTATTTTTTATAAATTCGTGAAAAAAAATCTGTCTAGTTAAGTTTTTGCTTTTAGCGATAATTACGTTTCGTATTCGCATTAAACACACATAGTGTTACAGTCTTTGGAAAAATCTGAAATTTTTACCTGATACAGATCCTTTAAAAATAACTACTGTCTCTTTTTTGTACTTTGGCAAAATCGAGCTCTAGCTATTTTTTATAAATGCGTGAAGAACCGTCTAGTTAAGTTTTCGCCTTTAGCGACAATTACGTTTCGTATTCACAGTAAACACACATAGTGTTACACCCTAGGAACACACATAGTGTTACACCCTAGGAACACAGTTAGTGTTGACAATTATTTCCTCCAGTTGTGTTACAACGTTCAGTTACGAAAATACCCCGGGGGTTAATTATCACCCCAACGCCACAAATCAGCTTCAAAACAAACTTCTAGGTGCTTCGCTTACATTTCTGGACTAACAAGTCCGTCGAAAAACTTAACACTGTAAAATTACCGAAATACCCCTCTCGGGGCGGCGAATTACCGAAATGCCCCCTGGCATCGGAAAATCGCAAAAGTGCTTTGAAATGCTATTTTACGCTTCCTGAATTCATTCTTGAGCTAAAAAGTATTTTACGGAGGTTTCGCCCAAAAATCCCGAACCGGTGTCCGGATCGGGCGCTTAAAGGGCCGTTCGGCCAAAAAAATAGGTAACGACTTCGGAATGGCCCGAATTCCTGGGGAATGGAACTTCCCAACATCCTAGGCTTCTCATAAAATTTTCGCGCGAAGTCGCGCTAGCTTGATATTTTAAAATACACTGCAGACTTACAAGGTTCCCCGTATCAGTTAACCCCTTTCCAGTCTTTGGAAAAATCTAAAAGTTTTACCTTAGACAGATCCTTTAAAAATAATTAGGGTCTCTTTTTTGTACTTTGGCAAAATCTAGCGCTAGCTATTTTTTATAAATTCGTGAAAAACTGTCTAGTTAAGTTTTCGCTTTTAGCGATAATTACGTTTCGTATTCGCATTAAACACACATAGTATTACAGTCTTTGGAAAAATCTGAAATTTGTACCTGATACAGATCCTTTAAAAATAACTAGGGTCTCTTTTTTGCACTTTGGCAAAATTGAGCTCTAGCTATTTTTTATAAATGCGTGAAAAACCGTCTAGTTAAGTTTTCGCCTTTAGCGACAATTACGTTTCGTATTCGCATTAAACACACATAGTGTTACAGTATTTGGAAAAATCTGAAATTTTTACCTGATACAGATCCTTTAAAAATAACTAGGGTCTCTTTTTTGTACTTTGGCAAAATCTAGCTCTAGCTATTGTTTATAAATGCGTGAAAAACTGTCTATATTTGGCGCCCTAAAAAATCGCTATTTTGGAATCTATAAATGTAATACGCTGATTTAGATAAACCTAACATTGAATTATAAGGAAATTCAAAATACTTACTTGTTGTGACTTGATATATATTTCAAGAAAATTCCTCCGATCTTCTAGCGGTTATCCACCGATCTTCTAGCGTAAATTTTTTTGGCGAAAAATAGTTGTGGAGAGTATTGAGTTGTGGAGAGTATTGTGGTGGAGAGTATTGTTGGTATCTTTCGGATAGAGTGCATAAGAAGGGTTGGGGGGAGGGGATTATAAAGGGAGAAAAGTGAGAAGAAAGAAGACAAAAAATAAAACCCGTGAGCGCGGTCAAAGTCGCAGAATTGGTAGAAGAGTTGTCTCTGCAAAAAAAGAAAAGAGGGGGAAAGAGGGTCACGGGGGAGGGAAGGACAGGGAAGGACGCCACGTGCCTTCACCAAAATGAGGGGAAGGACACGGGTGGGGGCTTCACCGGAGGGGGGGGGGGGCGCCACGTGGCAGAGCATCACCGGGTGGGATGATGCCACGTGGGAGGGGCCATTGAAGGCTGGGGCCATTTGAAGGCTACGGCCGTCCTTTCCTTTATGCGGTTCCAGCATTCATGTAACCTGCATAAAGGAAATGCGGTTGGGCCATTATTTTTCCACGGTCCGCAATTCATTTATGCGGTTGGGCATTAATGCCATCCGCATAAATGAAATGCGGTTGGTGAAAATGTGTGAAAATCTCACCTCGTGAGATTTTCACACATTTTCTCGTGATATTTTTGCCACATTTTCGTCCTTTTCCCTGTCATTAATGCGACGGCTGTCCTTTCTTCCCAACCGCTGTTCTAAATTGCGGTTCGGTGGGAAAAATAAAATTTTTCCCACCGGTAGACAGGGATCGGTCCCCATATATATATATATATATATATATATATATATGTATAGACACACACACACACACACAAATCTCAATTGGAGCAACTAAATTTCGTTCAAAATGGATGAGAAAGAAAGCAAGTAACATGAAATAGTCTCAACAGTATCAAGATTAGAGTCTCAACAATAACAAGAGAGAAGGAAAAAAGACATGAGACCAAAGGCATGAATGTGAGGTTTTATATAGTCAAATGGTCTGTAAATGAGGTCGGAGATGTTGACCTATCTTACTCTAGACTGGCAAGCTTGGATGCTTTAGGTAACAAAAAGAAGGAAAAGACAAAAAGATGAGAGAGAAATAAGAAGGTACCTTTTGTTGGGTCGATATGATTAAGATTTGGCCTAAAAGTTCATTTCTAAAAAACCTCAGATTTATCCCTCAAATAAATTTGAAATATTTTATTTTGGTCCCATACGAGAGTGGACACTTCTTTACAAGGTGTCCGACACTTCTTCAAGAAGTGTCTGACACGGTGTCCGGTAATTAAAAAATAAATAAATAAATTCGGATAACGCTGAGAGGTGTCGGACATGTGTCCAGAGATGTCGAGGTGAGGTGTCGAGGTGTCGGACACCATACCTTGTCCTATAAGAGGTGTTAGTGCTTGTGATATGGGAAGAAAATACCACCTAAGAGATGGTGACACGTGTCATCATCTGGTACTCTCAAAACTGCCATTCCCTTAATGGAGAAGTGGGGAGTGATAACCGCCCACCTTCCCATTTCTTACCTGTTATGGCAATAATCCCTACTTAATAGCAGTAACTACCCATTAATAAGAGTAACCTCTCATTAGTCTGGTAACTCCCGAATTAAAGGGAGAATAACTAACCACTAAGGGAGAGGACTCTATAAAAGGGATAGAAGAAGAACAATTAAAGGTAAGTGACTTAATCCAAGTCTACACAAGAACACATCTTAAGTATTTTTACTGACTTAAGCATCGGAGAATCCCCGCCGAAAATCCTTCTAGCGAGTCACCGGTGTTGTCTTTGCTGTGCAGGTCTGTTCACGAAGCGAGTTCCAGATTTCATCAACAACATTTTGGCGCCATCCGTGGGACGAAATTCGTGAATAGACCATGGCTCAAAATCCTCATCCGCGAGTTCAGCAAGACGAAGCACTCGCGTCGAGTTCATCGTCAACGTTGCTCCGTGACCTTACTCGTGGTGGAGCCACCTCCCAGCCGGCAGATCGTGGAAAAATAGTGGTGGAAACCCCGGTAGCCACAACGACAGCGCCAGAAACCGCAATAGCTGCGCCACTCCCCACGAACCCTGCCTCAACTCCACTGCACCATGCTGGTCCATCTGAACCTCCTACTGTCGGAATCACTATGGTCGCTCCCGCCAATATCAATCCACCTACTGTCAACCACCAAGCTGATCTACTTGCTGTCATTTAGACAATGCAGCGATCCATCGAAAAGTTGCAAGCCGCCATTGAAAACCCACCTTTGCAACCGGAGCCTCCTCGACCTCTTAAGGGAAAGCAAATAACTGATGCGCAGAGGCAATCTGTCCATCAACGATTGAATTTCCACGAGGGACCAGGCGGCTCTAAAATGCGGGACGGGGCGCATAACAACCGACAGGTTATACAAGTAGAAGATGAATACTCCGATGACGAACGACGTAACCCAAGATCCAAAAGACACGAAGAGAGCTACTATGAAGCTCAATCCACCAGAAATGACAATTCTGGTGACTACCGGGCAGAGCGCTATTCCAACACTCCAATCATCGTTGGACGGCCGTTCGTAGAAGAAGTTGATCTCTTCCCAGTTCCCTCCAACTTCAAAATGCCTCCATGCGAGTCATATGATGGCACATGAGACCCAATGGAGCACTTGGCTCGTTTTACTTCGGGCATGAATTTGTATTTGGTCCCTGACCAGATCATGTGCCGAGCTTTTCCCGTAACGCTGAAAGGAGCCGCACATGTATGGTTCTAACACCTGACGCCTCGCTCCATCTCATGCCAGGCTCAATTAGCTGAATTCTTCCGGAGCAATTTCCTTATAAGTCATGTGCAAAGGAAGAATTCCTCGGCTCTCTCTCGTATAGTCCAGGGGCCTAAGGAATCATTAAAGTCGTACTACGCCCGCTTTAACTCTGAGAAACTTCTCATTGATCACTTAGATCCAGGAGTAACATTCGCAGCAATGGCTAGAGGAGTGAGACCAAGCACACCCTTATGTTTCTCGTTAAACAAACGTCTGCCAGAAAACATGTCGGACCTCCTTGACAAGATGGAAAAGTATCTTCGAGCCGAAGAAGATTCAATAACCTCGCAGCACAAAGAAACGCACTCCGGGCACAAAAGGCAAGATCGTCCTGAAGGGGGAAATTCGAATGAAGCCAAACGCTCGAGAGTAACGCTCCCCAAGACGTTTACCCCTCTCAATACCTCTCGGGGACACATCCTAAACCAGATCAAGAGCCAAAGCATCCTCAAATGGCCAAAACCTATGAGAGGACCAGCCGAAAAGAGAGACTCCCAACTATATTGCCACTTCCATAAAGATCACGGACATACAACCGATGGGTGCAAGGTGCTTCAGCAGGAGATTGAAAATCTCATAGCTAAAGGGCATCTCAAGCAATTCATCAAAGCCAATGATCGACACCAAAATGGAAGAAAAAATCAGCGTAGAGCAGAGGAGACGCTCCCGAAGGACCCCCCCCCAGTGATAAACACCATTTCCGGATGACTGTCTAGCTCTTCCTGAAAGGCCTACGCTCGACAAGTTAATCTAACACAAGGACCAACTAAGCGGACGAAAGCATCCACCTCTTTGGAGTTCAACAACACAAATCTTGACGGAATAAGCCTGCCGCACGATGATGCTCTAGTCATCACTCTGCGTAAAGATGATTTCCAAGTTAAACGCATCTTGGTCGATATAGGAAGTTCAGTCGATATCATCTTCGAAGACGCATTCAACCAGATGGGGATTTCCAATGACAGGGTGAAGCCAATATCTTCTCCCTTATATGGCTTTACAGGCGCCTCTGCACCAGTGAAAGGAATCGCCCCCCTCACTGTCATTGTTGGGGAAATGCCTCGTCAAGCAGTGCAAACACTCGATTTCCTTATCGTCAAAGTCAAATCGTCGTATAACGGGATTTTGGGCCGAACAGGCCTTAACAAGCTACAAGCAGTAGCTTCGACATATCATTTCATCATGAAATTCCCTACACCAATAAGAGTTGGTTTTGTAAAAGGAGATCAGACCCTTGCTCGAAGGTGCTGCGTGGCCTTTTGTAGAGCCGAAGAAACACTCTCAATTGATGACCAACGTGATGAGAAAGCATTAAGACGTGTTGAGCCTGTAGAAGCTCTTGTTTCTATGCCGCTTATAGAGGGAGATAACGAACGGCAAGTAAAGATTGGCTCTACACTAGAGCCAAACATTCGAAAGCGGTTAATCTCCTTCCTTCGATCCAACATGGATATCTTTGCATGGAGTGTAGCAGACATGCCTGGCATAAACCCATCTGTGATCACACACCGCCTCTCAGTTGATCCCTTGTGCAAATCTGTTAAGCAGAAGAAGCGGCCTTTCGCGCTAGAGCGGCAAGCGATAATCAAGAAGGAAGTTGATAAACTCCTAGACGCTAACTTCATCCAAGAAATCGATTACCTCAATTGGGTAGCCAATGTCGTCATGGTGCCGAAGGGCGAAAAGGGCAAGTGGAGGATTTGTATCGACTACACCGATCTGAACAGGGCATGTCCGAAAGATAGTTACTCGTTGCCACGCATCGATACATTGATTGATGCTACATCGGGTCATCAACTCCTCAGCTTCATGGATGCATTCTCCGATTACAACCAGATCCGTATGCATGAAGACGACGTGGCCAAGACAACTTTCATCACGGATCAAGGCTTGTTTTGCTATAAGGTCGGGTTGAAAAATGCCAGCGCGACGTACCAAAGGTTGGTCGACAAAATTTTCAAACCCCTCATAAGAAGAAGCATGGAAGTCTATGTAGACGACATGCTCGTCAAAAGCCTTCGAGCTGAAGAGCACATAACTGATCTTCAACAGTGTTTTAGTCTCCTCCGAGAATTTCGTATGCGCCTTAATCCTACCAAGTGCCCCTTTGGGGTATCATCTGGTAAGTTTCTCGGATTTATGGTCTCAGAAAGGGGAATTGAAGCTAACCCCGAGAAAATCAAAGCCATCCAGGAAATGGTCGCACCAAGGCGTGTCAAGGAAATACAGATCTTGACGGGGTGAATCGCCGCCCTTAGCAGGTTCCTCTCAGAGTCGGCCGAACGCTGCTTGCCATTCTTCAAGGCATTGAAGAATATCAAAAACTTCGAATGGACAATAAAGTGCCAAGATTCCTTTGATGCATTAAAGGAATATCTAACATCACCGCCACTTCTCTCCAAACCTGTCTTGGGAGAAGATCTTTTCCTTTACTTGGCCATCACTGAGTCTGCGGTCAGCGCAGTCCTAGTCCGAGAACAAGATCGTCAACAACTCCTCGTCTACTATGTCAGCAAAGTCTTTCAGGGAGCCGAGCAGAGATATCCTAATGCGGAGAAGTTGGCATTCGCCTTATTAACCGCCGTAAGAAAGCTTCGGCCGTATTTTCAGTCTGACACAATAATTGTGCTCACCAACAAACTGCTTAGACGGATATTACACAGGCCATACCTTTGCGGTCGTCTCGTTCCCTGGTCAGTCGAGTTAGGCGAGTTTGACATATACTATAGACCTCGACCCTCAATCAAAGGGCAAGCCTTGGCTGATTTCATAGTCGAGTGTACGCTTCTCGTTGAAATCGAAGAGCCTCTCCTCCCCATCCAAACTGGGTTGTTTACATGGACGCTCTATGTAGATGGATCGTCAAATACAAGTGGGAGTGGAGCTGGGTTAATCTTCAATGGGCCAGATGACCTAACCATAGAGTATGCTCTTCGCTTCGACTTCCAGGCTTCCAACAATGAAGCAGAATATGAAGCTTTGATAGCAGGCATGCATCTAGCACGTGCAATGCGCGCAGCGTCCCTCCATGCTTTCAGCGATTCTACGCTCGTCGTGAAGCAGATGTCAGGTGAATACGAAGCAAAAGACCCGAAGATGGCCGATTACATGCGTAAAGCGAAAAAGATTGTGAATACGTTCACCCTTTTTAAGATTACGCAAATTCGCAGAGAAGACAATACTTCCGCTGACGCATTCTCAAGGTTGGCCTCTCTCTATCCGTCGGATTTCGGTCGCACAATCCATCTGGAACTCTTGCATGAACCAAGCATCGCTGCAAAGGAAGTCATGCAAACCGAGCATGAGCCGTCATGGATTGATCCCATCAAGGCCTACCTTCAGGACGACACATTACCTGCAGATCGGATGCAAGCCATGAGCATCATCCATCACTCGGCTCGGTACGCCATTGTGGAAGATGTATTATACAAACGATCCTTCACTCTTCCTTACCTTCGTTGTCTCACCCTGACGGAGTCCGACTATGCTCTACGGGAAGTCCACGAAGGCATATGCAAACAACACTTAGGAGGATGTGCACTAGCGTACAAAATTCTCCGCTAAGGATATTATTGGCCGACCATGCACCGCGATGCCTTGGACTACACGAAGAAGTGCGATGCTTGCCAACGTTGCTCCTCGATCCCCAGGCAGTCACCAAGTCCCCTATCATCGTTAAGCAGCCCCATACCATTCGCAATGTGGGGAATGAACATCATGGGCCCTTTCCTTCCGGCTACAGCTCAACGCCGATTTGTAATTGTGGCAGTAGGCTACTTCACTAAGTGGGTTGAAGCCGAAGCCCTGGCTACAATCTCTGAAAAGAAATGTGAAGATTTTTTTTGGCGCGCCGTGGTTTGTCGCTTTGGAATCCCGCGCGTGCTCGTCAATGACAATGGGAAACAGTTCGACAACCCCACCTTTCGGACGTTTTGTGCCAACCTAAGCATTGAGCAATGCTTTACTTCTGTGGCGCACCCACAAACAAATGGGCAGACTGAAGTTACGAACCGTACACTTCTCCAAGGGATAAAGAAAAAGATGGATGGGGCGAAAGGACATTGGGTAAACGAATTACCCAAAATCCTATGGGCTTACAATACGACGACGAGAACCTCTACGGGCGAGACTCCCTTCAATTTATCATTTGGGACAGAAGCCCTCATTCCCGTTGAAGTAGGTTGCCATCCCTTCGGCTGACAACCCACGACCCTGTCCAAAATGAGAAAGATCTCCGAGCTAACCTTGACCTCCTTGACGAGCGTCGTGAACAAGCGGCAGTGCGCCTTACAGCCTACAAGCATCGAGTATCCAAATTTTATGACCAGAGAGTCCGACATCGCGCATTCCGAGTAGGCAACCTCGTCTTGCGCCGTATCGAAGCTTCGGCTCCGCGCGAAGCGGTTGGCAAGTTAGCACTAAACTGGGAAGGTCCTTATAAAGTGGTCAAGCTAACAGGCCCAGGCGCCTATCACTTAGAGCACATCGATGGAAGAGTCATACCACTCACGTGGAATGCAGCGAACTTAAGGCGCTACTATGCATGAGCAAGACCGAGGGGGCCCTTACAACACCGCCTCTATGATTGTTTTCGCTCTTGTTTTAGATCTTGCTCATGCTTTAGATTGTTCTTTTCTTTTTTTTACTCTACGGCTTTGTATAGCCTAGTAGTCTTTAGATTGTTCTTTTCTTTTCTTTTTTGACTCTACGACTTTGTACAGCCTAGTAGTCCAAAGTTCTTTTTCCATTTTCTTGGACTTGGCTCAGCCATTAATGTATCTTTCTTCATCATAAATGGAAAAAGATTTCGCATATTCACTTTGGCAAGCAAGAACAAGCAAAAATAAGCCTTGATTGCATTAAAGATGAAAAGTTACGCAATAGGCTCCAAGGCCATACAAAAAAAAGGTGCAATAAAGGATCCTAAAGGACTAATCTAATAGACAAGGCAATCCTAGTCTATTCTGCATTCCTTTGTTACCCCGCTTCATGAAGTTCCTGTCTTGAAATAGTCCCAGATGCTGAGCCAGAAACACCCAAGTTGTGGCTAACAAAAGGACTAGTGAGCGATCGAGAACTCACAGCCTTCCTTCGTTCGGCTTCTTCGGTCTGACGTTCGGTTTCAGCAGCAACCTCACGGGCAAACTTGTGCTCATAAATGCTCATATCAAGATTATGATGATCTTTGGAAACATCATTCTTGCACTCATTATAACCATGCACAAGTGCCCCCTTCGAATCGCGGTAGCGCTGGTCTATGAAAGCTTGGACCTCTTGAATTGTTGAACAGCCTGAAGAGCGACTGTTGCTTTCTCGGCCTTTAAATGAGTAACACGAGCTGAAAATTCAGCATTCTGGACAGTCAAACCAGTGTTGGCCAGCTCCAGTTGCTCCATCTTCTTGCTCAAATCATCGATTTTCTTCTCGGCCTCCATGCGAAAGTTATTCTCTATCATAACTTTCTTCTTCTCTTCGTCCCGTACGTTGTCCGCAGCAATCAATTTCTCTGCTCCAATCTGCACATGCGCCATAGCCTACACGACAAGAGTTAGAATCGTAACGAAACTTTCAATAATAAGAAGAGAAGAAATCAACATATGACATCAGCTGAACCATTCCATTAGCTGTCTCAGTAACGCCATAGGATGACAGTGTCTTGCGATCCATAGGGATGATCGCATGGCTAGACCAGTCCCACGCTGTGCGAGGGGACTTGAAAATCGATTCCTCAATAGAAACCCCCCAAGCAGGACGATGAGGAGCATCAAGCCGAGCAGAAGACGACGTAGCCCTACTTTTCGCTCTACTCGGCGCTTTTCTCTTCTTGGGAGCTTCTTTGGGCTTGTCCGCTGTCGATAAACCCAAGACGAAGTCCTCGATTTCTGTCTGAGTCACTTTTGGCTGAGACCCTGAGACCAACGCACCAAAATCCAAGTCCTGCATTTCCTCCTCTTCAACACCGTGTATGGAGGCCAGCTCGTCAGGGATGATGTCCCCCAAAACCCCAAGAGCGTTGAATAGCAGAGGATCCCCCTGCGCTCGAGATGACATGATCTCTGCATACCAAACAAGAGTAAGAGCGCTATTAAAAGATAGATAAACATAAGGCTTGAAAAGGGCATTACCGGGATCATTCTCAACCTCTTCTTCCTCCTCGTCATAATTCTGAGGCTCAGAAGAGAAGATGATGCCACACTTGCGAAGTTGAGCATTACTCAGAGGATATCTGGATTCTAAAGGCTCAATTCCTTTGAGCTTCTCAATGTGCTCAAGGTCAGTCTCCGATAAATCGTTTTCTTTTAATTTATTACAAGCTTTAGTCTCGCACTCTGGAAGCCACACATTGCACACTTCGTGCCGTTGAGACTTAGGCAATTTGACAAACAGGAACCTCTCTTTCCAATGATGGTTGGATGAGGGCGGGTGTGGGAATAAGTTGGCCTCGGCCTTTGGGCGTCGACTCAAAAAATACCAACCTACCTGCTTAGTGATCGTACAGATAGTGAAAAAACATTTGAACACCCTAACTCTAGGCCTCAAACCAAGTTTATGACATTAATAGATGAAAAAGCTCATAAAGCGCCATACGTGTGGGGAAAATTGGCTGGGCGCAAGCCCATAGGCATTCAAAACCTTGATAAAAAAGGGATGAAGAGGAACCCTAAAACCATTGAGGAACATGTCCCAATAAATGCCTATCTCGTCGATCGTAGCCATATTAGCTGATTCATCCTCGTCAGGAAGTCTAAGTTTTACAACTGACGGAATCTCACAATGCTCTCGAATAAGCTTTAAGTCGTAGCTGCTTAATTTACTCCTGAGTGTATGCGCGTCAAAAGGCTTAGGAGACCGAGCGTTCTCCCTTAGAACTTCCTTGGCATGAACTCTCCTTGATTCTTGGAAAGGCACCAAAGGAACACCCATTTCTAAAAATAAGGGGTCAAAGGTAAGTTCTAACCTCACCCCTCGAGAATCGGCATTAGGCTCAGAAACATGTTCTCCATCTTGGACAGACATAATTCTAGATCAAAACAAGAAATTTAGAAAAGTTTTGAAGCTTACTTGAAAAGAGAAGGACGATCTTCAAACAACTTAAGAACTTTCTTCAAAACCCCAATCTCGCTCGCTCTCAAACACTTGAAGAATGAAACAAAGTGTGGTGAAAGTAAAAAGTATACTCCTTATATAGGAACAACAGATCCATCCAACGGATGAGATCTTATAATCGTTGAAGTACCCTAGACACGTGGCATGCATCTAACAATATAACCGGGGGGCAAATTTACCCATTTACCCCATGACGAAAACTTCAACAAAGCCGAGTAGACGAGCTGCTTTGGTCCTAGCCTCTGCCGAGCAGACGAGCGCATTGGACCACACGCCTCTACCCTAGCTAGCCGAGTAGACGAGCTGCTTTGGTCCTAGCCTCTACCGAGCAGACGAGCGCATTGGACCACACGCCTCTACCCTAGCCGAGTAGACGAGCTGCTTTGGTCCTAGCATCTGCCGAGCAAACGAGCGCATTGGACCACACGCCTCAGACGAGCCCTTGGTGCATCTCTATTCGGCCAAGCCGAGTAGACGAGCCCTTGATGCATCTCTACTCGGCCAAGCCGAGTAGACGAACATCTATGAGGCCTCTACTCGGCCAAGCCGAGTAAACGAGCCCTTGATGCATCTCTACTCGGCCAAGCCGAGTAGAAGAACATCTATGAGGCCTCTACTCGGCCAAGCCGAGTAGACGAGCCCTTGATGCATCTATACTCAGCCAAGCCGAGTAGAAGAACATCTATGAGGCCTCCACTCGGCCAAGCCGAGTAGATGAGCCCTTGATGCATCTATACTCGGCCAAGCCGAGTAGACGAGCCTTTGATGCATCTCTACTCGGCCAAGCCGAGTAGACGAACAACTATGAGGCCTCTACTCGGCCAAGCCGAGTAGACGAGCCCTTGATGCATCTCTACTCGGCCAAGCCGAGTAGATGAATTCTATGAGGCCTCTACTCGGCCAAGCCGAGTAGACGAGCCCTTGATGCATCTCTACTCGGCTTCTATGAGGCCTTTACTCAGCCAAGCCGAATAGACGAGCCCTTGATGCATCTTTACTCGGCCAAGCCGAGTAGACGAACATCTATGAGGCCTCTACTTCGCCAAGCCGAGTAGACGAGCCCTTGATAAACTCTTACTTAGCCAAAGCCTAGTAGAGAAGCTTCTTAAGGATTTCCGATGGGAGAAACTGTAGTGATGCTGTAATTCCATATCCTCCTTCGAAAAGAACATGGAATGGGGGGCAAGTGATGTGGGAAGAAAATACCACCTAAGAGATGGTGACACGTGTCATCATCTGGTACTCTCAAAACTGCCACTCCCTTAATGGAGAAGCAGGGAGTGATAACCGCCCACCTTCCCACTTCTTGCTCGTTATGGCAATAATCTCTACTTAATAACAGTAACTACCCATTAATAAGAGTAACCTCTCATTAGTCTGGTAACTCCCGAATTAAAGGAAGAATAACTAACCACTAAAAGAGAGGACTCTATAAAAGGGATAGAAGAAGAACAATTAAAGGTAAGTGACTGATGCCAAGGAAAGTGGGTTCTTACTTACGTGGAGGTGCCACAAAGGCTGCAGTCCGTGTCAGCTTCCAAGTATGCAAAGTGAGAGACAGCAAGGATGGAGTAAGGGCTGAGAGCAAGGCTTCCCAGACAGGCCGTGAGGAATGGCAGTGCTGCGAAGGCAAAGCTAAGACGAACAGGGCCGGCAGTCGATAGTCCAAGTCAGGGTTCGAGTCGAGGTCCAATGTTACGATCTTAAGCTATGTCCAATTTTATGTTTCTCTCTCTAGAATCCAAGAGCTCTCCAATTCTAGAGTGAGAAAGTGATTTTTGTGAGAATGAAGAAGAAGTCCCTTTTTGAGTTGTAAAGTTCACTATTTATAGGAAACACTGTGCTTATGTCATAAAGTGCCACATGTCGTCCCCTGCGAGTGACACGTCACCAGGGGGTCCCAAAATACCGATTCTCAGTTGGACTGTCGGTTAACAAATTCGCGTTGCCTGCCTCGCACAGCGTCGCTCTGCCTGTCTGAGAAGACTGACCATACCATGACGGCATGGTCAGAGTAAACCCGTTGCCCCAGCCACCAATCCAAGCCCTTACTGAATCCCATGAGGTGCGTCAAGAGACGCGCAGATAATCTGACAGTGGTGAGGGTTACCCCTGTAGCCAACTGCCAGGCGGACTAGGCGCGATGCCCTCCAAGGACCTGCTCCCGTCCCGGAGTGACCCGGGGGTCATTGCCCTGGTGGTGTCGAAGATTGACAGTAACATGAGCGGACATGGTCGCAGCTCAGTGCTCCGAGGGTGTCGCGAGGGGTCCTCGTGCCGGAGCCCCCTGTGACTGTGACGGCGATGGCTATGAGGTTGTGAGCCCATCCCGGTATGGGGGCCAAAGCCCCCCTTGTGATTGAGACGGCGATGGCTATAAGGTTGTGAGCCCATCCCGGTACGAGGCCGAAGCCCCCTTGTGATTGAGACGGCGATGGCTATAAGGTTGTGAGCCCATCCCGGTACGAGGCCGAACCCCCATTTTGATTGAGACGGCGATGGCTATAAGGTTGTGAGCTCATCCCGGTATGGGGGCCAAAGCCCCCTTGTGATTGAGACGGCGATGGCTATAAGGTTGTGAGCCCATCCCGGTATGAGGCCGAAGCCCCCATTTTGATTGAGACGGCGATGGCTATAAGGTTGTGAGCTCATCCCGGTATGGGGGCCAAAGCCCCCCTTGTGATTGAGACGGCGATGGCTATAAGGTTGTGAGCCCATCCCGGTAGCATACAACATGATTGTGGCGCATGAGCGCGGTGCCTATAGCACGAAACAATACCTAGTGCCTGGGGCAAGTGTTGTGAAAGTGGTGCGGCGACGATCGTCGCGAAGCAATACTTGGTGCCGGGGCACGTATCATGAGAATGGCGCAAGGGCGCGGCGACGAACGTCGCGGAGACAATACCTGGTGCCGGGGGCACGTATCATGACGATGGCGCAATGGCGCGGCGACAAACGTCACGGAGCAATATTTGGTGCCGGGCACGTATCATGAGAATGTCACAAGGGCGTGGCGACGAACGTCGCGGAGCAATACTTGGCGCCGGGGGCACATGTTATGAAAGTGGTGCGACGACGAACGTCGCGAAGCAATACTTGGCGCCGGGGGCACGTATCATGACGATGGCGCGAGGGCGCGGCGACGAACGTCGCGGAGCAATATTTGGTGCCGGGGCACGTATCATGAGAATGGCGCAAGGGCGCGGCGACGAACGTCGCGGAGCAATACTTGGTGCCGGGGGCACGTGTTATGAAAGTGGTGCGACGACGAACGTCGCGAAGCAATACTTGGCGCCAGGGGCACGTATCATGACGATGGCGCGAGGGCGCGGCGACGAACATCGCGGAGCAATATTTGGTGCCGGGGCACGTATCATGAGAATGGCGCGAGGGCGCGGCGACCAACGTCGCGGAGCAATACTTGGTGCCGGGGGCACGTATCATGACGATGGCGCTCGGGCGCGCATCGGGTGTCCCGAAGACGAGATGTGAGCTGAGTGTGCCTGTCATAACAAGATAATGAATGCAACATATAGTAATGACAAAGTTGGTAGTTATGGTATGCGGTCATCGGCGACGGGTCATTCGGTGATAGTGCGCGACTTTGGGCGATGGGCATCGCGGGAGCGGTGTGCGGTCATGGACGACGGACGAGAGACGTCACAAAGTTGATGTATGAACGTCCGTAAACATCGCGGAGGTGCAAAGACTCGAGAAAGTAAGTATGTGGGAAATGGGTGAACCACCGGGGGAAAGTGGCCAAGGCCAAGCCCCCCAGGAGGCCGAGGCCGACTCCTATGGCCTGGGGAAGGCCGAGGCCGACCCCCTGGGGTTGGCCAAGGCCAAATGGCCAACTCTCATGAAGGAGCCCAGGGCCACTCCCCCCCTTTGGTGAACTTCGGGCACGCCGACGGTAGGTGTTTTGATGGGCAAATACAAATCCGAAAGTTGCATCACGACGAGTGTGTCGACGCGAATCATACCTACATGACGAACGAAATGTCAAAGTCACGTGCAAAGCGTACGAAGCGAGAAAAGTGTGAAAAGGGGGGTTGCGCGGAGGGGTGAACCACCGGGGGAAAATGGCCGAGGCCAAGCCCTCCAGGAGGCCGAGGCCGACCCCCATGGTCTGGGGAAGGCCGAGGCCGACCCCCCTGGGGCTGGTCAAGGCCATTTGGCCATCTTCCATTTTCGGGGCCCAAGGTCTTTTCTCCTTTTGCAAACTTCGGGCGCGCTGTCGGTAGGTGTTTTGACAAGCAATGACGAATCCGAAAGTTGCGTTATGACGAGCATGTTGCCAAGAATCATACCCACGTAGCGATCAAGGTGCCAAGGTTACGTACGAAGCATACGAGGGGAAAGAAGTACGAAAACGGGGTATACGGGAAAGGGGTGAACTGCCGGGGGAAAGTGGCCAAGGCCAAGCCACCCAGAAGGCCGAGGCCGACCCCCTGGGGCTGGCCAAGGCCATTTTCCCCTTGACCCTGTTTCTCCAAATGCGCCGCCGGCCGATATTTTTGATGAAAAGGTGCTTGGATGGTCTCAGCGTGACGATCGCGTTAGCGTTAGTGACGTCGGCAGGAAGATAAGATGTCTAAGTCGGGCACGAAGCGCGCGGAACGAGAAAAACACGTGTCTCGAGCGCGCGGGTGCTGACCGATTTGATGCGTTGGAAAATTGACCGTTTTGACAATGTCCATGTGTTCGCGTGAAATGGGACCCCTATTGGGCCCTTGGGTATGACCAGAATAGGTTGGGAACAGTGACTTAATCCAAGTCTACACAAGAACACATCTTAAGTATTTTTATTGACGTAAGCATCGGAGAATCCCCGCCGGAAAATCCTTCCGGCGAATCACCGGTGTTGTCTTTGCTGTGCAGGTCTGTTCACGAAGCGAGTTCCAGATTGACAGTAATGTCTCAAATGTTATGTACGCTTGAGATTTATACAATGTATAAACTGATAAAAGATCTTTAAGCTGTTTCTTGCTTCATGCCTCGCAGATTAGCAAGAAACAGTATAACAAAGAGAAGTAAGAGGTGCTTTGCTACCCTACACGACTTCCCAGTACTGTCCTAAACTAGTTCACCATCTGGCAATGTATAACTAACTTGGCTTTAATACAAATTCTCTTGTTTTCAAGGACAAACTTCAGCGCGCGGAAAGAGCGAAGAATAATTATTCTTCATTTGAAGAGAAGATCCAGATGGTAGTCGTGTCCAAATCCATAAAGCTCTATGACAACACTTCAAATTCAGATGGTATAACTTTATGGGGCTGGCTACTGTTGATAGATGAAAGGCAAGTTTTCGAGCCCAGTGACACGATAACCAGGCTTACTGCCCTATTTGTAATTACCTCCCAATTTATGAGTAATGAGAAATTTTGGACTTGTATTGGTTTTAGAACAACAAAAACACTGCATGCCCAAATACCACATACCTAGATAACATCAAGAAGAAAAGTGGGCTATGAATAAGAGATAGAATGGAGTTCTCACGAAAAAGCAAACCAAAAGCTAACACATCAGCAACATAAAACTGCAGAACTGTAGAAGGCGATACTCTAAATGAATGTACCTTACTAAATTAAGTTTCCAACTAAGAGACAAGACAATAACTTGTACTGCCACGGATCAGTTAATATGATGAGCATAAGCCACACTGATGCATCACCAAACAAAAAAAGCACAAAATCAACAAGGTTTAAATACGTCGAAACTGAGACACGAAAGTCCAAAGATGCAAATAATAGCAAAAAAATATAAATGACCACCGGATTGCAACCACAAACTACCCCTCTGCGACGGAGATCCTTGTAATTAATATCTTTTTTTTTTTTTACCTTGAAATTACTCTTTTCTAAATGGCACATATGAAATGCGATAAACTCATGCTGGTGATATCAAATGACAAAAAATAAAAAGCATAAATAACACAATCCAAGTTGCAGCAGCTATTATTCGGGTTGCTTGCAGTGCACTAGATATATGGGGCAAGGGCATCCAAATTATAACATTCCTGTATTTAGTAAAATAGCCCAAATTCTGCAGAATGCCCTAACATTGTGTGCTGTAACAGACACACACACACACAGAGACGCACAGGGGATAACATAATTCTCGAGCGTATCTCTGGCCGTAAACATCGATGGTAAAAAAAAATAACTAACCTTCCTCCGCATCCTCTCTTCATTTTCGACCCACCATCCTCTCAACAGAAGAAAGTACCATTGAGATCTAACCTTTCAGCTATGATCACTAGCCAGTAAATCATCAAGCTGCCAAAAAGTGTCACTAGCCAGTAAATCGTCAAACTTGGAGGGTCTTCCATGCAACTGTGTCTATGTGTTGTGTGTGTGTGGGGTGGAGGGGGGGGGGGGGGGTGGGGGTTGGAGGGATAGTTCAGCATTGCACGGTCTGAAGATTGTCAGCTGTTTACGTGTTTCAAACCTGTGACCTCCAGGTCAGGTATGATGGAACTTTAACCATTGCGCCAAAGACTCACCCTCCATCTTCATGAAGAGCATCTGTGACCCTCCGTGTTCGAGAAAATTAACCAAAAATATTATTTTCGAAATTTGCACCCTCTGAAAGGCTATCAAGTCGATTACCAGAACCCTTACACCAACCACCAGCTTTTCAACAGCTCAAGTGTTAAAAGTTTGGAGTTAAAAGTTTTTCATGGTGGCTGAATTGCTAACAAGCCACTATGTCCACAATCTTCATAGGAACAGGGATGGAAAACAGCAATGAAACAATTTGAGCGTATCATAAAGAGAGATCCTATAGGATCTCCCCTCTTCAAAATCGGAAAGTATACATGTACTGACATATAAAGTCAAAGATATGATGTGAAGAGACAGACTAAATCATACCGAAGGAAGGCCAGAAACCTAAATCTTGGTCACACAAACATTAACTTAATAACAGAACACTTGGTGGCTTTGCACTACTAACTGGTATACTTAAGTAGGAAAGGGGCCTTTCAATGTAACTAGCAACAAAGTCCAACATTTCTTACCATATTCCAAAAAACGCATGGTCTTTCACCAACCTGCGTATTTATACGAAAGGTCACAACATAATACTGTAAAGAGTTGTAACTCATATAAGGAACAAACTCTTTGCCAAAAACTTTCCCCTTCGCCACAAGTTGTTCAGAAACTTGTAAACACATGAAACTACGAATCAAATCAAGCACATAGAAGACAATAGAAAGCAACCTCATCAACTCCAACACAAATTCACATTAAAAACCAAACCTCAACATCTCGTTCAACCAGAAAATTGGATATTCAACCAAAAGACCACTAAAAAATTCGGTCAGATGACTATAGAATGAAGACTATAACTTGGAGAACTAATGCACTTACTCGGATAGAATTTCCAGATATTTGGACGGACAACTGAAATTACACATGAAACACTAACAACTAACCAAACAATGATCATGACAAAGATGCTTGCAGACAACAGATGCAGAGATCCAAAAACTAACGCCATCCAGTCTACCAGCTGCCCAAGGAGAAGAAGCTCTGAGTGTAAAGCCGCACCCACGTCCAATTGCCTGCTAGTAGACTACACATTCGGCTGAATCTCTTATCCTCTGTATCATAGTAGCAAAGCTTCTCTTGCTTAGCATCCATCAATATCTCTCCATCCTGGTTATCTAAAGGAATGATGAACTTCAGCAACTCCTTGCTAAAACCGTCCAAATATATATTGTACTCCTTAACCCACTCGTGATTTTCCCGATCATTCATCACCCAAATGTCCATCATCAACGGGCGTGTCGCATTGTCAACCAAACACAAGCACCCACCCAGCTCCACCAAAAACCACACCCCTTCCGGATCAAGACAACCCCTTGGCGGCCTGATGGTTGAAAACTCTTCCCTCTCCAAATCAAACGACACTATCGCATCGTTTCCAGGATGGTCATACGCATCCCAAATCATCCAATAAAATGCATTCCCAACCAAAACCCCCCACCCTCTCACGTCGTAGGGGCAGCTCGCCCCCGCCACCTTCCACGAACAATCAACTACCCCACCGTCTCTCAGCCTCAAAACCTCGCACCCAAAATCGTTATCATAATCCACATCCAAAACCCTATCGAACAAATGCACGAAAACGTACTCATCAGACGAAGAGTCGTACCCCATACCCGCAACAACCCCACCCCCAGAAGTACAAGCACTCATCTCGGGCAATTTGACCATCTCCTGTGTACTCGGGTTGCACACATAAAACCCACTTTCCCCAACAAAGCATATCAAGTCCCACTTAGAGGGCAACAAGTCAACATCATCAGTAAAATTCAAAGTAAAATCAAGATAAGGGTTTCCGTCAAAACCCACAGAGGATGCTTCAACATGGGTTTTGGCTACATGGGTCTTGTTGATCTGCTCTTCTTTCCGGGTTTTGCGGAGCAGGACGAGATTTGGATTCTGGAGTGACGATTCCCTGTGGGTCAGGAGGAAGAAAGGGTCGGTGATGGTGGTGTGCCACTGCTTGGAGACGGATTTGAACTTGCCGAGGGCCTTGACTGGGAGCCTGGACAGGATGTTGTGGACAAGATCCGAAGGGACGGTGGGGCCGACGGAGTCTGTGCGAGGGGAAGAAGCCATGGATTTTGCTGTTTGGCTTTCAGAGGGTGAAGGTGAATGAAGGTGAAAAGGCTGTGGGCATTTACTAGGGTTTTTACGTTATGAGTAGATACGGGTCAGGCGGGCGGGTCCATGTAAATATACGGGTTGACATGGGCCGGGTTCACCGGTTACAACTTACAAGTATAGTCCATTTTGAAATTTAAGTGCTCACAACGTGTAAAACGCTGAATTCATAAAAATTAAAATTTTTAAGCGATTGAATTTTTATCAATGAAAAATAAGTCATCATATTTGGTAAACTAAAAATAAATGTCTAAAAATTATTTTATTTATAAATTTATCCACTTAATCAGAATTTTGCATATACTTTAAGCACTTTATGATATATTTTTGGTCAAAATCGTGTTGGTAAAGGTGGTGGCAGTAGCGATGGAGTAATAATGGTGGTGGTGATGGTAATGGCAGCGGCAAAAAAGTGTCGACAGTGGCGGTAATGGTGCATGAAGACATGGAATTGGTAATTATAGTGATGGCGATAGGTGACGACACGGCGGTCATAGCAGTTGTTGTATTGTGGTGGATATCTAAATGATATTTAAGGACATAGACGTGATGACGGTAGCAATGGTGTGGTGAGGGTGTGGTGGTGGTGGTAAAAAATGGGAATAATAGCTGTGGTGGTGGTTGTAGTGTGGTGGAAGAGGTGTTACTTTGAATCAAAAAAAAAAAGGAAGAGGTGTTACTAACAATTTAAGTCAGGCTGCATCATGGTGGTAATTTTTTTTTTTTATGTAAAGAATTAAGTGACAAGCATTAAGTAAGTTTACCTTGACTTAAATTTTTACTTTTTTTTTTTTGTAAGAATTAAATTTTTAAGTGATAAAATATTAAGCATTATCAAAAGCACTTAATTAAACATCATTGTAAATTTTAAGTGCTTATTTACGTTATTAAACAAACCCTAGTCTTTTTTTTCTTTTTACTTATATTTCTTTAATAAGATTTTATGCATGTCTGAACGAATATATTAACCATGAACTACTGTCAAGTATGGTTTTGCCCTTGTGTTGTCACGCCCTCAAACTCAAAGGGAGCAACTAATTAAGAAGAGATATCAACTATGTAGTGTAATAATTATCCCATGTGATATGATAGTTTATTTCAAAAAATCTAATTCGTTGTTGTTCAATGTAACAACGCATACTTGTAATTTCATCTGATATACACATAAGATAATGGTGCACATTACTTGTACCTAAGTCGTTATACAAGATAAGAATTGAAAAAAAAAGATATAACCTATTTCTCATGAGCTCGTGACGGGTACGAAGTCACTAGGGGTGCTCTAAAAGCAAAGTTAGGTCATTACTCTCACACTACCGCTTTTCCATCTTATCAAAGAAAGCATTCAAATATGTGGAGAGAGTAGAATACCTAGTTCACAATTACTGTGGCCGAAAGTGGTATAAAACAAGGTTTATATTATGATGATGTTAATTCATGTTAGACGTGAAGTTGATAATTATAGTGGCGGTAGTGGTGTATGAAGACGTGAAGTTGATAATTATAGTGGTGGCGATAGGTGGTGACACAACGGTCATGGCAGTTGTTGTAATGTGATGGATATTTAGATAATTTTGAAGGACATAGACGTGATAACGGTAGCAATGGTGCGGTGGTGGTTGTAGTTGCTTGGTCGTGGTAATTGTGGTGGTGGTAACAAATGGGAATAAGAGTTGTGGTGGTGGTTGTAGTGTGGTGGAAGTGGTGTTACTAACAATTTAATTCAGGCTGCATCATGGTGGTAATTATTCTTTTTATGTAAAGAATTAAGTGATAAGCATTAAGTAAGTTTACCCTGACTTAAAATTTTAGTTTATTTTTTTTAGGAATTAATTTTTAGTCATAAAATATTAAGCATTATCAAAAGTACTTAATTAAAAATCATTGAAAATTTTAAATTTTAAGTGCTTAGTTGTGTTATTAAATACACCCTTAGTCTTTTCTTTTCTTTTTACTTATACTTTTTAAATAAGATTTTATGCATGTCTGAACGAATATAGTGTTGTTCGAAATATATACTTTGTGTATACTTGTGTCGAAAACAATTAAGTACGAAATACTGAAATATAGTTTACTAAACAGAACATATATAGTCTTTGCAAGAACAATTAAAATGAACTCACAACAGGATTGCAGAAAAGCAGAACAGCAAAGGAAAAAGGGACCGAGGCGTGAATTTGATTCACTGTCCTTAAGACTTTATTCGTCCCGCAACGGTGCTGACGGTTCTTGACGATAGTCTCCCAGGATACAACGGCTACGTCTGAAAATAGTAGCACACCAAATTTTCAGACCCGGCGAACCAAACAATGGTAGAGCTCTTTCTTCTGTTACGAACACTTAAAACTGGAAAGACGCTTTCACAGNAGAAAAGAAAATTTTCGGGATTTTTTTTTCGTACATAACTTCTGTAAACTGACTCGGTTTTATACACAGAGTATTCACTGGGGGGTGCAACTCTTCACAGCTGGTTGGTTGGAAAGGAAAGGTCACAACTTTTCGGAAAGGAAATTAAATAAATAAAATTTATTTGTCCCAAAAAGAATAAAGCCTGATTGGGCCTAGCCCAAGCCCAAGCCACGGCCACGGACCGGACCGGGACGGTGTGTGTCGGGCGGCGCGCGCGTGTGGTGGACCTTGGGTCAACCTAGGTCCTCCCTCCTTACAAAACATGGGTACCCCCAAGGGGCCCATCCCTTAGCTCAAGGCTAAGCTTTATAAGGAGACAACATTGGCTTTATCTCTTCAATGTGGGATACTCTTTTCCTTTCAAGGTGAACCACTAACTTTAGCTTCAATTTTCTCATTCACTTCTCATTCGTTTTAAACATGTGAATATACCACGATCATCTATTCCAATAGATGAACGTGAATTAATTTGTTCCTAACCAAGCTATGGTTTGGAACCCATTTGAAAATTGAGTCAAAGTTGCTTCTCCACAATGGGTTTAAAACCCAATTCCAACAATCCCCCACATGAATAGAAAATTGACTGGACTCTATACGCACAGAAACACTGACATAAGAAAGAGTTCTTTAGAACGACACTGCATCGGGATAGGTAGCCGATGGCCTTGAACCTTCCCTAGTGAGAACTATCGGATTTACTGGTTAACCAGTGAACATGATGTCTTGAACTGTTCAACCCTTAGTGTAAACCGAGACAATAGAACTTCACACAGTATCGCTCAAACATTGTTTTGAGGTTCTCATTGTTGTGTTCATTTTGGCCCTGAACAACTCCTGGTTTTCATGAGTACTCTTTGAGAATTCAGCCTTACAATTCTCATAGAAGCGGCCCCACTTCTTACTCACATAGGTGACTTCTTATTAAGAGGTTCCTACCGCACCCCCACTTAGATTTCCAAGATATAAGAGTCATTAAAAGCATAGCTTAACCTAACCTTTTGTAGGTGCCACTGTCTTCTCATCATAGGAATGGATATGAGGGTTTTAACCCCCCACAGTGCTCTGTCTGAGTCGCATTTACATAATTCGGTTTTCCCTTTGAACCTAGATCTTGGGATCTCCAGTCAGCTAGGTAGGGTTTCCATTATGGCAACTCTTTAGTTCATAGGCTTAAGACCCATTCCCCTTGATGACACATTTACTTTCTCTCTAGTCAAAGCTTTCGTTAACGGATCCGCAATATTATCCTTTGACTTCACATAGTCAATAGAGATAATTCCACTAGAAAGTAATTGTCTAACGGTATTGTGTCTGCGACGTATGTGTCTAGACTTGCCGTTATACATACTGCTTTGTGCTCTTCCAATTGCAGATTGACTATCACAATGTATGCAAATTGGTGGCACAGGCTTAGGCCAATTTGGAATATCCTCCAAGAAATTACGAAGCCACTCCGCTTCTTCTCCTGCTTTATCTAAAGCAATGAATTCAGATTCCATAGTGGATCTAGCAATACATGTCTGTTTAGAGGATTTCCAAGAAATAGCTGCTCCTCCTAATGTAAACACATATCCACTTGTGGATTTTGTTTCATTAGAATCTGATATCCAGTTGGCATCACTGTATCCTTCTAATACAGCTGGATATCTTGTATAATACAGCCCAAAGCTTAAGGTATATTTTAAGTACCTTAAAACTCTTACAATAGCTATCCAATGATTCTTCCCTGGATTGCTAGTATATCTGCTCAGTTTACTGACAGCATATGCTATATCGGGTCTTGTGCAATTCATGATATACATTAGGCTACCAATTATACGCGAATACTCTAATTGAGATATTCCTTCACCAGTATTCTTTGTTAGATGTAAATTTACATCTAGTGGTGTCTTAACTGGACTATTATCATAACTTTTAAATTTGTCTAGCACTTTCTCAATATAATGAGATTGTGACAAGACTAGTCCATTTGATGTTTTGGTAATTTTCATACCAAGTATAACATCAGCCACACCCATATCTTTCATATCAAATTTACTGGCCAACATTTTCTTTGTAGCCTTAATGAATTCATCATTGCTCCCGATAATGAGCATATCATCCACATAAAGGCAAACAATGACATATCCTTTTTCCGTGCCTTTAACATAGACACATTTATCACATTCGTTGATTCTAAAGCCATTTTCGATCATGACTTTATCAAACTTTTCATGCCATTGTTTCGGAGCCTGTTTTAGTCCATAAAGTGACTTAACAAGCTTGCACACCTTCCTTTTATGATCAGGAGCTACAAACCCCTCGGGTTGCTCTATATAGATCTCTTCATTAAGATCTCCATTTAGGAAAGCTGTTTTCACATCCATTTGGTGTATCTCAAGATTATTAATAGCTGCAATAGCTATCAATATTCGAATGGATGTTATTCTTGTAACTGGTGAATATGTATCGAAATAATCAAGGCCTTCCTTTTGTCTATATCCCTTGACAACTAGTCGGGCCTTATATTTCTCGATCGTTCCATCAGCTTTCATCTTTCTCTTGAAAAGCCATTTACACCCTAATGGTTTATTTCCAGGAGGAAGATCCACCAGTTCCCATGTATGATTTTGCATGATGGATTCTATTTCACTATTAATAGCCTCTTTCCAATGAGGAGCTTCGGGACTCGACATTGCTTCACTGTAAGTACGAGGCTCATTTTCTAACAAATATGTTAGAAAATCAGGACCAAAAGATGTAGACGTTCTAGCTCTCTTGCTACGTCTTGGCTCATCTTCCTCTTGTGAGGGTTCTTGGTTCATACTAGTTCTTTTTAAAGAACTTTGTTCTTGTGCCACTCGACAAGGAAATACATCCTCGAAGAAATGTGCATTCCTTGTCTCCATAATGGTGTTGACGTGTATATCGTCAACTTCAGATTTATGCACTAAGAACCGATATGCCGAGCTATGGCTTGCATATCCAATAAAAATCCCATCGACCGTTTTAGGTCCTATTTTGACCATTTTAGGTGGTGGGATAGCTACCTTTGCTAGACACCCCCACACTTTAAGATATTTGAAAGAAGGAGGACGACCTTTCCATAGCTCATAAGGTGTCTTTTGCAACTTCTTGTGAGGTACTTTATTAAGTATATGATTTGCGGTTAAGACCGCTTCCCCCCACAAGTTATCCGGTAGTCCAGAATTTATCAACAAAGCATTCATCATTTCCTTTAAAGTACGATTTTTCCGCTCAGCAATTCCATTTGACTGAGGCGTATACGGTGCCGTGGTCTCATGAATGATTCCGTGATCGGCACAAAATTTTTCAAAAGGGAAAACATATTCTCCGCCTCTATCACTTCTTAGTACTTTGATTTTCTTGCTAAGTTGATTTTCAACCTCAATTTTGTATTGCATAAATGCTTCCAAGGCTTCATCCTTGCTTCTAAGCAAATATACATAACAAAATCTCGTACAATCATCAATAAAAGTAATAAAATACTTTTTTCCTCCTCTAGATTGTACCACCTTTAAGTCACATATGTCACTATGAATTAGACTTAAAGGTTCCGTACTTCTTTCAATTGACTTGAAAGACGTTTTTGCCATTTTAGCTTCAACACAAATTTCACATGCTTTATGTGAGTCAAAATCCATTTTAGGCAAAAAACCATTTTTCACTAGCTTTTGTATGGAACCATAATTTACATGACCTAATCTACGATGCCATAAATTAGGAGATTCCAACAAGTAAGCAGAAGAAATAATTTTATTAATATTGGAATTTGGTACAACTTTAGGCACGATGGTCATTACATTTAGCTTAAACAGACCATCACATAAGTACCCTTTTCCTACAAACATCCCACTTTTAGTGAGTACAAATTTATCGCTCTCAAACACTAGCTTGAAACCATTCTTACTCAACAATGAGCCTGACACTAGATTCTTCCGAATGTCTGGCACATGAAGCACATTGTTGAGACTCAATTCCTTTCCGGATGTCATCTTTAAGACCACCTTGCCCATTCCTAGCACCTTTGAAGAAGAAGAGTTTCCCATGAACAGATTCTCGTTGTTGGCGCTCTCATATGTAGTAAACATACTTCGCTCGGAGCACACATGTCGAGTAGCGCCTGTGTCTACCCACCACTGTTTGGGATTTCCAACCAAGTTGACTTCGGATACCACCGCAGATAAATTCAAATCTGTCACGTCCTCGGTGATTTTGGTAACTTCGGTCACATTGGCTTGAGAATTCTTTCCTTTAAAGTTGCCTTTGTTCTTGCGACAATCTTTAGCACGATGGCCAGCTTTGCCGCACCCAAAGCAATTCCCTTTGAACTTCTTCTTCTCACCGCTTTTGAAATTTGAGCCGCTTGCTCCGCTTGGACCATCGGAATCGGAAATTTTCCTCCTCTTTGATGGACCTTGCTCGACCACATTTGCCTTGGCCTCATGATGATAATTACCGGCCTTCTTCTCGGACTGGCGATTATCCTCCTCAATCCTCAATCTGACGATCAAATCCTCGAGCTTCATCTCCTTGCGCTTATGCTTCAAATAGTTCTTGAAATCTCTCCAAGTAGGTGGCAATTTTTCAATTAACGCAGCCACTTGAAAAGATTCTCCAAGTACCATCCCTTCCGCATGAATATCATGGAGGATTAGCTGAAACTCTTGGACTTGACTAATCACAGTCTTGGAATCCACCATCTTGAAATCAAGGAATTTGCCGACTACAAATTTCTTTGAGCCGGCATCTTCCGTTTTGTATTTCCTTTCCAAGGATTCCCACAATGCTTTCGCATTGGCCATTGGACTGTATACGTTATACAACGCATTGTCCAATCCATTGAGGATGTAGTTCTTGCACAAAAAATCCGAATGCTTCCAAGCATCCACGGCAGCCACTGTTTGCCGGTCAGGATTGTCACCAAGATCTGGTGCATCCTCGTGCAAGAACCTTGCCAAGTTCAAGGTGGTAAGATAGAACAACATTTTCTGTTGCCATCTCTTAAAATCCTTTCCGTTGAACTTTTCCGGTCTTTCACCAAGTCCAACGGAACCATGAGCAGGTGCAACGTAAGGTGTCGCATACACAGTCCCACCGCTTGGATGAACCGGTCCACTTTCCGAATTGGTTTCGCTAGTAGCCATTGTTATATCTATCAACAGAATATAACAACTATTAATAAGCAAAAATAATCCAGTCTATCACAAAGGTATAACGAAAACAGATTCTAGTATCACTAAAATTAAATTCAGAAACTGAAAATAATTTTAGTATAGATTGATAGAATCAAATAAGAAAACGAAATTTGAAAAACACTGTTTAGAAAATACTGTTTCTACACATGTACACAAAGTACGGGAATAAAGTCTTAAGATTGTTGTTCGAAATATATACTTTGTGTATACTTGTGCAGAAAACAATTAAGTACGAAATACTGAAATATAGTTTACTAAACAGAACATATATAGTCTTTGCAAGAACAATTAAAATGAACTCACAACAGGATTGCAGAAAAGCAGAACAGCAAAGGAAAAAGGAACCAAGGCGAGAAATTGATTCACTGTCCTTAAGACTTTATTCGTCCCGCAACGGTGCTGACGGTTCTTGACGATAGTCTCCCAGGATACAACGGCTACGTCTGAAAATAGTAGCACACCAAATTTTCAGACCCGGCGAACCAAACAATGGTAGAGCTCTTTCTTCTTTTACGAACACTTAAAAACTGGACAGACTCTTGTACAGAAGAAAAGAAAATTTTCGGGATTTTCATTCGTACATAACTTCTGTAAACTGACTCGGTTTTATACACAGAGTATTCACTGGGGGGTGCAACTCTTCACAGCTGGTTGGTTGGAAAGGAAAGGTCACAACTTTTCGGAAAGGAAATTAAATAAATAAAATTTATTTGTCCCAAAAAGAATAAAGCCTGATTGGGCCTAGCCCAAGCCCAAGCCACGGCCACGGACCGGACCGGGACGGGGCGGGGCGGGCGGCGCGCGCGTGTGGTGGACCTTGGGTCAACCTAGGTCCTCCCTCCTTACAAAACATGGGTACCCCCAAGGGGCCCATCCCTTAGCTCAAGGCTAAGCTTTATAAGGAGACAACATTGGCTTTATCTCTTCAATGTGGGATACTCTTTTCCTTTCAAGGTGAACCACTAACTTTAGCTTCAATTTTCTCATTCACTTCTCATTCGTTTTAAACATGTGAATATACCACGATCATCTATTCCAATAGATGAACGTGAATTAATTTGTTCCTAACCAAGCTATGGTTTGGAACCCATTTGAAAATTGAGTCAAAGTTGCTTCTCCACAATGGGTTTAAAACCCAATTCCAACATATAGTAACCATGAACTACTATCAAGTATGGTTTTGCTCGTGTTGTCATGCCCTCAAATTCAAAGGGAGCAACTAATAAAAAAGAGACCTCAAGTATGTAGTGTAATAATTTTCCCATGTGATATAATAGTTTGTTTCAAAAAAATCTAATTTGTTGTTGTTCAATGTAACAATGCATACTTGTAATTTCATCTGATGTTAGTGATTAATACACATAAGATAATGGTGCACATTACTTGCGCCTTAGTCGTGATACAAGATAAGAATGGAGAAAAATGATAAAACCTATTTCTCAGGAGCTCGTGACGGGTTTGAAGTCACTAGGGGTGCTCTAAAAGCAAGGTTAGGTCCTTACTCTCACACTACCACTTTTACATCTTATCAAGGAAAGCATTCAAATATGTGGAGAGAGTAGAATACCGAGTTCACAATTAGTGTGGCCGAAAGTGGTATAAAACAAGGTTTATATTATGATGCTGTTAATTCATGTTAGATTGTTTACATTTGTCTGCACAAATATGCTAACATGTAATATCAGAACCATCTAACGGTAAATATAAGGCTGATAATATGGTTGTTTACTTTATCACTCTGGGCATACAATACGATTGTCGCCAAAAAGAAATTTTCATTGATGCGGAAAAAAAAAATCACGGACTTTTTTTGTAGTAGTTGTTGATAATGTTGAAATTTTATTTTCTCATCCTTTGAGTTTTTGCAAGGAAATTAGGAAAATATGTGATTTTTTTCATTTTAGTGAAAATAGATAAATATGGCGCATATTGTGCAAATTTTGGTTGGCTAATTGCCTAATTGCAAGAAAAAAAAGTAATCGGCACTGTTTCAGTTATGCAAATTTTTTACAGGTGCTCCCGTTTACAGCGACAACCAACGTCAGTGGCGACCTCCGGTTTTATTTCTTGGTGGTTTTCATGGTGAGACCGACTATTTTACAGTTTGGGAAATAGCCAGTTAATGACAACCTTATACTCTTCGCATTTTTCCAGCGTTCCCGTTCTCCGGACTTCTTCATCTGTGCGATCCCCGGACTTTGCGGGTGAATTCCTTTATAAGTCCGACCAATTGAAGGTTTGATATTTGGGCTTTTAATTCGCTACTAAAGTGATCCTATTCTTTATTGTTTCTTGGGTGTGTGTGTGTGTGTGTGTGTGTGTATATATATATATAAAGAAGATAAATAGTGCCTTCTTTTTTGGGCTTGAATGCTGCTAGCTGTGTGCCTTTTGTGTTGTAGTTAGGGGTGAGCAACAAACCGATCCGAACCGTTCAAACCGTTGGAACCGAACCGATCGAATCTGAACCGTTGATGAGCTTGAATGATTTGGTTTGAGATTTTCAAACCGAGGCCGGTTCGGTTCGGTTCACGGTTTATGATTTCCAAACCGGCACTAAACCGAACCGAACCGAACCGAACCGAGGGTTACATTATTATAAAAAATATATACATACCTTACCCTTATTAGCTAATAACCAGGATAGAATAAAACATGCTCACCCTAAATTAGCCTTATCTTCTAATTCTACCCTTTCAAAGTCATTACTCACTATATATTGCATGATTTACACTATGGCTCTTCAAATGTAAACATGGAGCCAATAGGCTAGTTATATACAGTATTACAGTAGAGTCAAGAATGATAAAATACGAGTCATGCCTACTTAAAGAAAAATCAACTAATAAAAACTTTAGAGAAGTGCAGATTTGTTAGATATTAAGACTTAGGAAATTATCTGTATTTTTTTACTACCATTGTGATGCACACCCTCTTGGTCTAGTTTCCTGCTCAACTGTTAAGAAGTAAGTTCTGAAATTGGTGTTATGTTATTCCAGTAGTAATCATGTTGAAAGCCCAAACAATGTAGGAAAGAGAGCAAGTATTCTCATAAACCATGAGCACCCAAAAAATACGGTAGCCGAAAAAAGTTATAAATTAATCTTAAGAAAAGTTGTTATTGGTTATTATTTTTTTTCTTGAAAACATAATAATGTTTAAACTACGCTCAAACCGATCCGAACCGTTCAATTTGAACCGTTTGAACCGTTCAAACCGAGGTGTCTTGGTTCAGTTTGGTTTAAGAATATGTGAACCGAGGTTCATTAGTTCGGTTTACGGTTTGACCTCCAAACCGAATCGTGCTCACCCCTACTTGTAGTGTGGGCTGGCACGTCGGAGTCATGCTAACCTCTTTTAGACTGATGCATAGTTGTACCCACACACAAAAAAACTTTTATCCAATTGACCATTAACGTATCATGTTAAATCGTAATTTTGGAAAAGTTATTATTTATCTACCAAACCTATGTATGTGGTAATCAGTGCCTTTTCTTTTTCAATACTAGAAAATCTAAACATTTAGATAATGGCTCGAAGAATGACCTATTGTTGAGCTTCGGAAAAAAAAATCACTCTTGTTTAATGTATATAGTCGGGTGGATGTTATAGTCAGTATGGGTTACGGTCCTAAAATCTTTATTGTGCTAGGGCTTTAATGTATATAGTCCATCTTTTGGTTACTCTTGTTTTTACATTTTTGCTTCGCTTTGGCAATAAATCTTTGCGGATGGATTTTGACAGTTGAATTAATCCTCATCAATATGTTGGCATAAGCGTCTATGTCATACATCCAAAGAGAGAATGGAAAGGTTGGTTAAGGATGATATCCTTCAACCACTTGATTATTCGGATTTTGAGATATGCAATGACTACTACTAGGAATTCAAACTTGTTAATTGAAAATTATCCATTCGGATATTTGTGGATCCTTCACCATTCCTACAATTGGCAAGGAGTGTTATTTTGTAACATGTATCGTTGATTTCTCCCTTTATGATTATGTTTACCTTATAAGTTAAAAAACGGATGCACTTGATAAGTTTAAATCTTCAAAACAGTGGCTGAGAACCAATGTGACAAGAAGATTAGGTAGTTTGATGAAATTGAGGTAGTAAATATTATGCGAGATTGATGAGTCCGGACAAAATAAGGGACCATTTGCTAAATATCCTGAAGAATGTAGAATTGTAACACAATAACAATGTTTTGTACACTTGGGGGCAGAATCGAGCAGCAAATGGTATAACTGCACTCTTGTTAAGATGATGATAATCATGGTTAATCGCATAACCTTGCCGTATTTTACTTAGGGAGAAGTCTTAATGACAGTTACGTACGTTCTTAATAGGGTTCCTTGGAAGTCATTTCCTAAGACACCTTATGAATTATGGACCGGAAGAAAAACTGTTTTGAATCACGTTCATGTGTGGGGGTTGTTCAACAGAGGCTAACTTGTATAATCCTCATATATATATATATATATATATATATATATATATATATATATATATATATATATATATATATATATATATATAACACGATAACAATGCTTTGTACACTTGGGGGCAGAATCGAGTAGCAAATGGTATAACTGCACTCTGTAGGTCCCTTAACACACCTAGAGAAGGGGGGGGGGGGTGAATAGGTGTTTACAAGATTGAACAGAAATTTAAAAACTAAATTTACAAAGCAATGATAGGAACAATAAATATAAATCAACACAGAGATTTATACTGGTTCGGCCCCACCAGCCTATGTCCAGTCCCCGAGCACTCCACACGAGGGAGACCTACTCGAGCTTTTCACTAACCAGTTAGTTTAGGATGCTAACTCAAACCACAGTACAGATTCTGAAACCCTTCCAAGGTTTCCAACTATTACAAATGAAAAATGATTTACAATTTAGATACAACAACAAAACTCCTTCTTGAGTAGATATTACAATGAATACAACAAGGCTAAGCTTTCTTAGGTGGGAAGATCTATAATCTTTCAAAAACTAAACCAAGAAGCTTGCTTTTCAAATTCTCAAAGTATGAACTCACTCAAAGAAAATAGATGAAAGAGTAAAATTAGATGAGAGAGTATTTTGAGATGTGAGGGAAAGGTTTTTCAAAGATTGGCCAAGTTAGCAATAAATGCTCTTAAGACCTCTTTTTATACTTGAAGAGAAAAGAACCGTTAAAGAGGAATAACAAAAGTTTTGATTCGAATGAAAGATAAGTTGATTCTAATGAAAATCAACTTTGAAGAATTCGGTCGAATGAAAACTTTAGCTTCGACCGAAAGTTTTGGCTTCGACCGAAAGTTTTTGACTTCGACCAAAAACTTTGTGAAGACAAGAATGAAAGGCACTGAAGGATTCTTTGAATGAAAAGTCATTTTGCTTCGAATGAAAACTTATTTTGCTTCAAATGAAAAGTCACTTTGCTTCGAATGAAAATATTTTTTGCTTCAAATGAAAACTTGAATAACAGAGACTGAAGGATAGCTTCGAATGAAAACTTGTTTTGCTTCGACCGAAAACTGTTTTGGCTTCGAATGAAAATTGTTTTTGGCTTCAAATGAAAATTCGTCTGAAAGTGACTGAAGGATAGCTTCGAATGAAAACTTGTTTTGCTTCGACCGAAAACTGTTTTGGCTTCGAATGAAAATTGTTTTTGGCTTGTTCTTTACTTGATTTATCTGGAGATCTTTAAGAAAGACTTAGATACAACCAATAATTACACAAGGATAAAGTATACGTTTAAGTCTAAAGCCAAATCTTTGTTCAGGTCAACGTCCAAGTCCAAAGTCCAATCTACGAAATATTCCACGTCAATGTTTGACTTATAATTGTACCTAAAAATTAGCTTAATAGCAGTGTTAGATTAGTGTTGGGAATAGTAATGATGGAATTATCAAAATCAGTCAAGTCCACACACTCTTGTTAAGATGGTGATAATCATGGTTAATCGCATGACCTTGCCGTATTTTATATAGGGAGAAGTCTTGATGACAGTTGCGTACGTTCTTAATAGGGTTCCTAGTAAGTCATTTCCTAAGACACCTTATGAATTATGGACTGGTAGAAAAACTGTTTTGAATCATGTTCATGTGTGGGGGTTGTTCAACATAGGCTAAATTGTATAATCCTCAAGAAAAGAAGTTTGATGAGATACATGAATGTTATTTTGTTGGGTATCCTTTAGGTTCAAAAGCTAATCAATTCATCTGCCCTAATTATTGCACCAAAACTGTTGAGTTTGGTTATGCAGCATTTATAGATGATGGTCATATACATGAAGGTGTTACGCCTCGCCATTTTGACTTTCAGGAAAAGCACGACCCCCTCTTATGGATCTTGTTCGTAACATCGTTATTGAAAGTGAGTGAACCTTGGAGTTAATTCAGATTTTTTTAAAATGTTGTTTGGAGCCAACCTTTTCATATTTTGATAATTCTTTTTTATTAGTCTTCCAACTCAAAAACGGCGCCTCAATTTGATTTTTCTAGAGGAAGTTATGCTCAAAATAAAGAAGTCGTTTTCACATGAAGAGTCAATTGCATTGGCAACAGGGTCAAATACATTGAGGCATATTCGAAAGTAATGGCTAGTTCTGTTAAAAATCATGTTAAATCGTCGTATAACGACTATATGTTAGTTCCACCACATAAACATGATTTGCAGCTTGGTCATATACTTTGGAAACCAAATTCTAAGCCTCAATTAGTTATAAGAACATCAATGCTCATAGATTAAAATTTCTCTCTTCAAGTTCATGATTTCATATCATTAAAACAGCATCTTTTTTAGGAAAACTATTATTGAGAATGAGCATTCTTCAAGTCTTCAATTTTCGCATTCCTCTATTTTACTAGAGCTTCAATTATACTCAATTTCTTTCAAGAGCATTTCTTTTTACATAATTGATCTTTATTTAAACGATTGTGATCAAGGCTCGGGTTTATCAAGTCTTGGGTTGAGCTTTATGGATTCAAGGCTTGTGATGGGCGTGAGAATATCATCAAGTATTTGTAAGGGTTTTGATCTTGACCTAGAAGAAGATTGTTGCTAGTGGATCGTGCTCTTGCAGGGGACTTCCTTAAAGAGGTATATACAGGCATGAGAGTAGTTTAAGCCAAACCATTTAAATCTCTTTGTCAAGTATTTCTAACTCAAATTGTTTACTCTTTGCTCGATAATTGTTTGAGATTATTATCATATTAATTGAGATTGTACAATTTTTTTGGTCGAGATACATGTTTTTATTAGCATCTATTGCAATTAATTTTTTAAAAACCGTGTTTGCTAACCTCCTCCCCCCTCTCCCGCGCGGTTGTTTTATTGGTTTTAATTGGTATTAGAGCAAGTCACGGGTTCGAGTCCGCCTGGGTGTATCTGCAGGAAGGACTATTGGTAGATTGGAGTTTGGCCACGTCCATATGCTCCTTGTGTGCTCAACGACGTGCACTAGTTGTTGTACTAGGAGTATAAGGAAATAAAATTGTGCCCTTACTAGCAGCACTTTGTGTTGGTGCAGTGGTAAGCGCTTGATCCTAACTCAAGCAAAACAAGACCATAATCCTCTCGCAGAATCAGACACATCAACGAGACGGTCATAACGAACTAAACAACTTGTTGTGCCTAATGTATATGTTGTCTAAGAAGAATAAATTTGATGTTAGTCTTGATGCTCATCCAATAATAGTTGAAGATGATGTTAATAATCAAGAGTCATCTAAATGGGTGGAAAGAAGAGTTAAAAGAAGTCTGGGACCTTACAAAGTTGCCTCAAGGGCCTAAGGCTGTTGGCTGCATATGGGTTTTCAAAACCAAACGTGAACCTAGAGGCAATATTGAAAGGCATAAGGCTTGATTAGTTGCTAAAGGTTTCACTAAGAAGGAAGGCATTGATTACAAAAAGACTTTTTTCTCCGGGCTCTTATAAAGGATAATCTTAGCTTTGACTGCTCATTTTGACTTGGAGTTGCATAAAATGGATGTCAAACCCGCCTCTTTGAATGGACATTGATGAAAATGTCTACATGGTCGAGTGTAACACCCCGATATTTTTAGAGTTACTAAAATTTTTTCAGCAGCAAATATATTTTTCTTAACGCTGATATTTTTCTAACAACTTTTAGGGGAGAATTAAATGTTTAGAGATTAGCGTGACCGGAATTTTTGGGTAAACTTTTAGCGATGATATTCTTACTTAGCGACGATTAGTGTGACGGGGTTAGATAACAACCCGTTAAATTTTTCTGGTACACTAGTTTATCATAAATAGTTAATAGTTAATTAGGGCTTTTCGTAATAACAAAAAGTTTTGGGTGAAACTTGAAAATTTTCTAAAGTCCAAGGGGATTTTTGGTAAATTGCCACTTTAGGGTTTTATGTATATGTATGGCTGGTATAGATCAGCCGCCAACCCTACCTCTGAAAACCGATTGAGAGAAGAGAGAGCGAAGGAAGGAGATGGAAGAAATTTTTTCGGCGAAGATTCCCGGTAAGCTTCTAGACTTTTCCTCCTTATTTATTTATTTATTTATTTTATTATTTACGGTTTACTGTTTTAAGGGGGACATGGGGGAGCTGCCGTGAGTGTAACAGGGAGTTAGGCAGGTCATTGTGGGTGAATTAAGGAACGAAGGGGGATGTGGGTGGTGTATATGTATTTGCAACGGTGCGTGGAGGTGTTGAATGTGTAGTGTAGAAATGGAGGGTTGGGAAGCGATGTGTGGCCACCGTAAACCTGTAATTGCGGCGTCGCTATGGTTCGGAGTAAGGGATTTCGCGGCTAGCCAAAGGCAGGTTGAGGTGTGTAGATTAGAGTGTGTATTTGTGGGAGTGCCGTGTATGTGTTTGTGTGAGGGTGAGGGTGAAATGGGTCTTGTGCATGTGTGTATTCATACATAAGCATGTGTGTTTGTGAGTTGTGGTTGTGAGCATGTGTGCAACTGGGTGGATGAGAAGTATGTGCGATGTGGTGTGCGATTGGTGAGTGCTGGGACAATGCGTGTATATATACATGGTGTGTATGTATATAAGTGTGTACGTGTGGGTTTTAGAGTGAGATAGAGGCCATGAGCTGTTGGTTTAGATCTCTAGAGAGAGAGATCATGGGTATTGTTCTCATTTTTGGGTTCTGGAAAGTGAGCAGGTTTTCTGTAATCTTAAGAGGTTGACTGTGATGGGTTAATAGATGACAGGAGGACTGCCCATTATTGGTGATTGATGTGAGTAAGAGTTGTGTATGAAGTGGGTAAACGGTGCATGAGTGTGTGGGCTATAGTGCTGTGTGTGTATGTGGGTTTAGAGGAAGAGAAGTTAGAGAGAGAGGGAGTGAACTGAAATGGGTATGGCTGTGTATATATACATGAAATCAGTGGGTGTGCAAATATGGTGTGTACATGTGATAAGTTGTGTACGTGGGAGGAATGAAATTGAAGGGGAGAGTAGCAGCACTACTACTTTGCTGTGTTGGACATATGTGTGTGTAATAAGGGTGAAATTGAGTAACTGTGTAGGTGTGTGTTGTGTGTTTTGGAGCTTATGGGTTTGCAAGGAAAAGAGAGAGAGGGATTAAGGGGCTGTTGGCTGTTGGGTTTTGGACTGTAAGCAGAAGATAAGAAGAAGAGAAGTACGGAACCGATAAATTTGGGTTAGCGTTAAACGCGACACGTGTGTCGACTTTAACGCACGGTTATTGTTATCATGCGAAACTTTACAGTATAGTACCATAGTCCATATTAGAATTCTTGGCAAAAGTTTATAATTTTCTGAGATCGTATGAATTTTTAGTATTTTTTTGTAATTTCAGATTTGGAAAATTCTTTTGGAGCCTTTAATCCTTGAAAATGTTCTGGGAAAAATTAGATTAGTGTTTATATAGTATAATAAAGACTCAGTATAAATTTGATGATTTTTGGAGTCGATTTATTATAATTTTCAGTATCGCATCGAATTTAGCAAAACCAAAAATAAAGAAGTAGTTTTAGTGCCTTTTAAATTCTGATTTCAATTTCCATAATTTTTATATATATTTTAAAGTTCGTATAAAAATTTATGGGACTTATTTTCCAGCTGGAAGTAATTTTGACAATTTATGGGTTTTTATTGCATTTAAGGATATTATTTTAATTCGAAAATATTCAAAAATTCAGAAAATTCATATTTTGACTTTTGATAATGTTTTAAGCTATAAAAGTATTTTATTGTAAATTATTATAAATTTTAGAGTGTCATTTCACGTTAAGGAGTGTATAGGATTTTCGATCAGGTTGGCCGTGTGCGAGAATCGTTTTGAGTGCGCGATTTCGGAGAGAGTGGGTACACAATGGGTGGTCGATATTAGGGTTTCTAGTATATTAGACATAAATTGTGTTCTAACAATTAAATTATAAATTTAGGTTGATTCAGAGAATACTGATCGAGGTTGGTAGCATCGCTTAGCTTAACCGAGGTAAGGATTTTCTCTCCGAACCCTACTTCTTCGTTCTGTTTTCAAATGTTTAGTTATGAAAGCTTTATGAACTACATTGATTCGATTTTATGTTTAATATAAAAGATGTTTTGAAATCGTCCACGAAACCCTAATTTGAGCCCGATAGCGATCGTTTGGAATTCGTTACTTAATCCTTCTTTTTACTTAATTCAATCATTGTATAATGTTTTGAACTGTGTTTAAATTCCTTGAATATTTTCAAATGCATTTATTGCTTCTCAATGTTGACATGAGTTAGTAACTTGGGAGCCATAAGGATGGTCTGTAGTGTTGGCGTTATAAGGATGGTCTGTTGGATGGGTTTAACTAGTACCTAGATGGACTAGTCAGTGTACATATGCATATGTAAAGCGATCGAGCACTGCCGGGGTGGCTTTGCTTCTGTACTGCTCATGTTCAATGTTTCCTGTTTATGTTTTATTACACTTGAACTGTTTTGAATATTATCCATTCATGCTTTATTATATCCGAAGTGTTTCAAATGACTATTATTTAAGGGACGTTGAATACTCATCCCTATGTTTATATCGTATTGTAGTGATTTCATCGAAAGCAAAATCCCTCAAAAAGTTGTTATTGGACTTGAATGTAAAATCGTTCGTTTTGTTCATCTTTGTCTAAGTGTTGTATTTTATTGAAAATACTCTTCAAAAGTTTTATATGAAAAATCGTCCGAATCGTTTTCTTATTTTTAAATCTTTGTGCGACCTTACTGGGCTCTCAAAAGCTCACTCCCCTTTGACTTCTTTTCCGCAAGTGATAGCCAGCAGTAGGTTACCTGAATTTGGATTAGAGCCGAGCGAGCAATAAGCAAAGGAATTAGATTTTGGGATTGATCATTAGAACCCCTGCGTGGGTAAATATTATTGTTTTGAATTTTCTTAGACTTAGACTCGGTATTTCAATTATGACAATTGATTGAGAGTATAGTTTGATTGATGGATAGTTGCTCTGACAGATTGGTAGTGTTTATTTTGTTTGAGTTTGAGGATTTTATGATTTAGTGATTGATGGATCGAGTGTTAACGTTCCGGAAATTCCGGGATGTTACACTGAGCCTGGAGGTTTTCAAGTTGAAGTTAAAGAGCATCTTGGTTGAAAACCAAAGAAGTCCATTTATGGCTTAAAGCAAGCTTCACGAAAGTGGTACATGAAGTTTCATGAAGTTGTGGCTTCCTTTGTTTTTCAAGAAAATGCAATTGATCGATGTATTTATCTCAATATCAGTAAAAAAAAGTTTATTTTTATGGTGTTGTATGTTGATGACATCTTATTAGAAGGTAGCGATTTGGGGCTACTATGTATTACTAAGGATTTCTTAACCAATAACTTTGGGATGAAGGATCTTGGCAATGCATCTTTTGTTATAAGCACTAAAATTCATCTATATCGCAACTGTAGACTTTTAAATTTGTCTTAACGAGCTTCTGTTGAAAAAGATGCTTCATCTTTTTAGGGTGTAGACGTGCTCTTCCGGGGATGCTCCAATTCTCATAGGAGATATGTTAAATGAAAGTTCATGTCTTAAGATGTAACACCTCGAAATTTCCGGAGCATTAACCGATCAATCCATCGAACCTCAACTGCTCAATTTATTCATTACCACTAAAGGTATCCAATAACATTCATATCAGAGCACTACAATCCATCAATTTTCTTAACAGACCATTCCTATCGCAAAACAATTGTAAAGTACTTAATTTATTAAATTACATAATGGTTCTCTAGCAAGGTTTAAATAAGCAAATAATGGAAAACATAAACTATTCTGAAATTCAGGCTCGATTGTCCCTCTCCCTCTCTCGTTCGTTTTGACAGATGAAGAAGAAAAGGGTTGTCGGCTAGAGAGCTTTGGGTGGCTGCGCAGACCTACAGTATGTTTATATATATATATATATATATATATATATATATATATATATATATATATATATAAATTAAACCCTAATCTAACAAGAAAAATTAACCCTATTCCTCATTTGTCGCTAAATGTTCTTACTCAACTTATTATCGAAATTAAATTGGTCCAAATTAATTGTTACGATAATTTATGCATTAAGGAAATTTACCTACGGGTAATTACACTATCTCGTTTAACAAAACGTCGCTATTAAGTAGATTGCTAAAACGTCGCTAATAATTACGCCGCTACTGAAATTTTAAATTGTCACTAAAAGGAAATATTTCAAATGCTAAAAATTTAATTTTGCGCAAATTATACCTATTTAATTTATTAAGAGTATTTTAAGGTTTTGGGGTATTACTTTCTCCCCAACTTATAAAAAAATTCGTCCTCGAATTTACGCACCTGTAGTGTCTAAAAGATGTGGGTAAGCATTCCGCATAGCCTTCTCTGGTTCCCAGGTAGCTTCCTCAGTAGCGTGATTCCTCCATAATACCTTTACTAACGGTATTACCTTGGTCCTCAGTATTTGTTCGCGGCGGTCTAATATTTCTACTGGTACTTCTTCATAACTCAAATCTGTCTGAATGTCCTCGGGACTATGTTGTAATACGTGAGTTGGATCATGCACATACTTCCTTAATACCGACACGTGGAACACATTATGAACATGCGATAGGTTCGGTGACAATGCCAGACGATGCGCCACCGGTCCAATTCTCTCAAGGATTTCATAGGGACCAATATACCTAGGGCTGAGCTTGCCCTTCTTCCCGAAACGCATAACTCCCTTCCAAGGTGATATTTTCAGAAATACTCGGTCATCAACCTCAAATTATAAATCTCGTGTATGCTTCGAAGCATACATGCGCTGTCTATCCTGTGCCACCCTCATGCATGTCCGGATCAAATCAACTTTTTCACATGTTATCTGAACTAGCTCTGGGCCAATAAGTCGACGCTCTCCAACCTCATCCCAACACAACGGAGTTCTACACTTCCGACCATACAAGGCCTCGAAAGGCGCCATCTGGATACTGGCCTGGTAGCTGTTCTTATATGCAAACTCGACTAACGGCAAATGGTGATCCCAACTATTCGAAAAGTCTATCACACAAGCTCTCAACATGTCCTCCAAAGTCTGAATAGTCCTCTCTGATTGACCATTTGTCTATGGGTGGAACGCCGTACTAAATCTTAAATCAGTCCCCATTGCCTTCGGAAAGCTTTCCCAGAACCTCGAAATGAAACGTGGATCCCTATCCAGCACAATCGAAACCGGTACGCCATGTAGTCTCACAATGGTATCTACATACAATTGAGCCAACTGTAACACCCCGAAATTTCCGGAGCATTAACCGATCAATCCATCGAACCTCAACTGTTCAATTTATTCATTACCACTAAAGGTACCCAATAACATTCATATCAGAGCACTACAATCCATCAATTTTCTTAACAGACCATTCCTATCGCAAAACAATTGTAAAGTACTTAATTTATTAGATTACATAATGGTTCTCTAGCAAGGCTTAAATAAGTAAATAATGGAAAACATAAAATATTCTGAAATTCAGGCTCGATCGTCCCTCTCCCTCTCTCGTTCATTTTGACAGATGAAGAAGAAAAGGGTTGTCGGTTAGAGAGCTTTGGGTGGCTGCGCAGACCTACAGTATGTTTATATATATATATATATATATATATATATATTAAACCCTAATCTGACAAGAAAAATTAACCCTATTCCTCATTTGTCACTAAATGTTCTTACTCAACTTATTATCAAAATTAAATTGGTCCAAATTAATTGTTACGATAATTTATGCATTAAGGAAATTTACCTACGGGTTATTACACTATCTCGTTTGACAAAACTTCACTATTAAGTAGATTGCTAAAACGTCGCTAATAATTACGCCGCTACTGAAATTTTAAAATGTCATTAAAAGGAAATATTGCAAATGCTAAAATTTTAATTTTGTCGCTAATTATACCTATTTAATTTATTAAGAGTATTTTAAGGTTTTTGGGTATTACATAAGAACTATCTTGAACGAGAGAAAATAAAAATTGTTCATGCTTCTACCCACAGTCTTGTGCATGTTTAAGTTTGCATAGACCCGACAAGAGTTTTGCAGTTTGGAAGCTAGGCAAGTATCGTAGTAACCTTGGATAGCACATTAGAGAACTACGAAGAATGTTATGAGATATTTACAAAGAACAAAAGGTTTCAAGCTTACATATAAGCAATATGACAATCATGAAGTAGTTGGTTACTCAGGCGTAGATTTGTAGTATGTTCTGATGATAGAAAATCCACCTTAGGCTTTGTGTTTGTGATGGCAGGCGGAGCAATTTCTTGGAGAAGTGTTAAGCAGACACTTGTGACGCCTTCTACCACGCATGCAGAGTTTCTAGCTTACTGTGAAGCTATTGTTCAGGCAGTGTGGTGGTGGGATTATATCTCTCGACTCAAGGTTGTGATTTCATTTCTTAACCTTTGAGAATATTGTGTGATAATTTATCCGCTCTCATATGCGAACAAAAACAAAAGTACTTCTAGTTTCAACCACATTAAGATTAAATACCTTGTTGTGAAGGAGAAGATAAAAGAGGTACAACATTTTCTAGAACATATTTTGCACAGGCAGTACGACAGCTGATCCACTAACCAAAAGATTATCCCCGGGAGTGTACGACAAACATGTAACAAGTAGGGGGTTAGTTTAAAATTTTAGTTTGATGTGTTAGTATCAGGCTATATAACATGCATTTGGTAATAAAGTGATCGATATTTATGACTATCATACTTTTTTTTTATGTTTTTCTTATATAGGCAGGTAAAGCCTCATAACTGTTAAAACATGCAAAATAGAAGTCTTCATAGACTTTGAAACTTTTTCACGTGGAAGCAACTGTGGACCAATTTATAAATTTAAGCATGATGATCATCATTTCATGTTATTTTCATGATATACACTACCAGCTCTTTTGACAGCCCATTATGTTGGCATGACTGTTAGTGCTATAACTGTGGAAGGTCATATGTCGTTAAAAAGATGTATTGATGTAACACCCCGGGAAATTCGAAACTCCATTGTTCCGGACCCCTAAGGCGTTAACCTATAATATCACCCAGATCAGAACACCTGTCATACTTCTGAATTCTTATACAACATCACGCTAAGTTCTTCCAACAACATAAAGTTCCACAAAAGGAATTTCATACTTAAGATGTTACAACTCGTACATAAGTCCTTAACAAGCACACTAACTATACAGGCCCACACAGGGGTCCTATTTACACTAACTAGAGTAGTTGCCCTAAAGGTCTTACCCAAAGTTGGCTTTTCTCTCACAAGCTACCGCTGAGGACTACCTGTAGAACAGAACAATTAAGGGTGAGTTTTTGAGAGCTCAATAAGGTCGTTCAAAGTAATCTCGGAGGGAGTTACAACAATTCAAAGACAAACATTTAAGAGATTTCAAAACAATTGTTCTCAGACATTTTTGAACAATAAATTCAGTTACAATGCACATACATTTAGACGATTCTGATCATGGGTAGTAGCAGTGCCATACAGGCAAGGCTCAGAAAATGTACGCATGCATGATGTACCAGAATACTAGTCTATTTAGGTACTAGCATGCGTTCCACGCAGGATTCAGACCAGCCTTATAACGCCCGCCTCAGAACATAACAGATTCCCATGTCAGTATACAGAAGACATATATCTCAGAATCAATACACAAATCAATGCTCAATATGCAATAAAAAGTGAGCGCCAACAGGAGTTCAATAATTGAATCAGGCTTAACACCAGGGTTTACTTGGCAAGAACATATCGAAATCAATGCATACTTAGAGTTCAGCAACGACCATAAGTAACAAAAGAATAATTTCGGAAGCAAACTGATGGCTTAAAGGTTCGGACAGAAACCCTTACCTGGTTCGCAGCTATGATAAGCTACCCGAAACAATCCTTGCTTTAACCCTGGGAAAATAAGCTTGAATTCTCCTCTGTTCTTCCATGTTTTCCCCCTTCCCGAGCTGCCTTGTTCTTCTTCTTTCTTCTGTTTTTCTTTTCTTTTTCTTCTTGTTATGTTTCTTGGTCAACTTCTTTCTCTCTCTTTTTTTATCCGAGACTCCCGATCCACAAGAACATTATTACCCCCCTTAATTAGCCTAGCTTAGTCACCTAAGCTAATATGAGGTGTCAAGCTAAAAGAAAAGCCTATGAATTTTTTTTAATATTGTACAAGGCCAACTTTACCTATTTACAAAAGATTCACACTAGGAAAAAATGTGGGTATTACAATTGATCCCCATGATTAGATATCAATAAGTTAGCTGGATCGGGTATAAGCCCTAAGGTGAAGCCTGTTATGAGCAATCTTAAAGAGTGGCCAATCTGGGGAGTCATTTTCCAATATATTTGTCTTGTCATATTTAGGGCAAAAATTATTTGATGTGACCTGATATGATACTTTGCCAAAAATAGGATTGGTTATTACTCGATCTTGAACAAGGGATACATGTAATGCCATCTAACGACTAATGATTGATAGACTTGGGATAATTGTCCACCTTAGTTACACCTTAACCATGGTACAAGGTAAGGATAGAAGAAAGTGGTAGAGCCTATCTCCAAGGAGCTCATGATGGGCTCAAACTCTGACTGCTATAAAAGTAGGGCTAGGTCATTTCTCTCATGGCACCAGCTTTTCCATCCCATCAAGGAGAGCATTAAGAGTTCTTGAGAGGGTAAAAGACCTAGTTCATAGTCGTCATAACCTAAGCTGATAAATGGATCATGCTTTATATTAACATTAGATTACATATATGTTTATCTTCATATGCTAGCAAAAAATTAATGTAGATCAAAAAGCTCTTGTAAACTAAAACCAATTATGTCCCTTTTTTTTTCTTTTCAATTCTTTAGAGTTGGTTAGAGGATGTCAGGAATACTATAACATACAATACTTCATTACTATGCAGGATTATATGTTTAGTGTAGGAGAAGATATATGGGTTTATGACGGAACATACATCCGCAAGGCTGCAGAAGCAAATAAATGTGCACCTTTTACGCTCCACACCCATATCAGAAAAATAACGATTAAGCTTTGTGGCATCTTCCCTTATTGGAATTTGGAAGTTGATTTTGGTTGGATGCTTTCACATTGTATCCCAATGGGTCTATCCAGACCCAGTAGACAATTAAAAAAGTCTACCACCCAGTTTAATTCATTCGATATACTAGGACCACTCAAAAAAGGTCTGGCCACACGTGAGGGGGCGCGTGTTAGTATATAATCTCATATCAAGAGAATAACAATTTACAACACAGCAAGATATAAGCCTTGAGGGCCTCCACCCTCATTCTCAATTAGTTTTGAGTTTTATGCTTTCACAACAATATTAAAAACTCCATTTCCACGCTTTATAATACTAATTGCCCCTAGCATCGTTAACAAGCCACAAATCACGACATTTGCATCTTCAATAACATAGAGTTCACCTTTATCTCAAATAAGAATGTTGAACTAATTAAGCTTTAACAGACTTGTAAGATACATGGATGCCAACAAGTTCTATGAATGACATTTCAATCTTCCTTACATTCCATTCTAAGTTGTGAGCATGTTGTACCCAACCCCACCAGAAACTTTTGTCATAAAGGCCCAAGATAATTATGTCACCAGCTATTTTGGAGTTAAGCATGTTTATGCACTAAGCTAGGACCCTATTTAATATTGTCCCAAAGCAATTCCTTACTTTCATAGCTGCATCAAGGATCTTATCATAATAGACAAGATACTAAGGAACACTGTCGAGTATAATTACAAAGTAGGTTTTCTTATATCGGATCAAAAAACTACTTCTGATGTAGTTCATAGACATAAACTGTGATACCTTTATCATTTTTTGAACACTAGAGTTCTCATAACTAAAGCTAGAACTCCATGTTTCAGCCGCTCCGCTGTGTATGTGTGCACATTCAGCCATATGTGTTGTTGCTGCATCAACCAAATTTTGTGCATATGAGGCCACTTCAAGTTATTTCTACTGGCAACTTCGTTATTCTCCGCACAACTTGATTCCAGCTTTGTCATAAAGGAGCTTCATCAAACCATCCTAGTTGACAAAACCAGGTTGTGCCAACTTTAAACTATGTAAGTTACAACTCTAGAAGAAGTTGAATTGGAATAGATCTCTAGGAAACCACAAACTGAGATTTAGGTCGCTTCCCTTAGGATCGGCTCAACTACGAGGTTTTGATCCCTACTTGTCCCATAAGCCATTCGACCCATTTGTCGAATTCAAACCAAATAGAGGTTTAGCTTAGTTTTTGTTTGCCTTTATTTGAGTTTTGAGATAAAAATCATAAAAATTGCGTAAAAAAAAATTAGAGACCATTTAGGGTATGGCGGGGTGCCTACCATCTTCTTGCCATATAGGTTACTCTCTGGATTCGAATCTTAGGTTCCGTAGGTTAAACACTTAAATTTCACTATCCAGAGTCGAGCTTTAGGTTTTCTTATTTTCCTTTGTGAAGTATTCTAATTAACTTAAAAGATAAGATTAAGACTATAGAGAAGACTTTTTGTCTTCTTCGGAGGGAGTTCTTCATACTAGGACTAATCATTCTGCCTCTTAACTTGGTCACAAGGAAGGCTAGAGGGATCCAAAGTGTTTCCTTTTCTTGCTACTATAGGATTTTATAATCATAAGGTTATCTCATAACCTTGTCCAAAACCTATTAATAATAATTAACACCACTAAATAATTGTAATTGCACTCTAGTTCAAAAAATACTATTTAAGCCCTAATTACTAATTATCTGCATCTCCCTTTATTAAGATATCATAAATGTCTCAAAATTAATTTATAGTATTTGAATGCATTTATATGTAACCTTAAGCACCTAATTCATAACCTTAAGTGTATTACTTAAAGGTTGACAAAGTTTCATGATCAGCATGAGTTAACTCAAGGGAATATCATATTCTCAAGACATAATGTAGAACTTCATGAAAACAAATAATGTTCTCAACATTCATAACACACATTACCCAATAGCCGAGGTATTGATCATTATAAAAATAATTGCACTTATTTGAATATTAAACTAATGTATATTATGAATTTGAGTTCATCAGTATCTTAGAATTATAGATTATCATGAAAAATATATAATCAGATAGTAACACGTTAAATCCTTATTCACTTTGATCTCGTTTAATGCATTACGCTAACACATAGTATGAACTTGAAGTCTCCACTTTCATGGTTAAGATAAACTATCTCATTATTAAGCACCACAACTTACTAAATGATTTCTCTAAAGTCATCTAAGGTTGTGAACATGATCATTTTATTATATGTGTCACGTGATTTATATCTTCCGTGTATAGGTATCTTCATACACATAAATCATACTACATAAGACATAGAGATAAAAAGAAATAACATACATGACCAATTAATGAAATGTGCAGTATTACTAAAACTGAAATAACGTCAATCAAACATCAAGGTTTTAGTGCAAACCCCAACGGAAAGATGATTGGACTGTTATTGTCTCATGCATTAGTAGCAAGGCATAAAAAAGTAAAAAGAAAAAAAAAGGGTCATGCAAACTACTAGGCTGGATAAAAATTGAAAAGAGGGGTTCAACGAGATTAGCTTTCGCTTCGAAGGTTTTAAATTATATACCTATATATTGCTATGTAGTATAAAGCATGATTTGTCTAACGATTATCGCTTATTAAGACATCTGTTTTTGTCAAAAATCATACCAAACATGTACAAGGTTTTGTGTAAAATGTTCCAATGGAAAAGTGAAATTGTCGAAAGGAGTTAATGGTTTTGCTCTAGTCACATATGTTTTGAGAAAAACTATTCAAAAGGAAACTCTTTTTTAGTAAAGTGTTTAAGCGAGTAAAGAAACATATAATTGAGAAGTGAAGTGACAAAAAGTGAAACTGTTTACATGCTCTTGGTAGGACTACGTTAGTTAATGGACTCTGTCAATAGTGTGCTAGCATTTATTGCGCGTTACTTCTTGAACTAATTTGTGGCCTTGTCTGGGATCAGGCGTGGCAAAGTCCACTCAGAGTGGGCCCACTGACTAGTTTCAAAACTAAAGCGCGACCAATGCCAACATATCATTCGCAGAGTCCACTCACTAACGTAGTCTAAGCAAGAGGATTAAACCAGTTTCACTTTCAATGACTCCGCTTTTCTAAAAATACATTTCTTTTCTCACTTATACACTTCACTAAGAAAGAATGTCAGTTTGAACAATATTGTTATTCCGAACATTTGTCTCTAGAGCCAATCATTTGAAAATATCATTTTTCCACTGAAACAATTTGCGAAAAAAAAAACAATTTTCATGGTTGGTCCTATTTTTGACAAAAACAGATATATCAACAAACATTAAACAAATCGTGTTTTATATACAAAGCTAAAAGTAGAAAATGGTGTAATTTATAAAACACATGAAGGATCAAAAGGTTGCTTACTTTTTTCTCAAAGAAGAAATTCCTTATATCCCCTTAAGTTTGAATTTCTAACCCTCCAAGTCCCTTTTCTTTTTCCGGTGCTGGATAAGTTCTTGGGGTAAAAATTCCTGCCTTATGAAACCTTCTTCCCACTTTTTTGGATGGGAGGCATTCAAACAAAGCAAAATGGACAGGGTAAATTTTGTGGATCACTTATAAAAAAGATAAAAAGAAAACCCCTCTTGGTCTCACGTGGCCGTAATGAGCGGGTGACCCAAGACACTTTCAGACCAAAAACGGTTGATCATAAAAGAAAAAGAAGAAGATGAAGAGGCCCATGGATCGTCAACAGAGAAGAAACTAGGTCTGCGCTTTTAAAGATGTCGAATCAAAGGCGAGATCATGAAGAACATCATTCATCTCAGTCAACTGCTTCGAACGGTTACTATAAGTGACCTAATGGGATTTTTTTATGGGGTTTTGACTTGGCTGTTGTACTTGATCCCAATAAGGAAGTGCTCACCTTTTCAAAATCGGTATGGGTGCTTTTTGTTTGTATCTATATTTTAAGTGATTGTCGTAAGTTCTAGTGACTTAAAACTGATTTTTCCATTCTCAGTGTCACTTTAGGATCATATAATGCTTGAGGTTTATTGGTATTTGATTTTGGAATTAAAAAATGGTTGACATTTAATTTTGGACTCCTAATTTTGTGTGTAGCCCCATTTTTATCCATCTTTACGTTGGAAGTTCACCATGGTGGTAGTCTTATTACATGAAACTAGAGTATTTGGTGGGGGTCGGTGGGGGGGGGGGAGATTGACAGTTTTGACATTGATGAGGATAGCTTGTCTATTTTGAATCAGAGGACATAGCTCCAACGTAATTAGGGTATCTACCATGTAGTTGCAATTCTTACTATTCCATACCTGGTAAAAATTTGGATGGTGGGTTGGTGTTGATCCTTTGTGAGCAATGGGTTATGGAAATTGTAAGCTAAGTGTCAGTGGTTTAACAATAGAATTGTACCTAGAGCATAATACCTATCTAAGGAAAATTGAGGGTCATTTGAATGAGAATGTTGAGGGTGGTAATAAGAATAATGAGAATGAAGGATTCGACAGTGATGATGATGTTGTAATTCTTGCTGAAGAGATACTCAATTACAGTTTTTAAGGTGAAGATGAAGGAATATGTTACATGAAGATGATGAGGTAATACTAGAAGATCATGATGGTATGGATGAAAGACAGGTTGATGATATGAAATTTGATGGGAATACTTGCGGGAGGGACGGTAACGAGCTCAATGAGCCTAATCAAGCCAATGAGCTCAATGCACTTATTCAACCCAATCATCCAAATGAGCCTATTACACATATTCAACCCCATGAGGTAAATGAATAATAGCAAAATGTAAGGCCCTCTCAAATGAATGTGTCGGGTTAGGATTAATTTTACGCTACACCTCATTTTTAAGGGTCAATTTCACCCAACACCCTAGTGTTTTTAAATTGGCACCCAGTACCAAAAATTCAAAAAACTTGACTTCCATCGCCAACGGGCGGAAAAAATACTTGTTGACCAGACGTCTGTTATTTTTTCATTGGCAAAATGGTCTTATTGTCCCTTAGAGCTTACCTATCATCCCTGTCAGCTACATATGCCCCAATCTTCGCTCCACATCATTTCCATCCAACAGCCCCATCTTCTCTCTCCTCATATCCCTCCAACAACTACATGGGTTCATATACACATATTCATGCAGACACACGCACACCCATACACAAGATCCACATTCACACACTCACACCGTAGCTGCCATTTAAGTGAAGAAGAAATCATCTGAAGGTCCAACGAGCGAAAAGATGAAGGTAATGGCAGAATATTATCAGAGATCATAGGTGAACTTATTTAGTTTTTTTTTTTTATAAATAGATTTTTTTTTTGTGATTTCGGGATTTTAGGGATGCGGGATTAGGCTGTGTTGACTTTATGTAAATTGGGTTTAGGGCTTCGAACTTGGAGTTTCAGGTTGTGGAGATGAGTTTCAGTAACAATTCAATCAATGGAATGGAAAAATGCCATGACTGCTATTTTGGACCTTCTTGCATAAAATATGCTAAGACGATGGACAACCCAGGAAGGAGGTTTGTTAGATGTACCAATTATAAGGTAATTTTATGACTTTCCTCTTTCTATTGATGTGTAAATTTTGAAATTAATATGTTATTGTGTTTGTAAGAAATGTCTTGTGGGTACATTGAATTGATTGACCTAGAAGTATATGAAAGATGGAAGGTGTTTAGAAAGAAGGTCTTAAATCAAAATACTGAAATGTGTGGCATGATTATTGAGAATAATAGAGTGATTGAAGATTTGAAGAAAAAGAAAGAAAGTTTAGAACAAATAATTGAGGACTTGACTGAGAAGAATGAGACATATGCCAAAGCTATTGAAGATTTGAAAAGATTAGGGTGTAAAAAAAACAAGTTCGGGAGGCCAAAGACAGTGGCAAAATCACCAATAAGTTGGTGTTTTTTTACTGGGATTGGGTACTGTTGTGTGGTTTTGTGTTGCATATTGGGGGCACCAATGTGTTAATGGAGATTCTCTGCTAGCATTGGCACAAATGTAATTTCATTTCCTCTGTCATTGTAATGAATGAAAGGTTTATTTAGACTAGTTGTCTATCCAAGTATGAGTTAAATGAAAATGCTTGAACATTACAATTATCTGTACTATAACAACGATATGGCTGCACAAAATCTGTAACTTTCTCAGTTTTAGTCCTTGGGTGCAACATTATAATTATTTGTACTATAACACTATCATGGTCCAAAATGATTGCAACAGATTCAATTTTACAAATATATGGTCCAAAATGACTATAACAGATCCAGTTGAACATAACATGGTCCAAAAGTCCTTTTGTATTAATATCATAAATTTTAGCATTACAACCAAATGGCTGCACAAAATATGGTCCGTGTTTGGCTTGTTACAAGCTGCACATAAAATGGCCTATTACAAATGAATGCCTAAATACCATCTAGTTCCCAAGGTACAAACAGGGGCCTATTACAAAAGATTTCCATATATCATCTATTGTCCACTGCATAAAAACTATCAACCTGTGATTCCTTGAAAATACAAAACATTAATCTAACCGTGAATTAGATTAATTAAAGGGGGCTATTTTTATTAATTTGCATTATTTTGGTGATAATTAAGTGTCAAGGAGTTAAATAAGGGGTTAGTGTGGCATTGGAGTCAAAGTGTAAATTTTATTAAAATAGTGGGGACAAAATGCAATTTTTGGAAAGTTAGGAGGCAAGAATGTAATTTTGGAAAATATGATGAATGGGATGCAAGGTGTCATGAAGGAGGGGAAAATTTAGAGAATGATGATACCTCATACTGAAAAAATGGGTGACTAAGCATTGTTCAAAAAAGAAAAGAGAGAGAATGAATAATTTGGACTAAAATTAAAGGGGGGGAAAGCAAGAAGAAGAAGAAGAAGAAGTGAACAGTGGTTGTGAAGAGAAACAAATAAGAAAGAAAAAAGAGAAAAACAAGGGAGAAAGAGGGAAAGAGAAGAAGAATGAGAAAGGAAGAAAAACAAAGAAAGTGATTAAACCCTAGCTAGAAAGGTAAACTCTATCTTCAATTAAATTGTCCAATTGTGTAAATTATGTGTATATTTTGGGGGTTGAACTACTGTATGTGTGTGCATGAGTGTAATATGTGTGTTCTAAGTTTGCTGTGTGTGTAAGGGAGTGAGGGGGGAAGGGGGAGAGGGAAGCAGTCGGGGGGGGGGGGGGGAGTGGCTGTTGCATGTGGGTGTGCAAAAAGGGGAAAGTAAGGAGGCCGTGAATGTGCCCGGGGGGGGGGGGGGGGGAGTAATGGTGGAGGAAGGGGATGGGGAAGCTAGGTGAATGGTGGAGGAGAAGGGAAGTGTAGTGGAGGTGTGTATGTGGGTTCATAAATAGAATTTGGTGGGTGAAGAGAGAATGAAATTCATGGGAGAGGGGATGAGAGACTCGGCTGTGAGGAAGAAGAAGAAGTTCAAGGTGAACAGTGTGTGTTTTAGGTGAAATACTACGTGTTTTAATTTGAATAGTAACTGTAAGTGTCACTAAAAGTAGAAGATTATATAAGCAGTTTTAATTTGAATTTTTAAATAGTTAGGGTCAGATTAAGCCAAAGTACAAAAAATGGACCCTAGTTATTTTTAGGACACCAGCACTGTGGAAAATTTTCAGATTTTTCTTAGGTCGGGAACATGGTTAATGGACGTGGTGATTATGAAACTTTACGATGAAATTTAAAACTAACGCGGTTTCATGCTAAAATTATATGAGGACCCTAGGATGCTGAGATGTTTCATTTTTCAAAATTTCGGGCCGTACCAAAGTCGATAGCTATTTTTTGCCAAACTGACTTTTAAGTGCTCGGTCTAGACACTTGTTTAGGATTTTCAGGCGAAAAATTTTCTAAAATATTTTTTAATTCAAAAATAACTTTAGGATGCTTAAAATAATATTTAAGGTATTGTTTAGATTTTTCGGTGCTGGGAACCCTCAGGGGGCATTTTTGGTAATCTGTCACCCGAAGGGGTGTATTTTGGTAATATTTCCTATAAAATTTTCCAAAGGACTTTTCGGTCCGAAAGGGGGTGTAAAACATTTGAAAGGATGTTTTGAAGCGGATTTGGGGTAATGAGGTGGTAGTGGCCACCAGGAGGCATTTTGGTAGTTTGCCACCCTAGGGGGGAAGGGTTGTGTTTTTGGTAATTTTACCATGTCGGCTGCGAATATCGGGGAATACATTAAATTAAGCATTTTGAGTAACAGGAAGCGGGGAATGGGATTAGTACTCCTAGATGAAGGGTATTAAGACTCGTGCAGTACCAGGCTAGGTTAAAGACCCTGCTGTTGGGACGGGGTAACCGGCCGCTATAAAATGATGTAAATAACTAGTAGAAAAAGAGTAGAATATTTGTCTACTTATGGTTGATTAGTTTCTAATGAGCAAGGTCTTGTTTGGATAGGTGACCCCGCTCGTGGTAGTCTGAGGTTGCTTGGTTCGTCGGCAAAAAACCAATTAGGTTGTATGCTATGAATTGCTCTGCTTAGCATACCTATCATTGATAATATTGTGGTATGGTGAATGTTGCATGGTTGATATAAGATGTCGATGGTTGTTGTATCGATGTCTTTCTTAGTTATGTTGGTGAGAGTTTCAGTTGGGGAGTAGAACACCGGTCAGTTTTGGGACCGAAAATTCCTGCTTGAGTAATTGATTGTCTAAGGACACAAGGTGAACTCATTTCCCTTAATCCATCTAATTGGTATAACATGTGATTTGGCGGTAGCGTAGTTGGGGGACGAACATTCTTCGTGAGTTCCCTTTTTGTGCTTGGTGTCTAGTTGGGGGACGGGACATTATATGAAAGGAGGGAAAGTGAAATATGATCACCGGCAAAAATGATTGTTAGTCCTATAGTTGGATAACCTAGGCTTACATCTTGTTTTGATGATAACTACACATTGATTATGTTCTAATGTGTGCTTTGAGTGTATTCTTAGTAGGTATATAAATGCACACTCATGAAGACACATTTGAGAAGTTGGTAGATGGATTAAAGCAAAGAAGCTTAAAACTATAGTGAACATGCTATGAAAGCTTCATCAAGTCCAATGTCAAAGAGCAAGAAAGAATGCAAAGGCTAAGTTACTATGGATTATGATTGATCTTTACTATTAAGTAACTAGTCTTGGTTAAATATTTGGATTGATGACTATGACCTAAAATGACCTTAGGAAACCTTGTGCATTGCATGTGAGTTCATAACCTTTCACACAAGTGTGGTTCTTGAAAATGAGTGAATTTTGGAGCTCACTCAGATTTTCTCAAGAATGTTTTTGGAGCTATTATTTTCATATCTTGATATAACTTTTCATTATCTTTCCAACACAAAAAACGGCACCTCAATCCGATTTTTCTAGAGAAAGTTATGCCCAAAATAAGAAAGGGGGTTTCGCGAGACAGTCAAGAAATGGCAGCAAGGGAATGCAGTCGACTTTATTGACCGTTGGGAGAGAAATAACAGCTAGTTTTACCCAGAATCATGCCAAATATTCCCATAACAGCTATATTTGATCTCTTCTCTATATAAATGATTTGGGGCTTCATTATACACCATGAAAACCACATTCTAAGCCTCCATTCATTAGAGAAACATCAAGGCTCATAGATTAAATTTTTCTCTCTTCATCTTCATGATTTTACATCATTAAAGAGAGCATCTTTGTGAGCAATTCTTCGATTGAGAGTGAGCATATTTCAAGTCATCAATTCTCTCATCTCTCTATTGTACTAGAGTTTCATTTGTACTCATTTCCTTTCAAGAGAATTTCTTTGTACACAATTGATCTTTGTAAAAGGATTGTGATAAAGACTTGGGTTTTTCAAGTCTTGGGTAAGCTTTGTGGATTCAAGGCTTGTGCTTGGTGTGGGGATATCACCAAGTGTTGTAAGGGTTTTGATCTTGACCCGGAAGAAAATTTTTGTTAGTGGATTCTAGTACTCTTGCAAGGGACTTCCTTGAAGAGGTGGATGTAGGCTTGAGGGTAGTTCAAGCCGAACCATTTAAATCTCCTTGTCAAGTATCTCTAACTCAATCTCTTTACTTATTGCTCTTTAATTATTTGAGATTTAGTTAGCATCTCCATTGAAGTATTACTTGGTTTGATTGAGATTTATGATTGTGCTTAGCTTAAATTCCCCCTTAATTTTCAAAAACCCTATTCGCCCTCTCCCCCCCCCCCCCCCCCCCCCCAATCTAGGGTTGTTTTATTGGTTTCAAGTGATATCAGAGCCGCTCGGCTCTTGATTTTTTGGTTAACACCTAGAGAGTTAAAAGATCATGGGGTTTCCTAGTCTTGAGGGGAGTTCTATTACTAGACCTCCACTTTTTGATGGGTCTTCATATAGTATATGAAAAATTAAGATGCGAGTATTTTTAGAATCTTTAGATTATGAAATTTGGGGATTCGTTGAAGATGGCCCTTATGTTCTAACCAAGAGGATTAGGAATAAGCTTGTGTGAAAGGAGAAATCCGAATTTAATGACTATGATAGAAATATGCTTTGCATGAATTCTAGAGTTAAGAATTGTCTTGTTTGTGCTTTAAACACAAATGAACTCAATCGAGTTATTATGTGTGATTCGGCTAAGAGTATGTGGGATACACTTCAAGTCACTCATGAAGGAACTTCACTTCTAAGAGATTCCAAAATGAACTTATTGTTTAGAGATTATGAGTTATTCCAAATGTTTCCAAATGAATCCGTTACGGACATGAATACTCGTTTCACTAACATTATGAATCCTTTGAAGCAATTGGGCAAGGAATTCACTAATGGTGATCTTGTAAGAAAGGTGGTTAGGTCTTTACCAAGAGCTTGGGATGCAAAGATCACCGCCATCCACGAATCGAAGAATCTTAACATCTTTCCTCTTCATGAATTGATGTGTTCACTAATGACGTACGAAATGCAACTCAAATCTTTTTATCAAGAGGACGTCAAGGAGAAGCCTACATCAATTGCTCTTAAAGCTTCATTTTCAAACAATGAGTCAAGTGATGATGAAGAAGAATTTGACGAAGAGGATGTTGCAATGATTGCAAAGAACTTCAAGAAGTTCTTAAGGTTTAGAAGGAATGGTGGGAGAAGACAACAAAATGCTAGCAATGAAGAGATGATTTGCTACAAATGCCATAAGCCGGGACACATGAAGATGGATTGTCCCATATACAAAAAGGAGAAGAAGGAAAGAAGAGATGTATGGGAAAGAGTTAAAAGAAGACAACTTTCTAAGAAAGAGAACAAGGAGAGGGAAAAAGCAATGAACACCGAACATACTCCAACATGGAGTGATTTCGAATCAAGTGATGGAGACAATGACAAGCATGAACAAGCAAATGTGTGCTTCTTGGCAAATGATGAGGTAAGCTTTTCTTTCGATAATGATAGTTATAGTGAAAGCTTTGAAGATGCTTATGATAGCCTATATGAGGAATCCAAGAAATTTTTTAAGAGAAACATTATTTTGTCTAAAAAATTCCTTGAGGCTAATAAGCAAATAGAGAAGTTGAAAATGCAAAATAATGAGTTGCATGCTAAGAATGAATGCATTTTCAACCATTTATATATGGAACATGTGAATAATGACTTGGTTGAATTAATTGTTAACACTCCTAACTCAAAACAAATCTCTTGCAAAACTTTGGCTTTAGAAAAACAAAATGAAGATTTAAAACTTGAGATTTGTGATTTGAAAATTTGTCTTGAAAATTTTGTTGATGGTCAAAAAAATTTGGATGTCATGCTTGGACGCCAAAGAATTGGGCTAAACAAAGGTGGTCTTGGATTAGATCTCTTGGGCTTGCCTCCTAAAAATTTTCAACAACAAGCTAGGTTGAATATTCGTACAAAACAACCAAAGAACTATTGCACACCATTTATACATTGCGGTTGGTGCAACAAGAAAGGGCATATGACTAATTATTGTCCTTGTAGAATTGTTTATGTTAGAGGTAGAAAGAAAATGTGGGTTGTTAAAGAGTTTCTTAATGTTGCTAAGACTAACATTTATGGACCCAAGAAAATGTGGGTACCAAAAGTTAAACCTAAATTGTGATTGTAGGTTGTTCAAAGCAAAGACAAATCACAACAAGGAGAAGGCTCCAAGAAAATTTTGAGAAGAAGGAGCAACAAGCTAAATCTTAAAAGGGAGTAAGCATTCCAAGATTGGATATGCTACTTCAAATGAAGAGAGCCTAAAAACTTGTCAATGAAAACGGACTTCAAGAATGATCAATCATGAGCTCAATTCCTTGGTAATTCACCGAGAGGGTAAAACTTAATGATCTTCTCAATATTGCTTGTTGAGAATTCATGCGAACTATGGTCTAAATTATGAGTCCTTGATTGTTTACTTCTCTATGTTATAATCTTGGATACCTATAGGATTTAGATGACGATGTATGGTCCTCTTGCACTTATATTGGAAATATTGATCGTTGATGACCATCATTTGCTTTGTGGAAATTTCATGTTAAAATTATGTCGTCTTAATGCTTCACATTGCCATTCCTACACACGCACCCTTTTTGGTAATGCCAAAAAGAGAGCATGACTCGGTTAGACATTTAGTTGTGTTTGTTTGATATTGTTGGCATGCATTGATTGTGAGGAAGCATACATTATGACGGGATATGCATAAGATAACTTGATAGAGGGAGCTTACATGCTCGAATCACATATTATCTTGTTACTCTTGAAAAATACATGAAGTAAACGAGATTATTGAACTACGTTGCATATCTTTCTTTGGATCATGAGGGAACTATTAATGTCATCCTTATAAATTCATGAGTTATATGCTCCTCACGCCATTATCATGCTTATAACTATATTTTCACATATGCATACCCTTGTCTTTTTGTTGATGACAAAGGGGGAGAAATAATATTGATTCTATATGCTATGTGTGATACCCCGGATAATACCGAAAATTAATCTAACTGTAAGTTTGATTAATTAAGGGGTGCTATTTTATTAAGTAGCATTATGTTGGTGATGATTAAGTATTAGGGAGCTAAATAAGGGGGTTAGTGTGGCTGTGGGGGTTGAATTGTAATTTTGGAAAGTTAAGGGGCAAAAATGTAATTTTGGAAAATATGATGAACGGGGATGCATATCTTTATTAAGTAGCATCCTTTTGATGATAATGAGGTGTTAGGGGGCTAAAGGAGGGGTTAGGGTGATTTTGGGGTCAAATTGTAATTTTCCAAAGTCGAGGGGTCAAAATGCAATTTTAGAAACTTGAGGGGCCAAAGTGCAAATTTTGAAACTTTGCAAAATGTGGCATAACCTGGGGAAAACAGGCCATGCACGATGGCCACCTCCTGCTTGCCATAACCTGAGTCATGGTGGGAAATTATAAAGTATTGATGGATGAAGATGAATGATGAAAATATAAAAGAAAATTTGTGGGGTTAAAAGTTGAAATATGAGAAAGTCATGAACATGAGCTGGGCGTGAACAGTAACCCCGTGAAGAACACAGCAAAAAGAGGAAGAAAAAGGGAGGAAAAAGAGAAGAAAGGAAGAAAGAAGAGAGGAAAGGGAGAAAGGAAGAACCTCGAATTCATTTGGGTATGATTTTGAACCCTAAATCGCGAAGTTATGGAAGAATTGGGTGAAATTTTAGTTGAAGAACATGTGACATGTGTATATATATTTCGGTTGTGTATATATAATTGGGGATGGAAGAATTTGTAATGGATTCTTGTTGGAATCATGGATATAAGACATAAAACAACAATGAAAAGGGAAAGAGAATTAGGGTTTCGAATTGGGTTAATTTCAGTGTGCGTGGGTGTGTGTTTAAATGTGTTCTAGTGTGTGTTCTTCAATTTCGGAAATGGGTATGGATCAATATGGTGTAATTGTGTAAATTAAAGGGGTTTAGGGTGTTAATGTGTAGTTTGTGTTGTAACCAAACGATTGGAATGTGAAACAAATGAGAAATTCATGCGAGATTGAAGGAGAAATGTGCCCAGGTGTGTGTGACGGCTGAAGGAGGAAGAAGATAAGTGTGTGTGCGTGAAGGTGAAGTAGTGTGTGTGTTTAATGTGAATAGTGACTGTTTTTGTCACTAAAGGTGGAAATTAGTTAAACAGTTTCTAATCCGAATTTTACAAAATAGTTAGGGTCAGATTTAGCCAAAGTACAAAAAAGAGACCCTAGTTATTTTTAGGAGACCTGTATCGTGGAAAAATTACAGATTTTTCCGAGGTCGGGAAAGGGGTGAACGGACGCGGGAAGTTTGAAACTTTACGGTGAAATTTAAAATACCAAACGAGCGCAGTTTTGCGCAAAATTTTTATGAGGACTCTATGATGATGAGAAGTTCCATTTCCCAGGATTTTGGTTCATTCCGAAGTTGTTAGCCATTTTTGGCCGAATGGGCTTTTAAGCGCTCGGTCCGGAAGCCGGTTCGGGATTTTTGGGCGAAAATTCTGTAAAATACTTTTTAGCTCAAGAATGAATTCAGGAGGCTTAAAATAGCGTTTTAAAGCACTTTTGAGATTTTTATGATGCCGGGAACCCTTAGGGGGCATTTTGGTAATTTGTCACCGTAGAGGGGTATTTTGGTAATTTTTCTGGTATAAATTTTTGAAGGACTTATTAGTCCGGGAAGGGTTTTAAAATGCCTGAAAGGTTGTTTTGAAGTTGATTTGGGGTGTTGTGGTGGTAGTGAACCCGTAGGAGTATTTTGGTAATTTGCCAAGTTGGCGCTAAATTTTTGGGAACGTGCAATATTATGCGTTCGAAGTGGTGGAAAGCAAGAAATAGTGGTAGTATGTCTAAAATGAGGGTTGTTATCGATAATAAGTCGATAAGGCTAAATTAAGGATCCGGTTATCGGATCGAATTAACTAGCTATCGTAAGATGCTATGATCGGTTAAGTGGGAAGGGGTAGAATAAGGAGTGCGTATATGTTGAATGATGACTAACGAGCATGATATGATTTGACTAGGTAATGCAGCTCGTTGCGATCAGAGATTGCGAGTTGCTTCGGCTATAAGCCAATCAGGTAAGGACAATACGGTTCTGATATGCTAATTCATTGTTCGATTAGCATGCCATGTTGATGACGTATTGTTGAATTCTTGTTGTTATGATTGGTCACCGGTAGTTATTGTGACCGGTATACGCATATTTGAATTGTGCTGTTGAGGACTTAGGGTAGAATAAATTACCTTAGTCCGCCTTGTTGATAGAATTTAGTGAGGATGATGGGTGTCCCAGTATGCTATGATTCGATTCGATTAGCATACTTGAAGTTGATGATGGTGTTGTGAAGGGGTTATTGTGTGATTGTTGTGAGATGCCGGCAGTTATTGATGGTCGATATCTCTGAAATTGGATTACTCAATTGAGGACTTGTGGCAAACTTCTCCCGAGTCCGCCCTGTCGTTGATGATGATGTTGTTGAGGTCGTTGTGTGTTGTTGTGAGATGTCGGCACTTATTGGTAGTCGACATTCATCTTATGTAAGAATGTTGTTGAGGGCTTGCGGTAATCTTCTCCCGAGTCCGCCCTATCGTTGATAATGATGTTGTTGAGGTCATTGCGTGTTGTTGTGAAATGTTGACATTTATTGGTAGTCGACATTCCTCTTATGCAAGAATGTTGTTGAGGGCTTGCGGTAATATTCTCCCAAGTCTGCCATGTTGATGATGTTATGTTGAACTCTTGTTGTTAAGTCTGAACACCGGTTGATCTTTTGATCCGGTATTCCTTGTTGAGCTATGTTGTTGAGGACATAAGGTGGAATAAACTTTCCCTTAGTCCGCCCCGTTGAGGAAGTCATGTTGCTTGGCTGTAACGTGGTTAGGGAAAGCACTCTAAATGAGTTCCCTGCCTGTTGACAGTGTCTCTTCTATTTATTTGAGACTGAGATGAACATCCCGTAAAATGGGACATCAATATGATGAGGATGGCCTGTGAAACATGATCACTGGCAAAAAGGATGTAGGGCGCGCGAGTCGAGTCTGTCATGTCTGGTCAAGTCTAGTCTGTCGTGTCTGAGTTGCATTGCATTTGATGTTAATGATTTTAATGACTTGTATTTCGTTGATGTTTATCTTTTCAATATTTTATTTTAGTGTTCACTTGCATAGTCAGTCTGTCTGTCGGTCAGTCAGTCTTGTCCATGATGAGGTGGCAGTAATGCTGTTCTATTGGGCCTTAAAGCCGCTCAGTCTAACGAAAGAAAAATGATCGTTGACAAGTTATGTTGATGCTGAAATTTATTGACTACTCATGATTCATTGCTATCGTTGAGATGATTATTATTCCTCCGAGTCTTTTGAATCATTTGTATACGATACTCCTCGTGTTGTCTTTACTGGGCGATTTGCGCTCATTCCTTATGTTGTATTGTGCAGGCTATGAGGTTGATCAAGGAGAACCTTTTAGAAATGAAAAAGACACAAGCTAGAAAAGTTGAGTAAGTGGATCAGTTGTGTGAGGTAAGAACATGTAGGAATGGTGGAATGAAGAATGTGTTGCGAGATAGGTTGATAAGAGTCCTACGACTACAGTAGTATATTAGGTTGTATACTTTCATGTTGTTTAAAGACTTGAAAGTCTTCCGCTGCAGTATGATGTATGTTTGTAAGAAAATTTTTGTAAGGACGCAATTTGGAGCGTCTATTAATGATGTATGAGTATGAGGGTGTAGTTGCTCTTTATTCAGCACAGGGTTTTGAAAGTGATTATGGTTGATAACTCAGCCCGGTGATGTCACTTGGGTTGAGGTGTCACACTATGTGATTGTGTGCTTTGAGAGAACATTAAAGGATGAGCATATCTTCTTTTTGCAAGGGGAAGCTAGCTATGGGCTTAATTGTTATATGAGATAATTTGACATATCTTGAGTATATTAGAGATGATTGAATGTTCTATGTGAGATTGTTGTGCTTAATTGACTACCATATAATACATCTTACCTTATGCGAATCAATGTTTGTCATAATAAAAAAGGGGGAGATTGTTAGTCCTATGGTTGGATAACCTCGGCTTACATCTTGTTTTGATGATAACTACACATTGATTATGTTCTAATGTGTGCTTTGAGTGTATTCTTAGTAGGTATATAAATGCACACTCATGAAGACACATTTGAGAAGTTGGATAGATGGATTGAAGCAAAGAAGCTTAAAGCTATAGTGAACATGATATGAAAGCTTCATCAAGTCCAATGTCAAAGAGTAAGAAAGAATGCAAATGCTAAGTTATTATGGATTATGATTGATCTTTACTATTATGTAACTAGTCTTGGTTTGATGTTTGGATTGATGACTATGACCTAAAATGACCTTAGGAAACCTTGTGCATTGCATGTGAGTTCATAACCTTTCACACAAGTGTGGTTCTTGAAAATGAGTGAATTTTGGAGCTCACTCAGATTTTCTCAAGAATTTTTTTGGAGCTAATATTTTCATATCTTGATAGAAATTTTCATTAGCTTTCCAACGCAAAAAATGGCACCTCAACCGATTTTTCTAGAGAAAGTTATGCCCAAAATAAGAAAAAGGGTTTCGCGAGACAGTCAAGAAATGGCAACAAGGGAATGCAGTCGACTCTATTCCCAATGCAGTAGACTATATTGACCGTTGAAAGAAAAATAACGGCTAGTTTTGCTCAGAATCATGCCAAATCTTCCCATAACGGCTATATTTGATCTCTTCTCTATATAAATGATTTGGGGCTTCATTATACACCATGGAAACCATATTCTAAGCCTCCATTCATTATAGAAACATCAAGGCTCATAGATTAATGTTTTCTCTCTTCATCTTCATGATTTTACATCATTAAAGAGAGCATATTTGTGAGCAATTCTTCGATTGAGAGTGCGCATACTTGAAGTCATCAATTCTCTCATCTCTCTATTGTACTAGAGCTTTATTTGTACTCATTTCCTTTCAAGAGAATTTCTTTGTACACAATTGATCTTTGTAAAAGGATTGTGATCAAGGCTTGGGTTTGTCAAGTCGTGAGCTTTGTGGATTCAAGGCTTGTGCTTGGTGTGGGGATATCACAAAGTGTTGTAAGGGTTTTGATCTTGACCCGGAAGAAGATTGTTGCTAGTGGATTCTAGTATTCTTGCAAGGGACTTCCTTGAAGAGGTGGATGTAGGCTTGAGGGTAGTTCAAGCCGAACCATTTAAATCTTCTTGTCAAGTATCTCTAACTCAATCTTTTTACTTATTACTCTTTAATTGTTTGAGATTATTTAGTTAGCATCTTCATTGAAGTATTACTTGGTTTGATTGAGATTTATGATTGTGCTTAGTTTAAATTCTCCATTAATTTTCAAAAATCATATTCACCCCCCTCTAGGGTTGTTTTATTAGTGTCAAGTATGTGTGGCGCGAGAGTCAAGTCGGTCGTGTTTGGTCGAGTCACGTCAGTCGGGTCCGAGTCTGCATTGCATTTGACTTTATTTTGATGTTAACAATTTTAATAGCTTCGTATTTCGTTGATGTTTAATTTGGCTGTTCGGATTTAATGTTCATGTGCTTAGTCTATCAATCGGTCGGTTGGGTCAGTCCTGTTCACAGAATGTGGTGATAATGTGGTTCTGTTGGGCCTTAAAGCCGCTCAGTCTGAAAGAAAGAAAGAATATATATATATAGATATATATTATGTCGCTTAGTCATTAAATTGAGGTTGTGCTATTTATTGAACTCTTGATTCTTTGATATCGTTGGGTTGATTATTATTTCTTCCGAAGCTGTCACATTGTTGTACACGTTAATCCTCGCGTTATCTTTACTGGGCTATTTGCGCTCATTCTTTACTGTGATGTTCAGGTAGTAAGGTCGAGGTGGGTGAATTGTCGGGGAAAGGAAAGGTGAAATTGACCTGATCTGTAAACGGAGACGTAAGACAGTGACATCTGAATTTTGGGGATTAGATGTTTTGTCTTAAAACTTCCGTTGTGTTTACGCTGAATTTTGCAGTGAAATTTTTTGACCGGATGACTCTTTGAAGCTTTTGTATATAAAGGTGTGTATCTACAGTTGCTCTGTAATCCACAGGGTCTTAATGCAGTTATGATCGGCAACTCAACTCCGGTGACGTCACTTAGGCTGAGGGGTGTCGCACAACCTATTACAAAAGATATCCTAATACTAGCAATTACGCCTTCCAACTTTCTTGCTGCTTCATTTTCCTATTTCCGACTTGTAGAAGTGATGCTAATGACACTATTTTCTAATCATTCCATGTCAACCTTGATTCTTCAATCCTTACCCCACTGATTTGCACTGATCTTGGGATATGTGGTGGAACTCTGGGTGTAGCCATTGTATTGAGAAATTATGTGTTTAGGACAGGTTCAACATCATCTTCATCCTGAGGATATGAAACCAAAGATAAGTCTATCACCATATATTACTGCTAAAAAGTCGCAAATAAATTAGATAGCCATTACCAGGTTGGTTGTTTGCTCACAATCATCTATGGCTGGAGCCCCATTATGATCTAATGACTTTCATTTTATTCTGCACAAAAACCCTTTCACACAATATAACTAACAGTCTAAACCAAATGAATTAAATTCAGGCAAGGCAAGGTTACTTACAATCCTTCTAGCAGGTAATTTTGGGGGGGGGGGGGGGATAAAAAGTGGAGTTCTCTACATACTTGGTCCATGTACATTTCTAGAATTATCCTGTTCACATACACAAATATATATATATATATATATATATATATATATATATATATATATTTGTGTATGTGAACAGGATAATTCTAGAAATGTACATGGACCAATATATATATTGGTAAGCAATAACAAAAATCACAAGAGTGTGAGGAATACTTAAATTTCTTGCAGCCCTTCTTGGCTGTGTTGGTTGACTGCAAGGTGGAGCATCTTCCATGATTGTCTGACTTATAGCACCCCCATCTCCACCATGGCCAATTTGTGTTTCAGGGCCATCTTGGGATCGAGGACCATTTTGCCCGTCCTCTTTTCTTAGAGGTATTGTGCAAGTCCTTCTGTTATGCTTAGCACCTTTGTACCTACTACACCTGATTCTGTAAGCCCCACCTCAATTTTAGAGACTGGGTGGCACTAGCTTTTGGTTTATTTGCTTGTCTTCTCCTAGCAGTGGATGGTCTAACAGGCTGGCTGTCAAATATATGTGGCAATATTGGGGGCAATCTTATCTTGGGCCACAAATCATTATTATTCATAGGAAAAACCATGTGCTCATACCCTCTCATGAAGGTACTCTTTCTGTAACAGTCAGCAACATACTCATCTAGCATGACACCCTTGTAGTACATTGCTACCACAACATGTACACATGGGATGCCTACCAAATCCCATGCCATACAATAGCAAGTGTGAGAATCCAAGTCCATTGTGAACTGACCCCCTCTTCTCATACTGACTTGGTAAATTCCTCTTCCAGACCAAGTTGCAGTAGCCCAACCAGCTACCTTCTTGATGTTATCTAACTTCTTAGCAGCTCTAGGTGTGAAAATGGCCATTATCAAGCTTCTTCCTCATTGTTTCTCTTCGCACCATCATTCTCTTCATCAAATAGTCCATTTTCCCTAATCACCTCTAGACACTGTAATATTGGTTTGTCTCTTGTATACAATATATTACCATTAAATCTCTTACATAGGTTATTACACAACAGGTCACACTTAAGGAAAGTTTTAAAGTTTAACCTGGACCAATGTGAAGTTGGTATATCTGTCAACCACTGCCATGCTTCCTCACTTGTTGTTTTAAGCCTCTCCATTTCCTTGTCAAACTGTTCCACATAACTTGCATTCCAAAAATGTTCCTTATTTGTCAACCCCTTGAATCCCGCCTTCTTGAAGTTATCATACAAATGTTTTGCACAATGTCTATGCTCAGCTTCTAGCACAATCGCATTTAGTGCATCTAGTAGACCTTTATGCTAATTTAAAATAAAGGTCCATCCACTGGGGCTAAGTTTCAGGTCATCTACAAGTAACTCAACAAACCATCTCCAAGAACTTGTGCACTCACTCTCAACAATTGCATACTGGAAACATTCCATTGTTGGCATCAATGCCAACAGCAGTAAGAATCTGCCCCTTGGTTGCACCTTTCAAGTGTCAACCATCTAACAATATTAAAGGTCCGCATTGTTCTAGGAATCTCCTCTTAAGACCGCCAAGGCAGATATATATTCTTTGAAAGACTGGTTGCTCCCCATTACAGTTTACCTGTATATTAACAGTAGTCCCAGGGTTGGTCCTTTTTAATTCCTCACCATAATCCCACAGCTGTGCAAATTGCTCATTGACACTACCTTTAATCAGAATCATTGCTTTTTTTTTCTAGCCATGTACCCCTTCTACTTAGAGACATTGACCATAAAATCCTCTTCAAGTTGACTCATGAATGCTTGCACTGGCCATGTGGGATTACTTCTCCACTTGTTCTTATATTGTTCAGACATAAAGTTTGAGGTTGCATATCTAACATTATGGCTTCTACCACAAGTGTGATTTGGCCAACTCTTTTTATTTGAAATGTCTCTTCTTCATGTTTCAGGGAAGCCAAAATCTCCCATGGACATGTTCCTTTTTTGGGCTCACACACAGCTAACACCCTCATATTCTCAGATTTCTTGAACTTTACAAACTCATTCCCATGCTTTAAAGCATGTGCCCTGACAACATTTTGGAATTCAAGTATATCCTTAAAGCACATCCTAACCTCAAACTTATAATCAACCATACTCTCAGCATCCGTGAAGTTCAACCATGTTTTGTTAAAGACTGGTTCAAACTACAGCCCTCATCATCTGACCTATTCAAACTCCTAGCAACAGTGTCATCATCTCTACGGTCTGGATCATTATCTTCATTTGTTTCATCTAAAGTCTAGACCACATCTTCATCTATATTTTTCTGAACAAGCCTATCATCATTAACCTCAACCTCCGTCTCATCCATTTTATAGTCAACGTCCTCATAATCACCATCAGATTCTTCTTCACAGCTAGACTCATCATGGTCATGTTCTTCTTCCACTCTAGCATTACTAGTATCCTCATGTTCTTATTCTACTCTATCATTGCTAGTATCCTCATGCTCTTCTTCTACTCTAGCATTGCTAGTATAGAAATGTTCTTCTTCTACTCCAGCATTGCTAGTATCCTCGTATTCTCTTCTACTCTAGCATTGTTAGAGAGCTCGTGTTCTCCATGTACACTAGCATGATTGGTGTACAGATCTTCTTCTTTAATACTATCATTATCTGACTCATTATCTCTGTGTAATCATTTAGATCAACTACTCCCACATTCTCAACATTTTCACTTTCACTACCCTGCCCACCAACAAACTGCCTTGTGGCTTCTGGCAACGCTTGAAAAGTTTGTGTATGAAGGACATAAACTTCTATCACCATCCTAGGGTTTCGCAAGTGGCATATAGTCAATATACTAAGGTCATTGGCTATAAATACTAGGCCATCATCTAGGATACACCCAGGGATCAGGTACACAAACCCTAAACAATCAGCATATCCCACCTTCTTAACATCATATACAGTAACTGTATGTTCATCTTGTCTGAATCTACATTTTCAAAATAAGTCAATCTGCCACCCAAATATATCTTCTTTCCAACATTATGCATTTGTCGACCACTCCTCATTTTCAAAGTGAAGTATGGCATTGAAGGATCTACAATTTAAATAATACAGTTATTATCAATACAATATAAGACATATTGTATCAATACACTTTACATTATAATAAAATAAATTAAAATTCAAGTCCACTGACATAGTGGTCCAAAAATTGGAAAAGCCTGTCAATTTTTAAAAGAAAATGTGGTCATTCCACTGTTTACTGTCAACCAAACCCCCCAATACGATCGTAAAATAGTTAAGAATCCAAAAAGTGAAGATTTCAGAAGCAAACTAGTGTCCTTTATTCCCCCAAACATAAACAGTAAACCCTACTTACACACAAACCCCCAAACGTGAAAAGTAAACCCTAATATGCACATAAACCCTTACTCCATCCAAAGTATAGGCAAACACTAAATGCAATCCAAAATATTTAAAATCAGTAACCCTAATCTTACGAACAACAATCGATTAAACATGTTATTTGCGATTGTGAAAAATATGGATACTTACCGTAATCAGGCGTATAAACTCGTATGCGAACAGATCATCTTGCATGTCGAACGGCTCCATCGCTATGTGAATCGCCGATTGGTATGCCCGAAGGAGAATAATTGGGAAATTTGGGAATTAGGGATTTTTAATTTGTGTATGAAGGGATATGTAGAGAGAGACGACGAGGTTGTTGGAGGAAAATGATGTGTAGAGAAGATTAGGCCATATGTAGTTGACTGGAATGACATGTAAGCTTTAAGGGGTGAACATGCCATTTTGACCCTGAAAAACTAAAAGATGTCTGGTCAACAGACATTTTGACCGTCATTTGGTGATGGAAGTCAAGATTTTTGATTTTTTGGCCCTGGGTGCCAATTTTAAAGCATTGGGGTGCCGGGTGCAATTGACTCCTAAGTATGAGGTGTAACATAAAATTAATCTGTCAGGTTAAAATGAAGCCTAACATAGAGGCAAAGGCTTGGATGATTTTGAGGATGGTGAAGAAGATGTTCATTGAGAATATGCAGATTCAGATGTTCTTAGGAGTCCTAATTATTCATCTGACAGAGATGAAGAGGCAGATAGTCAGAAAATGATTAAGATGCCTTGGTTTCCTAAGTTTGGAGCCCAAATAAATATGCAAAAGCCTACTTTAGGCTGGAACAATTGTTTACTAGTGCTATGGAGTTTAAAGAAACTACACAAAATTACTTATTGATGCACGAGGAACCTATATCATTCAAGAAAAATGAGACAAGAAGAGTGAGAGCTGTTTGAAGCAAGGTTAAGGGAGAAAAATGGACAACAAGCCTATGGATGATATTTGCTCCATGTATTTCATGAACATCAATTTTTTAATTGAATCAGTGGAGGCATAACCCTAACTGGAATATATACATGTTTATGGTAGGAGTTAGAGAAGATCACCAGATATTTGTCTCTAGGACAGTGGCATACAGAACAAAGAAGTTGGCAATGACTATTGTTGAGGGAAATCACATGGAGCAATATGAAAAACTTAAGGATTACCTGCATGAAATAGAAAGGTCAAACCTGGCACACCAACAAAGTTGGAGTTTGAGAACGATGTTGAGGCAAGTAGAGATATCTTTGACAGGTAGTATATTTGCTATGCAGCTTGTAAGGGTGGCTTTGTTGATGGCTGAAGAAATATTTATTGGCTTTGATGGTTTTCATTTGAAAGGACCTTACAAAGGAATATTGTTAATAGTAGGTCGGAGTAGATGCAAATAATTGCACATAGCCAATTGCATTTGCTATGGTGGAGAGTGAGAACAAGGACTCTTAGAAATGGTTCTTCAATATTCGTACAGATGACTTATTGATTGCGAATTTTTGGAGCTGGACTTTTATTATAGAAAAGCAAAAGCGGCTTGTACCTACAATTGAAGAGGTGTTCCCTTACTATGAACATATTCTCTGTTCAGAACTTGAACTCAAATTTCAAAGGGAAGCACCAGGGTATTGGCTTGAGGGATTAATTGTAGAGATGTAAAAGGGCTACCTATGCTGACAAGTATAATGAAAAGATAGGGGAACTATTTAAAATGAGAGAGAGAGATGTAGAGCATTGGGTAAATAATTACATGTCTAATTGCATTTGCTATGGTGGAGACAAGCAAAAGGGGCTGATACTTATAATTGAGAGTTGTTCCTTTACTATGAGCACATATTATGTGTACAACACTTGTAGTCAAACTTCAAAGGTAAGCACCAATGTATTGGCTTGAGGGATCAATTGTGGAGATGTGCAAGAGCTACCTACCCCACCGGCGGAGCTACACTTGTACGAGAGGGGGCTATAGCCCCCTGTCAGATTTTGAAAAAATAAATAAATAAATAAAAATATATATATATATATATATATATATATAGTATTTTTTCATATTTTTCACACTTTTCACACTTTTTTGGCTTTCTCTCTCTCTTCGGCTCTCTCTCTCTCCGGCTCTTCGGCTCTCTCTTCTCAGTTCTCACCAACCGAGTACCGAGACACCGGCCGGCGCCTCACTCCGGCAGCCACGATCACGAACCCACTTCGGCAGCCACGACGAACCCACTTCCGGCACTTCGGCTCACTCCTCCGGCACGGCGGCACCCACGACGAACGCACTTCGGCGCCTCACGGCTCACGGTCACGGGCTCTCTCTCGTTGTCTAGATCTACGCTACTACGCCGACGGGCGACGGCGACTCTGCAACTGCAAGGACCCAGTGACCCCGGATCTATGGCGACGGCGAGTCGGCGACTTCGGTCTTCAGTCTTCACTCCAACGGTCCACCGCCGGCGGCAAGGACCCAGTGACCCCGGATCTACGCCGACGGCGAGTCGGCGACTTCGGTTGTACTGTCTTCACTCCAACAGTCCACCGGCGGCCAAAACTCCGGTGACCGGCGGCGACCGGCGACTCAGTGACAAGTATGCTCCCTCCCAAAGTGACGGCGTCAATACTGCGCAGGCTGGGGGCGGTAGAGCTACTGGAGACTGCACAAAAGGTCTGTACCACCTGGCGCAACATATGCAAGGATCCTGCCATGTGGAGGAGGAGGACCGTAGACATCCGCAATTCCCGTGAAACCAATTTAAGGCTGCACGAAGTGGAGAAGATCACGATGCACGCCGTGGATCTGAGCTGCGGACAGCTGGAGGGCATCACCATCGTGAATTTCGCCTCCGATCATCTCCTCCTCTACATTGCTAAAAGGTACATTCGGAACTTTTTATCGCGTTGTTTTGTCGCTAAAGGTGCAGTAGCGGCAGAAGTGTACCTTTTGGCGACATATGGCGGCTGCGGAAGTGAATAGGCGTTTTTCAAATTTTGTAGGTTATGGAGCTTTTGTTGTATGAAGTTCACTAAATTAACCGGAGACGCATCTATATGCAGTTATGAGTATGTTTGAGCACATCCGTGTGTACGCAGAATTGTAGCTTTTAGCGACAAATTGTGGTCTGAAATGACGGTTCCTGCAATGTCACACACACACACACACACAAAGGAAGCCACATGCGTGAGCAGTTGTTGAATTGCATTCCTCTATGGTTTCAATGACCATCGTCGGCGCCATCCACTATCACATTGTTTTTCAATCCTATCACGTGTATCAATCGAGATGCTTAGTGCGACCTAAGCTGTGTCCATTCCTGGCTTCCTTATGTTCAAAGCCTAGCTATATGCGTACATTCTTTTCTTGTAAATCATTGCTCTTGTCTGTGTACAGAGGTCATGGTGTATGGTATGCATGTCTGGTTGTCGTATTGTTAAGCCTTTGCAAATTTTTATACACTTGCATGTAAAGGCTCAACAATGGTCACTTTGTTGCTTTTGTTGTAATCAAAATCGTTTAGATTGATTTGCATGTTTAATGGAAATCATACCTGTGGAATTTTGGTGGGGTTTGTTGGTTAGGTATTAGGGCCACAGATGTAGTGGTTCACCATGTGACATAGGTGCACCCTTGCGTTAAATAAAAGAAGGTTGAGGCTCCTTAATTTCGATATATATTTAGCCCCCCTGAGTTGAAATCCTGGCTCCGCCCCTGACCTACCCTAAGAAGTATAATAAAGAGATGGGGGACTCTTTAAAATGGACTCTAGAGCTCATGATCGGCAACATAGAGAGATGCAGATCATTGGTGCAGGGCTTTTTTTAGAACTGAGGTCAAGTTGACATCTTACTAAATAAATTATGTGAAACACCTAATGGTGTCTTGAATATCATTAAAGATAAGCCCATTATAACAATGTTGGAAAAGATGAAGATGTACTTAATGAAGAGATCGCAAGAAAACAGACAGTAGATGAGAGAATATGATTGTGGGCATATCTGTCCAAAAATCCAAGCACTTCTAGAGAAGCTGAAGTTGCATTCTTGGATTAGCATTTTACATTAGTTTGTGAGGAGGTACCAAATAGTATGCGCAAACTAGCAGCAGTTTGATGTTAATTTAGGTGCAAAACTTGTTCATGCATGCAGGAGGTAGGACCTTATAGGGATTCTTTGTTCACATGCAATTGCTGTCATTTATAAAGTGGGAGAACAACCTGAGGACCATGTTCATCCTTGCCATTTGTACACACGCCTATGTAAAAGTTATGAGCACATCATATTCCCAGTCAATAGCCAGGATACATGGCCATGATAACGTTTACCTAATTTTTGTCCTCCAATTGTTAGAAAATAGCCAGGCCAAAGAAAAATAGGAGAAAGACAAGAGATACAAAGCAGTAAAACCCTAATATGATAAGGAAATTTCAAGATACAGTCAGGCGCAACAGGTGTCATCAAGATGGGCATGATATAAGAATCTGCACCATGGTTAAATTTTTATCCTTTTTGTTCGTTGCTTATACGTAGCTTGAATATGTTTAACCATCTATGTTAGTTTATGCAGGTCCAAGGTGAAGTAAATGCAATAACTACACCACCACAGCTGAGTGCAACAGCTGCACCATCACGGACAACTGCAGTAGCTGCACATCCAACTGCACCATCACAGCCAACTGAGACTGCTAGAAGGAGAGCCCCTCCCGTTAGTAAAATCCTGAGATTGTAACAAAGGCAAACCTTGGGGTCTTGGGTGTCGAGTTGTAAACTTTGGGATTTTGGATGCAATTCTTTGCCAAACACAGGGTTTACGTTGCAATTAAGCCTTCCTTTTATGTGCCCACTTTGCTGTAAGAACCCGAATTTCTCCATCTTTTGGTCCCTTTTCATCATCTCAAGCTAATTTGCTTACACACGGCAGAATGGAGTGTGAACGTGAAGGGTGCAGAGGAAGAACGGTGACTCTACCACCGTTGTTGTTATCGAGTTGGGCCATGATCGTTGTGCTTCTATCAACTGAGAATGTAGAGATAAAAGGACAATTGTTTTAGACGTTGGCGACCTAGGGTGGGGCTGTATTATGTAGTAATGAATTGGGCAACGCCCATTTTATCAATGTAAAAGTAGGGCTATGCCTAAAATTTCAATGAAATGCCATGTGTGTGTTGGTGATGTTTTCTTTTTGTTCTTTTTTTTTATTGTTAAGTGGAATAAACATAGTTAAGGAATAGAAGATTTCAAAGAGCCCTAAGCAGAGCAAGTTCTGATGCAATAACCTAAATAGTAACCAAAGCAACAACATAATAATTTCCTGTATGCCCCTTAAGTTTGAACTTCTACCATATTAAGTCCCTTTATCTTTTTCCTCGTGCCAGATTATTCCCTGTGGTAAAACATCTACAACAACATCCACAAAGGCGAACCCCCAAATACATACATGAACATCCGCAAAAACAAAGCTCAGCTCGGTTGGACATTAGTGATCAATGTGATTTTGCAATTAAACATCCAAACATAAAACAATAGAGCTTAGCTCTGAGGTACATCAGTGACCAAAATGACTTTACAAATAAACATTCTAACATCCAAAAACAGAGCTGCTCTGCAATCCAAACATCCAAGTACAAAATACAAGCAATTCCAAATCTCAGCTCTCATTTCTACTGCCTATGCTTCTCCTAAAGGTAGTCTAACTTCCTTGAGTGGATGGTGGTGGTCTGGAATTTTCTTCCCCTACTTCAGGGGGTGCCTAATCTGTATTGCTTTCAAGAGGGTTGCTAACATTTGCATTGGTCATATATGCACTGCTTTAGCCTTCTGAATTATGTGCTTGACCTTGAAAGATGAACAAATGTATTAGTACATTCCTTAAAGTAGTAATCCAGTGAGGGTTAAGTTCCAAAATACTAATTACAGTCCCAGTTAGATTCCATCTACCAAATTTACTGCAAGTCCTTCTGTTATGCCCCAATTGACCACAGTACGCGCACTTATTACTATTCTTAAATGATTCCAATAATTTTGAAGGGTACTTTTGTCTTTTCAGGTCATTCTTTATATTATTTCAGCATAAGTCATATCTCAACCAACTTCAACGGCCCAGATCGAAACACGCGTCTTTATTATTTCTTTATTTTTACCTTTTCTTTTTCCTTTCCTTCTTCTCCTTCCCCGAATGCCGCTAGCTGCTCTTCCTTCTGCTCCAACCTAACTCCACCCCACCCACCCATTGTATCCTCATCATCAACCCACCAACACCATTTCAGACGACCACCCAACCACCACCCCAACATCCACCAACCATTGCCAAATCCATATATTGCACTAACCCACCAACGCTACCATCGTTGATCTACCACCATCAACCCATCACCACCACTAGCCATTGTAAAGCCCAAAGACCCCAACTCCATCCTAATCAACCACTGTATCACCACCATGAACCCACTAACATCATTTCAAACGAACACCCAATCGCCACCACAAGACCCACCAACAACCATAGATCTGCTTAGATCTGAAGCCACCATCATAATTGAACCATCATTATTACCTGGTTGATGGTGGTGGTGGTTTGTTCATGGCAATGGTGTTTGTGCAGTAGGTACTGCTTGTAAAAGATCTGTAGGGCTGAAGGCCGGTGGGTTCGGCATTAGAATTACCGGTGTGATGGCAGTGGGTTCATTGGCGTGATGTCAAGATACAATGGTGGGTTTATTGTTGTTGGTGGTTGTGGGTGTTAGTTATGCTACTGAGTACGAATGGTGATGGGTTATTCAGTGGTGATTGTTGGTATGGTGGTGCTGTTGGAGGTGAATGGTGGTTGTGATTTTGAATGTTGATGAAATCGAAAAGTGCTACATGGTGGCGATCAATACATGAATGAAATTTTTTATTCAAGCTATTGATGTATAGTGGGATTACGTATTGTGGGATTACAGAATGTATGTTGGTGGTGTTTGGAGGTGGTGGGTTGGGATGGGTAGTGATGGAAGAAGAAGATGACAAATTAATAAGAACTTATGGATTGATCATCTTACCCTTGATAACTAACGGATTTTCTCACGTCTGTTAGTAAAATCCTGAGATTGCAGCAGGTGGCAAACCTTGGGGTCTTGGGTGTCGAGCTGCAAACTTTGGGGGTTTGGTTGCAATTCATTGCCAAACATAGGGTTTATTATGCAATTAAGCCTAAAAGGAATCTTCTTCCAAGGTTAAGATCAGTCCACGATGTCTTCAATGTTGCAATGCGCCCACAGTGGCATAGAGTATACGCCATAGGTAAGCCAACAATTCCAAGCTTATCTTCTTCTCTTCTCTGCGGCAAAATGTATATAACCAGATCTATGTATACACATATAAGGGGCATTGATTTTGGTGGGGCTTTTCCCTCCAATCTTTCGTTTTAGTGATCTTCATAATTTACCCTTGCCTTTTTGCCATTTTGAATTGTTTTAACGCCTTCCGTCCAAATATGTAGACAAAAGGTTTTACATGATACAGATTTTTATCTCAAGGACTTATCCCGCACGAGAAAAACAAAAAGGAACTTAGGGAGTTAAAAGTTCAAACTTAGGGGCATATAAAAAATTACTCCTTTCTCAAATAACACAAACAGTGGACGACAATCAGATTGAAATTCTCCTTGCACCTTTTATCCTCTTTCATTCTTCAACCTCTGCTGCTCACGTACGCTCTCACGGCCATACAAAACCACATGCTCACTCCCAACTGAATTTAACATCCCAATGGTCTCTCTCCTCTCACGCACCACCATAACATCTCATCATTTTTATTTCCATACTTTCTTTAATCTTTTTCGTACACTCACCTGATATGTATACGTTGCATTTATGCGAGGAATGCTCTACAGGGTTCCCTTTAAGACACTTTAAGAGAAGACAAGAACTCCTTATCTTTTTGGCACCTAAACTATGTTGGAATATCATGTTAATAAAGAATTTGTAGTGATGAAACACAGTGAAAAAGAGGTTTGGATGATCAAAGTTACACATTATGCAGATACACAACCACCATTGGCAGACTTCTCTTATGTCTGGGCATTACATGGTGCTTGGGCTGAAGGATGAACTCTCGGTCCTAAGCATCTTTTATTTCCATGGAGAATTTTAGAGCAGAACGCTTTGAATCTCACCAATCTTTAACACGAACAGCAAAAATGCATTACTTCTACAAAATATGTTACATCTAAACTTTAGTGTCGTATTGATGGTGTGCAAAACAGCTGTGAAGTGTCGTATTGATCGTGTCAATTGATACGATCTCAAGTTACCTCATATGGGTAAAAATGGACCTTTTTCTCAATATAACCAAGAGAATCAATGTTGTCTAATTCAGTATGAACTCACCTCACCAGTAATCTCCGCAAGAACATACCCCATTCTTGAAATGATGAAACCTACTAGCATCCCGCAGAACAATTTCTCGGTTTTTGATCTCGGATATGTACTTGATGGCAACATGGCAATCGCTGCATACACGCAAATTCTTCATTACCCGTATTGGAATGCACTCTGGCAAGTTCAATAGAGCAAAGGCAATAGCCAATTTTTCGCTGTGGTGTGCCAAGTTGTCTTCCTTATCCTCAAGATTCATGTCATGCAAAACGGAGTCAGTATCAGGTAGATATCCCCACAACTTCATCTCTGAGGTAAGTTCTTTTAAGTACCTATGAATCTCCGTCAGCTGCGGATGTGAATTGTCAGCCATACAGAACTGGTGAACCTTATTCTTTACCTCCAACCAGCTTACACCTGGTTCCTTCTTCACCCTCCTCTCTTTCATTGCCTTCCTCACATCTGAAACATCCTGCCATCTTTTGGCCGAGGCATGAATATTTGAAAGGAGTACAAAGGACGCTGAATCGTGAGGATCAAGCCTCAGAACTTCTTCAGCGATCCTTTTCGCGGTATCTGCACTTTTATGAATTTTACAGGCAGATAGCAGAGTTTTCCATATAACTTTATCAGCCTTTATGGGCATAGATCTTATTAAAGCTTCTGCTTCATCCAAACAGCCAGACCGCCCAAGGAGATCTACCACACATGTATGGTGTTCTAATCGAGGCTCCAATCCATACTTGTGTATCATCAAGTCAAAGAACTCAATCCCCTTATCCTTCAACCCACAGTGACTACAAGCATAAAGCAGGCTTAAAAAGGTAACATCATTTGCTTCCACTCCTTGCCGCTCCATCCTCATAAATAAATCGATGGCTTCCTGCCCTCTCCCATGAAACCCATAAGCAGACATCATCGAGCTTAAAACCACAATGTCATCATGTTCATACTCCAAGAAAGCTTTTACAGAATCGTCCAAACACCCACATCGAGAATACATACTAACCAACGTACTGATCACAGAAACACTAGAGTTTGCTCCAGCTTTAACCGCCTCCGCGTGAATCTGCTGGCCCTGGCCAAGTGTTGCCAACTCCGAACACGAACTGAGCACGCTCGCAAAAGTAATCTTATCGGGTCTAAAACCCGCCATCTTCATTATACTGTACTGTTCCAGAGCTCCCTCGGAACACCCATTTTGTGCTCTCCCTGCGATGAGTGTGTTGCAAGCAATCACATTACAAACCGGCATCGCCTTAATAACTCTCTCCCCCTCACCCAAACTCCCAGACTTCATGTACATATGAGCCAATGAGCTCCCCACAACCAAACTCAACTCGAAACCAGATTTCATCACGTAAGCGTGAACCTGCCGCCCCGCTTTCAAACTCTTCAAACCCGAGCAGCCTCTAAGCAAACTACCAAGAGTGTACTCGTCCGGCTTCAACCCCGAAAAATGCATTTCCGTGAACAAGCCCAAACCCTCCTCGTTAAACTCGAACTGGGTAAGACCCGCCACCATCGCGTTCCAACTCGCGATATTTCTCTCAGGCATTTCGTCGAAAACCTTCCTGGCATTAGCCAGATCGCCACATTGGACGTACCCATTGATCAGAATGTTACCAGACATGAAATTTCTCCTGGGCATTACGTCGAACAGTTGGAGGGCGGTGTCCAACTCTCCCAATTTGGAGTACGTGTTCAGTAGATGATTCGAAACGAACTTGTCTGAGGAGCAACCCGACGTGACGATAATGGAGTGGAGCTGCCTGGCGGGCCGGGCTGAGCGGGTCCGGATGCATGACTGGAGGAGGTGGGAGAAGAGGGTTGGGTCTGTCCAGATGTTTGACTTGTGGGTCTCGAATGCTTCTTTGAGGCGGCCTTCTGAGCAGAGGCTGATAATTTCGTCGCTGATGTTGGTGGCGGTTCCGGTGGTACCTGTGGACAGAGGGCGAGGGCGAGCGGGTGGAGGGTGGTGCGACAAGAAGGTTATTGGCCTGAGGCAAGATTTGCCCATGCATTTCAGCTTGGGTTGGGTCGGAACAAGGCACCCACAAGTCTGCAAGTTCAAAGTTTAGCCATGTCCTCTTCTTGTGCAACGTTAGGCATAAGAGAGTGTTTGTGATCGATTTTAGACTATTAAATTTTGATTAAATCATACGAGTCATCGTTCCACACGCGACGCGTGTGTGAAAATAAAATAAACAGTATAAATTTAGTTTAAAAACGTCAAGCATCACGTATACGTGTCTATTGTCATATTTAATCAAATGAATCTTAAATTATAGAAAAATAAGTCAGCCATATTATCCAGAAATAAGTTAGTAAAATATTATTATCATATCAAATTTGTCCTTCAAATTTTATTTTAACTATATTTTTTGATGAGTTTTAAACAAGTTTATATATGTAGTTATTTACCAATTAATATTTTTATTATGGTCACTTTTTAAAAATTTCTTGGGATACCACTTGTCACAATTTTAGGTCGGTAGTTATGTAATACCAAAAATGTGTTACATCGAACCATGTTTTTCCTTAATAAGTAGTGGAAGTATTGGTCGACTAGATCACCTGGCGGCAACCTAAGTTGTCATCAAAGTTCTATGAAGGTCGCATGTTATTAGACAATGACCATATTGTTTGAAACCCCAAGTCTCTACAAATCCGAGCTCAGTACACAGCAAGGTCCTTCCCTCACAATGACTATTTTCACTCTTGCTTTACATGCACACACGTCGATATATAGTTACGCTGCAAAAAGATGACGCAGCACGGAAGTGTGTTCGTCTTGATATTGCTCCCCTTTGCGAGGTAACTTGTTATCGTACAAGCCTGCAAATGATGATGCCTTGGACCCGGACACCACAAGACAAGAAAGTAATCTCAAAAAATAAGATTTTTACTGCTTAATTTGCACAAATATGCCGCTGGAAAATCCTAGACCCTAATATTTGGAGATATCATGAACGGTCCGATTTTAAAAACAGTTGTCCGTGGACTTCTAATGGGAAGATGCAATAGCCTCTAGATGTTTACACTTTTCAAGCCGAAAAAATTTGTTTGTTCCATTTAATACTATTAGTTGTATGAAACTTGGTCATCTTCGTTTGATTAGAACGAATGAAACTCTTATAAACTATAATATAATTGAAGATTTGACATTTTATTCTTTTCCCGATCCTTTAGCTAATATGAATATTATATATAGCGGTTGCCTTATGCCAGTTAATACAATTATTATACAAGCGATACAAAAATGATCGTTGTCGTATAGCATATACATATACAAATGATTTTTGAGACTGTTGTTATAAAATGCAGTTACAGGACTTCATCTTTTTTTCGAGAATGGCTAGAACTCTTATAGATGATTACTAAAGATTTGGCATTTTACTCTTTTCCGGATCCTTTTTCTCATAAGAAAAAAAAATAATAAAAAAAATATATATATATATTCTCCGTTATTAACTACCATGACTATTATAGGTGCCGGTATATGTTAACTGATACGACTTTTATAAAAGCGATACTGAAGTAACCAGTGTCTCATAAAGCATATAAAAACGATTTTTGAAACCGCTGCTATAAAATACTGATATAAGATTTTTTTTTTCTTTTCTTGTAGCGTAGAAACAAATCTCCGTCGACATTGGTGTGAGTTTGACCTTAGCAAGGGCAAAAGCAACATTAGGCTTAAAACGTGTAAATTTAAGGTGCTTCCATGTGGCCAAAGAATGCTTGAGCAGCTGGGGCTTTCCTCTCTAATATATTCCAACGACGGCTTGACGCGTTCAGCTTGCTTAATGACCAAGTAAAAGACTAATAGGCAAATAGAAATAGAAGCTACTATAAGTATTATATTATTAATTATTATTAATAATAATATATTTATAGAAAGAGGAGTTTATACTATAATTCTTGAATATTTACCATAATTTGAACAATTGATTGATTGATTGATTGATATGCTATTTTTAATACCTCCTTTTATGATCTAGAAAATGTTTACTTAGAACGTAACGAGAAATACGACGTTTTAAAAAGATAATTGTCACGTATAAGTCACTTATACCCAGAAATTTTTAGTGCGGATATTCCAATTGCTATAGCCAAGGGAAAAATAAGAAGTATAGCTTTTTTGAGAAACTATAAATGTTTAGGTTAGTTTGGTTGCATAAACGAATTATTTGAAAAATGATCGAACCTGATCCTAAGGAGGTATCATGAGAAAACAATGACTTTGCTATTCGTGACTCTTCGATAGTGTTGAGTAATCGCCGTACGCGACCAACATCGGATTTGCGTGACATTTTAGCAAGCACTTTGCAATCGACCAACTTATTATGTAACAAAATCCACGAGGAAGATTTCGTGTCAAATTAATTAACGTATCTGATAACACGTTGTGCGCACGTAACACAAACGTATGACGCTAATAGTAAGGCAACAATTATTTCACTAAAACTCAGTACGGCTAGAATTTGTGGATTTACATGTTTGTAAAACCGACGATATCCTATTTTAGTGACAATTATTTATCACTCTAATTGAAGGTGTAGCATCTTCAATTTTATTCGAGCAAAAAAATCCTTTCCTAAATGAAATTCTAGATTCTTACAAATTTAACCTATTGTAAGAGCTAAAAAAGACAAATTTGTAGCTTTGCCATAATTACTAGGGATTCTCCTCCGATACAACGTCGTTAGCACGTAATTCGACAATGTGACATATAATATTATCAAAATTATTTCATTTGAAAAGCAAGTAGCGTATAACTTTATCTGGAATTCAAGTCATTGCATCGAAAGAAAAAATGATGAGAAAACGTAATAACACTGCTTCAGAGCAACATCGTCAAAATGCGATAAATTTACTTATAATTTGATCAAAACTGTAGCATCGGAATAGCATGCCATGTACAACTTCATTTAATATTCACATAAATGTGATTGGTGAATGAAGATCGAAAATACAGCTAACGCTGCCAAAATTTCCCCAGTTAGACAACTGAAGAGGTAGACCACACATATATATATATATATATACGTATATATATATATATATACGTATATATGGCGTCCTGACAATAAATTTGTAAGAGAGAAAGCGGGTTGATTTTTTGACTAATAATACACAGGCTTGTGAGCAATTGAGGGGTCCCTTTTCTCCGTTTGGACAAGGATCCAAGCCTATAGCAGAGCGAAGGAGAGGCACCGAAAGAAAGAGGAGACACGAGCACAAACGCAAAGGTAAAAGAAAAAGATTCGCCTTTGACATTCTGGGAGTTGATAACTTCAATGCCCACGCAGATCATAACACGATTCATGCATTGAGCAATTCATGTTTCAAATACCCATTTTCTCATTTTCCTTGAAAGTCCAAATTCCAACCCTCAGGTTGTTTCTTTTTTCTTGATCTGCTTCTCACTTTTTCAGCCAGATTCAGCTTTTAGGCCATTTCCATAATTACCCAGTGTTGTTTAACTTTTAATTATGATTGCATGTGCTTGTACTTGTGTATATGTTTTGGAATTATGGTTCTTTTTTCGTATATGAGTACCCCTCTCTTGTTTTCTTTTCACATTCTTGTTTGCTATATGTTGTGGGTTACAATTTTTGATTTCATACGTGAAATACCATATGGTTTTTTTATATCTTTTTTTATTATTTCGTGATTCTGTTTTCTTGTTTTGTGTATAATGACAATATCTACATTTTGTTAAAGATTTTGTCTTCATAGTTAGAACTTTGTCATCTCTCTTCTGCCTGAATTCTGGTTGCTCAATGTTAAATTTTTGTGGGCTGCTAGTTTCTGATTCTTTAGTTTGACTGATTGTTGTTTACATGTTGAGATATCCAATTCTTTAATAATCTTGTTTGCATGGTTTGTTTTGCAGGGTTTGTGTCTCCTCTGATCTTGGGAAGAGGCCTTCAAGGACCCTAGAAAAGAGAAAAGGGGATGGGGCATATGGAATTTGAGAGCAACAGTTGGACTTGGGATGGGGTATACTACTACCCACATCTCTTTGGTGTTATAATGCTCACTGCCCTGCTAGGGTTGTCAACAAGCTACTTTGGTGGGATAGCCGTTCCTACTTTACCTTATTTACTACCGGATTTTAGGATTTTTCAAAAGCAGAAATGTTTGAAGAAGCGTGTTCGGGTTTACATGGACGGGTGCTTTGATTTGATGCATTATGGCCATGCAAATGCTTTGAGGCAAGCCAAGGCACTGGGAGATGAATTGGTTGTTGGAGTCGTGAGTGATGAAGAGATCATAGCCAATAAGGGCCCCCCCGTTTTATCCATGGAAGAGAGGTACAAATATGGATATCTTTCACCACATATACATTGATGTTACTTTGAGAAAATGCAAAGTTTTCTTGGAACTATTGTAAGTTTCACAATAGTACATAAATGCACTTGTTTCCATTTTCTTTCTAAGAGGTTGTGACTTGTAGTGTATTGTTTTTTTTATTCGTGAAGTATGATCATGCCGATCACACCGGTTCAATGTGAGAGGACTTGAACGAGATAAATTGGTTTAGTTCTTCTTTGCTGGACCAGTATGATCATGCAAATCACATTGGTTTAATACAGAAGAACTTGTTGTAATAAAAAAATTCTGAGTTCCATTTATGTCGAACTACTAAGATTGTCTGGCTAGTATACGTTTGCTTTGCTTAATACTGTAATGATTTGGAAGTTGTATATTTGCCCTCCCATGGTGTTAAGTACGCCATGCTTTTCTGTTATCATCATCTGATTGTGTTGTAAATCAGCAGGCATATTAGGACATGACAAGTATTCTGTGTGCCATTAGTCTTAATATGTGCTGTTAAGCCCCCTACAAAAAGTGTAATCTTGGAAAAAGTAGCACTTGGATCTTTAACAATTACCAAGAGAAGAGCTTCTAATAAACAAATTTCACCATGAAGTGTGCTTATAAATAGTTTCTAAGAAGAAAGTCCAAATAATGGAAAATAAATCCTGGTTTGCATAATAGTTGAGAAAGGTTGGATGAGTGATTGTCAGTTTAAGTATCACTTTTGGTTGTGAGAGAAAGCTTTTATCCTATATAAGGTGATGTGGTATGGCTGGATGCTATTGCGGCCAATTACCAGAGTTTGGGAGAATCAGCCACTAAGGAGGCTTGGCAATAGTGGAGTGGAGTCAGAGAGGAATGTTAAACGGGTGGGATGAGTCTTTCAAGCTATTAGATTTAATGCTGGAACTTGTCAATAAGTCGAGATCCGTTTGGCCATGGTGAGAGCTCATCTCAGTGGTCCATCTTGTTATTCTGAAAGTGAGAATGCTCATGGTGTCGATTGTCTTGATATTTCAGCAAGCAGCGTGGCTAGCTGTAGAGCATTCTTTAGCATCATCTATTGTGTTAGGCCTGATGCCGAGGGTGCATGGGAATGTCGCTCTTTTTTAGGGGATCCTGTCAGGTTAGATTGTTTAATCATACCCTTTCTGTAGTAGGAGTGGCAGCCCCTTCCCCGAAGGTAGTCTGGAAAAAGAAGGATCCTCCAAAAGTCTATTTGGTGTGCAATGGAAAATATAGCTACTATGGATAGTCGAAGAGGGAAGGAGTTGAGTTTTAAGTTGATTACTGTTGCATGGTGGAGTAGAATGTGGACCATTTGATGAATTGTAGTGCCTTCCCTTATCATCCTGGCTTCCGAATTTTATTTCATAAGTCATAACGCATTCAGTTCTGGAGCTGATGCAAAATTGGAAAGGGGGTTGGGGGAGGTGGGGTGGATTTCTGGTTTCGTGTCTTGAAGATTGGAATGTGGATATTGATGTTGGTTGGAGGGTTGAAGCAAAACGGGAAACACTCAATGGGGTGAAAGGATCCATCGCGAATGCCAAGCATAGTTTTGCGAACTTGGGCTATTGGCTCTAAAAGCTTAAGCTGGTAAAGAATGGGCCCAACAATTTATATCAAGCTTTAATACTCCCCCTCACGTGCAAGTCCCCCGTTGCAAATGGAGAGACAAATAAAGGTGCAACACCATTAAGTGCAAAAATTAATTGATTGCAGATTGTACCATAATAAAGTGGCGCCAATTTAGAAACAGGGAGAATTGAACCCAATATCTTGCGCAAAGAGAGCTCTGGTACCATGCTAAGTTACCGGTCTCTCTAAAAGCTTAAGCTATTAGAGACTGTTCACAACAATGTATATCATTCTGGAACATGCTTTTAGTGCTTTGATAAGGCAAGTCTTCGTTTATTGCCTTACTTTGACCTTTTTGTAATTGGGTGTTTCCTCTTCTGTTTGGCTGGCAACTCATGTGGGGTTACTTGTCAGAAAAACAAGAATTGTTACTGATCTGAAGTTATGTACACTTTTGGACAATCAATGGGATTAGTAACTATAGCGGTAGATAATTTCTAGTTTGATAATGTATCTGCTAGTCCTGCAATCGATTGGTCCTTCTAGGTGGTTCTCTGTAGACAATTTTCTAACTGGTCTTTAATACTGCAAGAAATGGTGTTTAAAATTGCAGAATTGTTGCAAATTTCCTCGATGGATAGCACATCAACTATTTGGCAAGATTTTAGTAGCAAATATCTGTTCAATTCCTATAGACTTCATCATTTTGACTTAAAGATTTCAATTGTACCGTGGAATGCAGATGATTGTTATTCCTGTGATCTAATCTGAGGTCATTTCTAGGTTGGTTCTTGTTAGCGGGTTGAAATGGGTTGATGAAGTCATAGCTAATGCTCCTTATGAAATTACTGAGGAGTTTATGAATCGTCTCTTCAACGAGCATAAGATTGATTATATTATACATGGCGACGATCCTTGCCTACTTCCGGATGGAACTGATGCTTATGCTCTTGCAAAAAAAGCTGGCCGCTACAAGCAGATCAAACGCACTGAAGGAGTCTCAAGCACAGACATTGTAGGTACTGTAATTTTCTTAATCTACATAGTGTTTTTTATGTTAACCAATATTTAGCTAGCAGGAATAAAGCATAACACCCCCCGTTCCTGCCCTCCAAAGGAAATGAAAAAGAAGGAAAAAAGGGGAGAAGAAAATCTCGTTCAACGGACGAAGTAAACATGGATTTTCAAATTAATCATTACTTATAAAATAATAAGGGCGTCCCAATGCACGAGGGTTCCTTTATTGCTGGGGTCTGGGTTTGTCGATCACATTCTTATAGCCCACTTTCCTAGACATATTTTAGTATAGGTTTGTCCGACAAAGTGTATCAATTTTGCTGGCTTTACTGTATGTAGATATATTTGGTGATTTAGCAAGTCTTATGAGTTGTAGAAATTTCTTGTATGTAGGAAGGATACTCACTACTGCCAAGGATACAAAAGTCAGTGAGCAAGACAATATGAACAAAATAGAGGGTGAGGAAACTCAGGCAAAGGCTGGCCAGATGTCTCACTTTCTTCCCACGTCTCGGCGAATTGTGCAGTTTTCAAATGGGCAGGTACATTCAATTGGAGTCCTCAATCTTGATCACACTAACAGAGTCATGTACATTCTCTGCCGTTTGAAGGCTTCAAGTGTATCTGTTCATCCTCTCTATGATATACACACGGTTTTCATTACCTTGCTTTTATAAAGCCCAGCCAGTCATGCAAATTAAAGGCTTTTTTAAAGCTTTTACTTTGAAATTCACTAGCTGTTAAAAAAAAAGGACAATGGTAATACAGTAATTTTCAATTCAAATTAGATGAAATATTTTTGCAATGGGTAGGTAAGGGATAAAGATATTGTCCTTCAGTGCTACTTGATTGTACTAAAATCATCTGGAGTTAAATAAATTAGTTGACATTTTTCTCGAATATCATTTGATGCTACAGTATTGTGATACACTGTTTATAAACCAAAGTCGCTTAGGCTTCTACTGGGATACTGAAATCAAATATGACTAAGGATTCAATACGAAAGGTTGCTCCTATGTAGTGCAGCTGTTGATCATTTTATGCAGTTGATGAGCAATAGTTAGTACAGATTGATAGATGAATTGATAATTGTCATTCAAGTTGGGTTTGGCTCATCAATTAATGTTTATTGCTGTTAAAATTGTGTGTACTGTGTCATACCTTCTTTAAAAATTAGATTAAATAGACGAGTTCTAACTTTTTAATCTTGAGGGTTAGTTACTCTAAGTACCCCTGAAATTATTTCTTAATACATTTGCTAACCCTTCCTGTCCGGGAAATTAGACCGACACCCTTCACATTTTGTTTCGTGTATCACATACGCCCTTTCGTTATCTTTCCATCCCTTTTTAGTGTTAAAAACTTTTGGAAACCCAAAAATACCCCTAGTACCATCACCTTAGCAATTCAATCAATCCCCAAAATGGACACCACCACTGCCCACCATCAAGGCTGCCATCCCAACTACCAATCATCACCACCACCACCATCCCATTTCTTATGCTCCATTACAAATTATATTTGGGTCTCAACCAGTTCCTACAGACACAGTCTCACACATGGCAATGTGTTTGTGGTGATCTGGTGTGGTGGTTGGGAATTTTGGTGTGAACTGTGGTGGTGGGAACAGTTGGTGGGAGGGATCGGTCGGTGGTGATGAGTTTGTGGTTGTGGGATTGTGTTGGTGGGACCAAGGTGGTAGTGTGCTTGTGATGGTTAGATCGAGGTGGTAGTGGGCTTGTGTTTGTGGGAACTATTAGTTGTGGTGGTGTTTTGGCAGCGGCGGCGGCAGTGACTTGGTGGCTGCTATGGTGGCAATTCAGCAGCTGCTCTGGTGGCGACTGAACACTGTTATGGGTTGGCAAGTGGTTTTTGTGGTGGTGGTGGCTTTGGGGTTTCTATTAGATTGGGATTTGGTAGTTGTGGTTTATTCAATAGGGGTTAGGACTTCTTTCTGAAAATTGTTCCACATTTCTCAAAATTTAATACACATGTGAGGGCAATTATGTCATTTTTAACACCATCCACCAATATCTAACAGTGACCGGTGCCATATAATTTTCTAAAGGAGAGGGGGTAGTGAGTGTATTAAGACACAAACTCATGGAGTGCAAGTGTCATTTACCCAAATCGACTCATGGGGTGCAAGGTAATTTACCCAAATCGTAGTATACGTTCTGAGTGTCGATAAATTTGTTGCCTATAACCAAATAAGCTCCAACTATGTTGAAACCTTTCCACTAACTTATAGTTTCCGTATTTTTGCTTGGCATGGTGAAAAGTCTCCCAGCTGACGTCTAGATATTGCTCATGAAAAATGCTAAATGCATTGAAATCTAATGGAGAAAAGCTTAATGAAACAGCAAATGCGGTTAAAATTTAATAAAATCCAGATGAAGAAGATTAAGGATTGAAGATTTCTTTTTTTAAATTAAAATGCCATTAGGAAGCGAAGGACTTCCTAGAAAGAAGTCCGAGCTGGTTCCTTATTATGACACTATTCTAGTAGTCAATGAGTGAACGGACTCGTAGCTCAGCCCTGTAAGCCCAAAAAGCATGAGGGGCTGAGCATAGTCGGGAGTGAGCAAATGACTCAATGTCCCAAGCTCCAAGGCCTCTATTCCATAATCAGAATAGAGTAAGGCCTTTACCTTCTTGAGCTAAGAGCTGTGCAAGGCCTCTATTCCTTCATAGGAATACAGCAAGGCCTTGCCTTTGTTTGTATGGAACTCCCCTACTTAATTTTAATAACCTTTATTTTGTAGTTTTTTGAAAAAATTAGCACCTTTGATGTTTTGTTTGTCCGATAATGCATAGTAAGAAATCTGATATATATATTTTTTCTGTGGATGTTACACCGACCCTTCAAACTTCGGTGTGAAGGGTCGGTGTCAACATGACCTGACACGGACGCTGGTACGGGATCCGTGTCAGACTCGCAGTAGCCGGATGGACACGCCACGTTGACAGTTGCGTTGGAAGAAGAAGATCGAAGAAAGAAGAAGGGCTGCGGAGGAGGAGGATGAGGAGGAGGAGCAGTACCTTTTAATCACGTGGGAGGCAGTTGACGGATCTTTTTATTGATGAGCTGTTCAATTGTTTTTTTTTCCTTCTTTTTGGCAAAATATCATCAATAACCCCAGGTTTCGTACAAATATTGAATGCAACTGAAATTAAGTAAAAAACTTCAGTGTAACCCATACAAAATGTATGACATTACATGTATACCCATATTTTAAACTCAAACCTATAACTTCATGTGTCTCCATATTCGTGTCTGACTAAGGATCTATGTCACTGTATGTAATTTTAAAATTGGCAAGTCCAACACTTGGACACGTACCTGATCCAGACACCAACGCAGAGTCCATGTAACAAAGAGTATGAGGGACTTAATATATCACTTAGTTTCCTTGGATAGAATTGACAGGGCCTGTTTGAAACCCTTGTGGTTTCCAACTTTTTTTTTAGTTTCCAAAACTTTAGCAAACTGGGAGCAAAGCCTGTTTGGTACTGAGTCTGGTGGTATTATTTGTGAAAAGAATTTTCCCTTTTAGGCCTGGTTTTCAGTGTTTATTCATAATTTGGCACGCACCTTTAAAACTTTGTCAGAAGCATTTGCCAAAACCCAATTCTGTTATTCTCTCCCCTTTCTTCCGTTCATCCCACCACCACCACCACTACCATAACTGTTGCTGCCACATCCCATCCCCCCCACCCTTGCACTCCCCCACTGCCACTGCCACTGCCACATATCGACTCACCACCACCTCAATTGCGGCACTAGCCCAACAACAATCATTGTCCTCGTCATCAGCCACTACCACCAGTTCCACCATAACTACCACGGTGGAACCACGACTGCCATCAGATCCACCACCGCGGCTTCACCGCCGTTGGCCCGTCACCAAATCCATCATCGTTTCACCACCGTATTGGAACCCTGCACCAAGGCATCAACATCAGCAACAAAGCCAGATCTCCATGTCACTTTGTCACCAGTTTGAGCAAACACCATCACTTCCACCACTGCCATTGTCACCATCAACCCAACAACGAAATGTGCTCGCTATCATCACCAGTATGAAATCCACCACCAATGCCGCTAACAGCCTTCAAACTACTCAGATCGATATTGAGATGGAAGCGACTCACCTAGATCTGACCTTTTACCATCGGTGGAAACACAAGTTCGGAGGGATTTCGGTTTGATGGAGGTTGAGTACTGGCGGTGGTTGATGAAAGCGACTGTTGTGTGTGGCTGTGAAGGAGGAAGAAGAAGAAGAGAAGAAAAAAATTGTGAACCAAAAGAGGACAACTTTATATCAGACAACCCATTAGGTTTTGTTGAAAACCAAAGCCAACAAAGGTTTTAAGTTTTTGTATATTGTTTTGATAAATAGAATTGCAAAGTGTGCAGTGAAGCATCTTTAGGAGAAGTAGGACTGCTAGATCCAGTTGCTGCTGCTTCAGATTAATTTTTTTTGAAACACCAATCAGGTATTAGTTGTTGTTTCCAAACAAGATCTCATGAGAGCTTGAGGAAGTTCTTACAACAACCCTAGAAGCGCACTAGTGCTCATGTAAAGTGCAGTGGTGCTCTGATGGATTCAGAGAGAAGGTTAAGCAGTATTTACTCAGGCTTAGAAGCATGACAACTGAGTTGCAGTTGGTCTTTTTATTTCTTACCTTTGATTTAGATGTGAAGATTGACCGCTGTTGGGGGGCGTGGTTGGGCTGTTGCAATTCTGATAGCCTTTTAATAATAACATTTTTATATCACAATCTGCATCCCATCCCCCCCCCCCCCCCCCCCCCCCCCCAACACCCACACCCACCCACACACAAAAATAAATAAATAATGGTAACACTGTCCGAATAGCGGAAATAACATAGTTCAGCTTGTGGTCCATGTTTTGTGCTTGATATACTTTCAGACCATCTTAGCTTCTTGTTAGACAAGTGTTATTAGATCCTTATTGGATTTCTCATAGTGCATTTAGGATATGGATTGCAGTGTTAGCGAAGGCTAAAGTGGATTACATGTGAGACAACCCCAAATTTGGAGCCAAATTCCGGGTGTACAAGTTTTTACCAACTGCTGTACCATTTCCTATCAGCATGGAGTGGCTACCTAATCGGGTTGCTTCATTAAAGCCATTTCTCTGAACTGAAACTCTTGATTCACGGTCAAAGAACATAGTCACTGTACTGACCGCAAACTACCACATCCACTCTCTTATCCCTGAGGGTGACAACCTCTATACCTGGTTCACCTTCCTACCCTTGATTAACTGGAACCATCATATATTCACCTCAGTTACCATTAAACGTTTTAAGTAATATTCAGCACATCAGATCTAAGGAGCGGATGATGATGCGCCTGTTCTTCCCATTGATGGGAGGGGGGTAGGGGAAGGGGAATTGGGAAGCCACTGTGTAATTGGTGTTGCTAAGACCACAATATCTTGCATAGTTGGATAGTGCATCACCCAGTAAGGGTACATGCCACGCTCGACATGGACAGGACTCTCTCCTTCTCTTTTCCATCCTATAACTCTTTAGGATGGTTATTTTTTACAAATTGTTTTAGTGTAGGCCTTTGAATTATGTTCAATTTTTCAGGGGCCTGCACCAAATGCTCGTGTGGTGTACATTGATGGAGCATTTGATCTTTTCCATGCTGGACATGTTGAGGTACATCTAGAACTCCAAACTTGTAGTTTTACTAGTCTTTATGTGCACCTCTATAAATTTTTTGGCATTTTCTTTCATGCTCAAAACCCATTTGCATGTCCGCACAGAATTTGTTGCTAAAAGGTAAAATCTTATTGTTAGTAAATTTCTGGGGTCTGATGTGCAAAAGATGAGTAGTTAATATGTGGAAGATTACGCCCAAGTTGGGATGGAAAATATTCCACGCTTATTATGCGCGACGTATTTTTTTATGAAGTACTGGTATGAATTGAGCATCGTGTCTAACTCTTGTCGAACAGCATTTGTGTAAACAAACCATTCAAGCGTGCAATGCGTGCAATCATCAATGTGTCAGCTGTATGAGTTCATTGTATGAGAGGTTACAATGCGGAAAATAGAACGGCCCTATGCTATTATTTTTGACATATTTCATCTGAAATTTCAATTGGCAATCAGACTGCATCATGGACATTAATTTATTTGTCACTATCTTAATGTAGTTCTAATCAATGAATCACAATCTTATGTATACTCAGATCCTTAAGAGTGCCAGGCAACTTGGAGATTTTCTACTCGTTGGTATTTACACTGACCAGACTGTCAGGTATGATCCTTTATAATTTGCAACAAACATTTTGTTATTTCGTTCCTGCACTCATTTATGGAGTAATGATGATGACGGAGGCAGTAGTATGATTATTAGTCTTTTTACAACATCAACACCACCTGCCTCACCTTATCATCGTCATCTCCTGCATTTGAATAATGCAGGATTGAATGTGGGGATACTAACAACTTTGTGTTACATGCAGTGAACATCGAGGTACTCATTTTCCACTTATGCATTTGCATGAACGAAGTCTTAGTGTGCTGGCCTGCCGTTATGTTGATGAGGTCATCATTGGTGCACCGTGGGAAGTTACGAAGGACATGGTGCGTCTTAACACTTTTTAGTCACATGAATCTGGTTCATCTTATGTTAAGCCAAGTGACCCCTGCACAGTAGCTGATTAGCAACTAATAATCTTTGCCCACATTAAGTGTGCTTGGTTGGTTTAGGGTTCAGAAACAATGAACGAAATGCAACTAGATAGTTTTATGTGCTTGGTTGGTTATTTGCCTTGAAACTAGATGTGTTCTGTGGCCTTCCTTTGCTCACATGAAGTTTGCTCTGTTAGCAAAATGATACCTCCCCTTCGGAAGTCGTATGCCGAGTATTTGGTACAATGCACATGCATAAATTAAGGAAGGTTTTTAAGATGCTCTGCGACGTTGGACATGGTAGTAAGACTGCATCTAGTGCCATGATTAGATTTGGCATAAGATGTGATGGCTCATTCCATTATAGGTAGTTTTTAGGTGATGCTTCTGAATATTATCAAGCAAAGCAACGCGAAACTATTTAGCCATTTCCATCTTTTATGGAGGAGAAACGCTCCATCACAAGGTACTTAAAGCACTTGATGTGACAAATCTTTGGCTGTTACTTCTCCCTCCTTCCCAATGTTTTTTCTTGGATGTGTCTTACTCTTCTTGATCAGAAACAGATCAGACGACGGAACTATGTTACTAACTTTGCTACTTTTCCCCCTTCCTTATTGAAAAGTATGACTCGACTTTGATCACATAAATTATGTTTTAAACCTCCCTGAGAAGATCCACTTTTGCATGGCAACATTCATGTTAAGCATACTAGAGTATTAGTTTAACTTATCCATTGTTCTTTTGAAATTCCCTCAAGGAAGAAAGGGAAGTACTATAGTCAGTAGGGTTCTTATTCTTAAGGGAGATTAGGAACGATGAATGATAAATCTAATAATAGACAAATAAAGTAGGGCCATGGAGGCGAAGTCCGAAAAAATAAAAATCCATGTTACGACACCTCTAAGTTCAGATTATGATAGAAGTCTGTTGGTTTTTATATGCTACTGGTATATAGTTCTGGTTATAAGCTGTCTGCAAGGTTTTTATATGCTACTTGCATATAGTTCTGGTTATATATTCAAGCTGTTTGCTACATCTGATTTAATTTGAGTAAACATATCGGATAGTTAATTTGGTTAGTGACAAGACGACCTTTATTTCTATGCTCAAAGTTGCACTTAGTACCTCTGAAGCACGGACACCTCTCCTAGGTGGAGGTTTGGTGTCCTAAACGGACGGACACCCCGACGCCCTCCGGACACCGCCAATCGGTGTCGGAATTTTATTTATTTTTTAAATTTTCCGACACCGCGTCGAACACTTCACCGAGGAGTGTCGGACACGGCAATCGGCAGTGTTAGAACGTTTGGGGCCAATTTCAGTTTTATTGAACTATTACCGTCTTCTTCTCTCTCACCTCACAACCGTCTTCTTCTCTCTCACCTCGAGTCTGCTATCTGCCGACCACATCAAGGCTATCGCCGGTGCGCTGGTGTTGCCGGAGCTTAGTCGACGAAGATCCGAAGCCGAAGCCAACGGATCTGACGGCTACAGTCGCCGAAGGAAGAGAAGTCAGCTGCTGCCGCTGTCGCCGTCGCCAGAGGTCTCGCCATGGTCACCAGAGTCTCGCCGGAGGTCCTCCGCCGCTGACCCACAGGTCTCTTTCTTCTCTTATCCTCATCTCGTCTCCTGTTCTAGTCCTCTTTCTTTTCTTTTCTGAGAACAGTCCTCTCGTTTCTCTCTTTTCTTTTTTTCCTTTTCTCCCTTTGTCGTCACTCCCTCTCGTTTCTTTCCTGTTATTTTTTCTTTTCACCCTTTGTCCTCTCGTTTCTTTCTTTTCTTTTTTTTCTTTTCTCCCTTTGTCGTTGCATTTCCAGTACATTGGACTAAATAAATATTGACCAAATAAATTATGACTTGTATTTAAATTCCTTATTTTGACAGTTTTTCATTATTGTTTGTTATTTTAGATTGTAGAATATATTTGATATTTATTAAATATATATATATAATAATAAATATATTAAAAAATAGCGGTGTTCTGCGGTGTCCAAAATCTGATTTTTTGGAAATTGCGGTGTCGGTGTCCGACACCGACACCGTGTCCTTGCTACCTAGCTTAGTACTAACCATGGCACTGGGTAATGTTATCTTTGTAATGTGGAGGTTACCTTCCCCATACTCTTAATTGGAACTTCCTGCTCCTGTTTATCGCAACGACGAGAAACGTAATTCATTAGAAAACCCTTAACAGCCATATCAAGGATGTAATAACTACCAAGGATGATGACATGGTTTTCGGTCTCTCAACTGAAACTCGTGTTTGGCATGGTGAACTGCAGCATGCACAAGTACGCTATGACATAGATGTAGATGTTTGGAAAGGTGTAGGTCAATCAGAAAGCTCCTTATACAAGGTCCTAAAAGGCCTGCTGCTTTCAGGACCGTAAGTCACAAGAAGCTTGTTGAGCCAGCCCAACACTATACGGCCAAGTTTGGCAAGTTCTGGGGGATTGCAGATGTGGACGAGAATGCAAGAGGCTGCTGAGAAAAAAGGGGGCAGGATGATACCATTTACATATACGCGTTGATCGAGGTTTTTAAATTTTTTCAGGGGTTTCACCTCTTGAACCCTGGACTGTTGTTCCAGAAGTTTTAGTTCTTGTAAATTACGCACATCTGTTTAATGTTCAAACTTTGGCCACAGTGGAGTTCTGGTGGACTGTTAAATAAAGTAGGGATTAAATGGCAGTAATGAAATAAGAGGGTTTAAGTGAAATAAAGGACAAACAGCTAAAAAATGCAAGTTCTCTATATGTCCATCAAATATGTAAAGATTGGTAGGTTGGTTTACTAGAAACGAGTCTACTGCACGATATTCTACCACTGTTTTGTTAATCTTCTTCTAAGACCTAAATTATTTATATAGGAGCTACGTACAAGCTGCAGTTTTCTTTGGTCAATAGTGTGTCTTCCATTTTGGGTAGAAATATGACTAAGCTATTTACTGCACAAACTTAGTATGTACTATGTTCTGGCAGTGTTCCGGGCCTTCCGGCCTTCTCCTGTTATGTTTGGCACGCATGGTTAGTGGGCTATTAGCATTTGATGTTGACTGACTTACTTACACTTCGTTGAACTTCTCAGTTTACCTGGACATTCATCTTTTTATTTATTTCAAGTTCTGTTATCTACTGTAACAGACTAGCATGTAAAAAATATTGAGAAAAAACGAGTAACACATCCCTTATTTGGTTCTTCTTTCTTATATGTCCATGCATTAGCTTGTTTCCTTTTTGTGTTGGTTTTATTACCGTTTTAATTGTTGTTTCTCTTGCCCTACTTTCATCTCATTTATGATCATATTTACCCCACTTTTCTATTGGCATTGAACAGATAACAACTTTCAATATTTCTTTGGTTGTCCATGGGACAGTTGCTGAGAGCAACTCTTTGTTGAATGTAAGTGTGCACATATTCTGTTGGTCAGATATAATGGGTTATACTTCATATAATTACAACCATATTCCTGAAAAGATGTTTTGCATCCTGCAGGGCAAGGCTGATCCATATGTGGTTCCAAAAAATTTGGGAATCTTTCGAACTCTGGAGAGCCCAAAAGATATCACCACCACTTCGGTAGCTCAAAGGATAGTAGCCAATCATGAGATTTACATGGTATTCCTCTATCCGTCCCTTATTTCACTAAAGCAATATGAGACACATTGTATTGTTGTCTTTTTCTTTTAGTTGTTCTTTTATAATCTTTGAAGTGAAGAAGGAATATGCCATAGGAAGTATTCTATGGTGTGGCTCCTACACTATGTGATTTGAACTAGGCTGGATGTGAAATGACAAAAGTACCACAATGATTTCGGTTAAGATAACAAAAGTACCATTAGTAATTTAGTGAAATTGCAAAAATACCATTAGCAATATGATCAAACTACGTTGTTTAGGGCCACGTTATAGAAAACTTTTCTATGGCATAGCAACACAATAGTATTCCCTATATCTAAAATGGTAAGAATTTTCTCTGACTATGACGTGTCTAACTGTACTCCTTGTGTACATCTTTAACTGTACCCCTTGTGTTTCTTATGATAATAGGTTGACATACAGGCTAACTTTGGCCTTGTGACTAAATACATTTATATCCACACTAATTAACCAAGTTGAACTAACTGACACCCTTGAAACTTGATTGTGCTCTCTATCACTGAATTTGGCTCATTCCTCAGATCCACCTGCTTTTCTTTTTCTTTTTTGTTCTTCCTATTTTTATTTCCTCGCAATCATTTAATGCTAACGTCTGCTGGTTGATGGAAAGAAGTAGAGAGTATATTTTTCCCTTTCAGGTACTTGTTAGTTTCCCAAAATATATGTGGGTGAATAATGTTTGAGACTGACGCACAACTACTTTCTGCAGAAACGCAACGCCAAGAAGCAAGCTAGTGAGAACAAATATTACACCGAGAGGAAATATGTTTCTGGGGACTGAGAAAAATGCGTCGACTTCTCTATAGTGCCTTAGTCTCTACCTTTTGCTGTCGTGAAGGCTCCCTTTGCTTTTTATGAGATATCAACCCCTGTACTTTTTATTTTTGAAGGTAGATGAACAAAGAAAAAGATGTAGAGGTAAACCATAGTCAGAAACTTTGGTATAGCATTTTTTCAGCTGTAGTTGACTAGTTGGTTGTAATCCTGCACTTTGTAGTACAAGTACATATTCTCAGTGAATTGCTAACCTCTGCTGTGTCGCCAATATTGAGAAGCTACATGCACAAAGGAATTAAGCTTCCTTCACACATATGAAGTGGATTTATATTTTCCAGTGGACCAGATTTTTGTTCATTATAAGTTGTATACTAGTGTTGGAATTGCCTTTTAGATTAATGAAGTCGAGACATCTTACTATTGAGTTATCTGGGGAATTCCAATTTCCGTGCATAATATCCTACACATTTCAAACAACACTAGTGGAGTGCACGTGTGATGCACGTGAACACCAATATTTAAAGGGTTCATAATTAGAAAAATCAGTATGCATCACAAGAAAAATCAAGTACATAATTAAGAGAAAATACATAAGCAATTTAACATATTGATTGCTAAGCAACTGACATATGAGAATATAGGCGCAAGTAAAAATATTTTACTCATAGAAGACATTCATAAACGTGGAACAAGCATCTCAATCATCTTTATCAACCATGTATATAACATGTAAGACCGGAAAATAACTTAATCTTAAAATCTATCAAGCCGCGAAACAGCAACCTGCTGACATCAAGGGTTACAGTCTCTTTAGATAAACCAAGTGGTCAAACTATTTCAATAACCCCTCACATGTTCTACTCGTCAATCGGAAAACATTGCACCTATATTAGAGATAGGGATATACATTCCTGCATTATCATTATAGCTAGAGTGTTGGACGTCTAGTCAATGCCAAAAGTGTTTCATCTATTAAAATTGTGATAGTTGTATTTTTCGAACGCTAACTTAGGCTAAATGGTATATATTTTTGGCCCTCTTGAAGTCCATTTTGAGTTAATGTGAATGTTTATATACTATTTAGTCTCGTTGACTTTTCTACTTAGATTGTAACCTGCCAAAATTTTCTTCACTACATTTTCTTCAAGAATTTTGATTAATTTTTTCGTGTGTCTTGTGAGTGTACTTAAGTAAGTACTTTACTAATATGGACTGACTGTAACTCGTATCATTTATACAAGTATTGTTCTTCACGGTTGAGTATGCTTTATCTCAATAATTTTTAAGGAGCCTCTTATTTGAATATTGACCCTTATCCCGGTCAAATTAGAAGAAGATGGTATAAAAAAACTTCAAGTGGATGCGTGATGGGACTTTGGAGTAAGCATAGAATCAAAATATAGTATGTAGAATGATTACTGTATCAGATTTGTGAAACAATAATTTGCTTAACTTTTAGAAAACCGCTAGAAATCCTAATGATGCCATACAAATTTCGGAATACGCGTTCAGTTTATAAACAAGAAGAAGTATCTGGCTAGGACCTCAATCACGCTGCAGTTCTTATTTCATTATAAATGAGTCATTGACATGTAATTTCAACGTTTTTAAATGAAAAGTTATTATGTGGTAATTTCTCAACAGGAAATGATTGAAATCATAACTTTGTAGGTTATTTTCGGCCATGACTATTTTTGCATGGCTACGAATAGGCTTCTTCGGTTTTTCTGATTCATAAAGAATTTTCGCTTATCTAATCTATTTTTTAGCTCTTAGCAATGATTTTCCTTCACTTTTCTCTTTGATTAAGTCTCTAAGGCATAATTTATAGATACGAAAAAGTGATTTCATCATATACAAGAATAGAATATTCAAACCGTACATGTAATCAAATAACGTTTACATGTTCACAATTTTGTAAGAACATCTTAATAAATTTGTTTTGGAGGGTTGGGTGTCTTGCTCCATACTCGATAGTTCTTCATATCTAGTAAATGTGATTTTTTTCAAAATTATTAACGACTTAGATACAATCTCTATCAACAATACTGCCTATTAGTCATTTAACATTGAATAAAATAGCCCATCCTGGAAAGTAAAGGCTTGACTCCCTCCATTTTATCTGTAGAACATTTTTTTGCTGACAAAAAAAATAAAATGAAAAATAGAATCTTGGTGCTGATAATACTGTGATATGTATGGTAAAAGCTAACACCTAAAATAGATCCTATAATTATCATGCCTCGTCCCAAAAAAGTCAAAGGTTTGTAAATATTAGAAAAGGTTAGAGAGCTTACCTTTATAGAGTTGGAAGCTAGATAAACTCTTAAATCAACACGTATTTCGAACTTACATACTCAAAAAAGATATCAGCCTTCGTTATATTAAGCAACTAAGTTTAAGAACATAGAATTAAGTTACCTTCAAACAAACTTTGGATAACAAGTGCAAAGGTTAATCATCTTGCCACTTGACATAGTGGAGACGAAGAAGTTAAATTATAAGAGATGTAGGAAGGTGTAGAGTCGTTTACATGAAAAGGGAACGTAAAAGCGGTTTGAGATAAGCCAACAATTACCGAGGTGGTAACATTTGAAAGACATTGATATAATATGTAGAAGTGTATAAGGGTATTTGTCTCTAAAAATAAATTACACATATCCACTATACACACACGCGCACACTCTTACACACGCGCACACATACACAATATTAGGTCTTAAATCAAAACGCAAGTGAGTAGAAAAGTTTAAGCATGTCCAATTTTTTGTCTTTTCTTTTCTATTGAATTGTATTACCAGATTTTCATTGCCAACATAAAAGATAAAACCAATTATCTGTTAAGAGAAAATGAGATTGGAATTCATCTATAGTAAGCAAAAACATAATTAATTAATGGTCATATAAAAAAAAGAATTAGTTGAAATTAGTATATAAGATGATATGGTCATGTGTTTCACATCCTATTCTATACCAAGCATCAAGTTGTAAATGATATTAAAATAAATTAATATATTAAATGAAAGTGTCATGAGAAGTGTAAGAGATATTCATCTATTATTTGTAACTTTTATTAAAGTGAAAAAGGTGGACTTGTTAAAAGAATCTAGATTTTAGGAACTTGAGGCAATTGAGTGATTCAAAAATATATGAAGGGTATTCTTGTCCAAAAAATGATTTACACTCATTCACACTTTATAAGTGGTATAGATTTGGCAAAGCCTAATAAAAATTTCAATATTGAGAAAGTGAAAACTTAGGAAAAAATTGTAGACATATTTTGTTATACTGCTTCTAAATTCTTCTGAAAAGATGCTTGTAATCTGGCCTTGTACCAAACAGTCCAAACACTAGATATGATTATCCTGCTGTAGAAAATATTGGATGGTCCAAGATCACTGAGATCAATCATCGAAGAGCATTGAAGATATAACATTGGGGTCCTCAACAGACGCGATGCGTGTGCAATTGAAGAAAACATATGAGAATCTAACCGATATAGATAATATATTATACACAAAAAGGAAATGAGACTTATGAAAATGAAAACTGATAGGGAAGGAGCAGTAGATAAGGAGTAAAAATGAATAAGGTCGGAAATTTGGGTGGAGTGGTTGGAATAATAGGGATGAAGAAGTGGATGTAATTGTACTGGGATGGGGCTTCTATATAGCAAGTCTTAAAAAACTTTTAACAATGACCTTGATTAACTTTTCTTTAACTTAAACTTATTATATAATGTAGGAATATAGTTGAAAGTTCAAAAAAACTTCATCATAAGTGTATTCTCCCTTAATAATAGTTCTTTCCTAATAATAGTATAGACAACAAACCTTAGGGTTAATTACTCACGGCCCCCCTGAGGTTTACCCTAAATTACACACGGACCCCCTTATCTTTTGAAAATTACACTCCTCTCCCCTGAGGTTTGTACCCGCATTTCACGGAGCCCCACAAAATTGACGGAGACCCTAACTCCGTCTAAAGATGCTCTGACACTTTACTTTTTGGATTTTTCATCCCCAAAATGCCCTCCCTTTCTTGAATAAAACCCCTCTTGCCCCTTAGGGTTTTTCTTCTTCTTCATTCTCTTTCTCTTCTGCAGACCCATTTCTTTCTCCTTCTTCCTCCCTTTCTTCCTTCACTTCATTCTTTCCCTTCTAACCAAAAAATGTCAAGGTCAGGAAATGATGAGGAATAGTTGGATCTAAAATTTAATTACATAAGTTGCTGGTGTAGAAAGAGAGCAAGTCTTGAAGTTGTGAGCCACATCAAAGGAAATGATCACAAATTTCAGCTATTAAACAAGCTACTTCATACCTGTCACTGCATAGGATGTATTTCTCTTATAATCTACAAAACCAATTGATTTACACTAGAACAAGTGCGCGGTCAGACACACACAAAGAGACACATGCACAAAAACTATGCAATTTCGTCAGTAGAAACACCAAAAGTGTAAAAAAAATTGAGCAAGCATCTAAAGTAAAAACCTCGCAACCCACAAGGGGCGAGCCACATAATCCCAATGTTCATTTTACACTCTACTAGAAATAAGGAAATCAAGGAATTTAGACTTCTAACATTGGATTCTCAGGACGCATCACAAAGAATTGATTTACGCTAAACCTCAGATTATATGCAACAAAAAAAAGAAGAAGGAAGAATTTAACTACCAATTTCATATTAAACAACAATTTAACAAACATAATAGATTATATATATCTGGAAAAACCCTGTTGACGTTAAGAATTCACAGCAACACCCAGATACAGACACACACACACACACAAAGCATCAAAACAATCATTCAGTAAAATTTCCCAGATGAATAGTTTACGTTAAACTCCACCCTTGTACTCAACAGTAATGTGCTGACACCCTAAGATTTCACAGTAAGTGGTAACAACCAAAACACCAAAAGTATCATTCAACCAAATCAAATTCCAAAACCCTACAAAATCCATATCCAAAGTCTATTAGTTTACCTCGAAACACTCGAATCAACAAGCAATTTAGTAAACCAGAACTACATACATATCACAGGAAAACTCAGATCATGGAAAAAAAATCAAAAAAAAAATCATACAATACGATCAAATATAAAAACTCAGTAAAGCATGCTCTACTAAATCACAAAAACCCCAAGTAATTCTCTTTATACTCGAAATGTAACAGGCTTCATCAATTTACTAGGGTTTATCCCCACTAGCTGATAATTAGTTTACCCCAAGACCTAAATTCCGTTAGAATTACATACAACAGGCTTCATATCAAACAGAAATGCGCTTAAACCCTTACCACCATAAAAAAATGACCACTCAACAAAATCAAAATCACTTCAAGGAAACAAAACCCATTCACCAATCACCTCGAAACCTTCAAATCCTGGGCCACATCAAGCGAAACAAAACACAGCTTCTCCTTAACATCATCCATAAAAAAAGACTCATCCATCACATTCACACTCCGGTAGCTCACAATCTCTTTCAAGTAATTCGTCAGCGCCTTCCCCCCCAAGTCCATCCTCTTCACCCCATAATTCACGGTAAAATTCTGAAACACCGGCGCGCAGTGCGTGAAAGAAAACCCGCAATCCACCACCAAGCTACACTGGGCCTTGCTCACCAGCCCATAAGGCTGGCGACTGGCCTCGTACAAATGCACCAAAGAAGGAGAATCGGCGACGAACAGAGATCGGAACCCGAATTCTTCGAACACAATTTCGTCAGTAGAGCGTTGGATTGATGGGAGATTGAAGAGGGGCTCGGTGAGTAAGAGTGATGAGGTGGAGGGGGTGACGCGGAGGAGGGAGGAGAAGAGGTGGGACCAGAGGGAGGACTGGAGGTCGGGGTTGACAAGGTAGCCGCGGTCGAAGGGGCGGCGGAGGGTCGCGGAGGTGAGGTCGGCTGTGGCGGAGAGGAGCTGCTCGGCCATGAGGAACTTCTTGGAGGCGGCGGGTCGGGCGAGGCAGTTGGGCACCACGGCGGTGGGGTCCCGCTCGCCGCCGATCCCGGCCTTCCCTACCAACTTCCCTCTCTCCTCTCTCTCGAAGTCTGTAACCAAGAGCCACAACTCTTGATTTCCCTCCAAAACCCAAGAGACACTGTGTGGTTATATATGAGGGCATAAAGGTCTTTTTATGACCAGCCGTTAATCCCCTCAAAGAATTCTAAATTTTTGGGACTGAGTGTAATTTTCAAAGATAGTGGGGTCCGAATGTAATTTAGGGTAAACCTCAGGGGTGCCGTGAGTAATTAACACTAAACCTTAATAATAGCATAGATAATAACCCTTTGCATCGCTGAGCTCCTCCTCATATTATATGCGCCCTCTCGTCAAGCAGTCATAAATGGTCGGGACCATGCAATACATGGTTTTCCCTTGATACTACATGCCTCTTCTGTTCAATCAACCAAACTACAACACCCTCAATATATACAGACGTGCTCTCAAAAATGCTTTCACACTTTTTCTCCTCCTAGTATCTCTCTTGATTTCACAACATGAATTGAGGTTCACCGTGAGAACTATTTGAGGATGCGATGATAGGGGCAATATCCTTGGATTATAGGCTTCCGTCTCAGATTCCCTGAATTTGTTTCATGGGAGAAGCATCCCCTTGACCCATCCTTTGGTGATGATGTTGAAACACAGCTGGCTTTAAAAAAGGTGGTCTTAAAGAGGTCCAAATGCAAGAAAAAGCCTGAAGTTTTTATGGTTTCTGTGGCAAGAGTAGGTAGGAGGAAGGAGAAAGGGAAAACGGGAAAAGCTCAATGATTATGAGGGGTGTGCAAAAGTAAAGATAGAGAAAAAGGAAATCCTTAAATAGGATTAAAAATCCAAGACAAAATGACGCTTAGTATTCATAATAAGTAAGGACTCCAAGCGTCATCCAATCGTTAAACTTCTTCAAAATCTTGTAATTTATACCTTGGGATGAAGGAAAGACGTCGAAAACGGCTGCGCTAGCAAGGCTCATTTGTTCCAAGACCTTACCATGACACTGTTAACCCTCAGGTCTACATTCCTTATTACATGTATTAGTCAAATCAATTGCACAAATGGCTTAGATCTTCCTACCTTGCTGAAGACCCTAAACAGTAGATTAGCTCTCCCTTTTTCCTTGTAAACTTTTTGAACTATGTTCCCCTAAATATCAATAGTTAATCGAAAAAGAGCTAATTGGTATTGCTTGACTTCTCTTTTTTCATAGAATTTCTTCAAAGGCAAAGCAACTCTAACTATTTTTAGTATAGTCAATTAGATTTAAATTAGTCGGCTGATTAGCCGATCGAATTGTGAATCAACTCAGTCGATTCTTTCAGTTTGCTCAGATGTTTTTCAATCAGCTGAACTAAATTGTGCAGTGTTGCAAAATATTCCATCGTATGTGAATCAGTCAATTGAATCCTTCTTTCCAGCTCAACTGAATGTGAGCATAGTAAGCAAAATTGGTTTTACTAAAAGTGAAATCATGCAACTGATTTGATATCAGCCAACTAAATTTATATTCAGTCACCTCAATTGATTCGTGTAGTTTTTCTAAACCATCTTCCTAAAATAATATCAGTTAATCAAATTGGTTTTATACCAGCTGATTCTTTAGTTGGATTGTTCCCTTCTTTGACTTCCAACGATCTTATTATTTTCTTGCCTATAAAAGGGATACTTGAGAGCGTTTATTCTACTGAGTGATATTTTCTTTAAAAAGAATTGTTGAGTTATTCTCTAAGTTAAGTTACTTTGTGATTAAGATCTTCCCACCTAAAAAAATAACCCAAGTCTCTCTCTAAAAATAACCCTCTCCCTTCTCTCTAAACCACCTTCCACAAAAAGCCACCGTGGCCGCCCCACCGTGCGATGGCGCGTGTGGGGCGGAGGTTCCCTTCTTCCATCTTGGTAGGTTAGGTCGTGTTTAGATAGGGTTTTCAATTGGGATCTGGGAAGCTTTGGTGAGTTGGACGGCCGGCGGGGTTGTGATGTTTTGCCTCTGATCTGTCGTGGTCCTCTCCTTTCGCCGGCGATGGTGATCGGTATGTGTGAAGTTCGGTGTTGTTGTTCGGGGCTTCGGTTGTTCCTCGTTTTGGGTTGTGGTGGCTAACGGGTAAGTAAGGTTTCTGCCGGATGAGTTGTCCTGATTTCGGAGTCAAAGGGTTGGGGCTTGGTTGAGGGTTCGTTTGATCTTCCTTCGTCGTGTTTGTTGGGTTCGAGCTCTGTTGGGTTATGATCGATTGGTGAGTCTAGGCTTGGGTTTCTCTTCTAGGGCTTATTTTCCCCATTCCCCCTAGTTGATCCGCCTTCCCCCATTGCCCTAGATTGGTCTGCGCTTGTAGATGGTTGAATTAGGTGGCTTGGCCATGTTGCGACGGAGGAGGTTGTAGTAGGTGGTCGGATCTAGGCAGGTGCGATAGGTGGTCTGGGCTCGGCTGAAGATTAGGCATCCTTTGATGGAGATTCCGGTGAGGCAGGTTAGTGAGGCAGCTTTGGGGTTTATCGGGGCTTGGCAGCAGAATGGTGGCCTGAGAAGGTGGGAAATCCGGCGCCGGCGAGGGGGCACGGGGTTCGAGGTGAGCTGCACCCTTAGGGCGACTGTCAGGTCTGATCGTGGGCAGCTGGCAGTGCAATGTATTTGTTTTAATTTGTTTGGTTGTTTTCTTTTGGTCTTCTTGTTAGCTTGTGTTATATTTTTTGGTTTTTTGCCTTAGTTGGTCTTTTTTGTATCGTTTGTCTCGGCAAGTTACGATAAATTAGGCAGTCTAATTGTAGTTTGTTTCGGCCAGCTTGGTTAGTTGTTTGTTTAGTGTTTGTTAGCGGTTACTGTTATCTTTATGTCTGTAATATAGTTGCTCAGGCCGGGACGGCTTGTATAATATTTTACTGATAATATATTTCTCCTTTTAACCAAAAAAAGATCTTCCCACCTCAAAAAGTTTAACTCACCTTGTACTTTATTGTTACATCTACTCATCAAGAAGTGTAAGCTAGGTAATAGTTTCAGTTTAACCCCTTTAATCAATGGTTATTGTTTGGAAACCTTGGATACGTTTTGAGTTGTACTGAGGTTTGAGTTAGTACGCGAAGCTACTAAAATGGTGAAAGGGTCGAGTAGGTCTCACTTTTATGGAGTGCTCAGTAAATGGATATAGGCAGGTGGGGCCGAACCAGTATAATTTATAGTATATTCTCTCAATATTGATTATCTTTTTCTTCAGTCTTAAATCTGCACAAAGAATTGTAAACAGATGTTCCCCACACCTTCTCAGTATATTTAGAGACCTACAGACACAACACTAAAAAGACAAGAGAGCGGTCTGAGAGGAAAGCGCTACCAAGGCATATCCGTCATAGGGCAAGTTGGTGACTGTTATAAAAACTATCAAATCAAAAGCAACGATAGCTAATTGACATATAGCTTGTTATGAATAAAGGAAGGACACATGACTCACTCCCCACAGGGCATGTGCAACGTGTTATCATGAAAAAAGATGTAACAAATACGGCAAAGACTAGATAAAAACTTAGGCGAGATGGTAAAATGAGGTCTTATCCAGACTCAAAACGTGGCAAGGTCAGGTCAAAGTAAGGAAACTTAATGTCAACGAGAAGGTAAGACATGCACGTTTGAATGCATGACAGTTACAGATTGGATCGACCTAAGGCTAATGATTGGAGCAAATTATAAAAATCATGAATGATATATCATTTAATCCTCTTCAGCACCACATAAAACCAGCTCCTACTTTTCAATAGCACACCTCCAATTACCCTAAGTAAACAGATCTGTCGTAGTTACATCAAAACTGTTTTAACTCCATTAATCAGTACTCAGTCTTTCAATTGAGGCTATTGTACTATCAAAGCATTAACAGATTGTAAGAATTGATCTTCACAAACACAAGAGTACAAAGCTTTAACATATTGTAAGAGTTGATCTTCATGAACACGATGAAGGTAAATTACCCGTGTTCAATTTGTTTACATACTTGGTATAAATAGGAGCATGTGTAACTTAGGTAGGAGTAGCGGTAGCTAAACTGGCACTAAAAAGCCTCAAAGCTTCGGGTCAAGAGAACTTTGAGGATATTTAGATCGTTTTGAAAGGAAGTCCGAAAGGAACTCTCTCCAAAACTTGAGACCATTTTCTTATCGAGAACTGTGTTAACACTTGGTCCAATAAGGACCTGCGCACTACAAATAATGTAAAAGTCCACCCAAAAATACTATCAGAGCATTTTAACCATAAAAACGATCTAACGCGATCCGATCCGATAAAAGAAGAAAGAAAAGCGTAATGAAAAGTTTATTTATTTATGAATAGTAATCACCGGAAAAAGGAAAAGCTAGAGCAGAGAGCAGCAAGTGAAGGAAGAGAGGGAAAGTGAGCAAATCTAGCAATTACACGTGTCAACATCAGGCGCCAACTTACTCTACCGATCACCACCCATTTGATCACAAAAAAGTCAAAGAGCGTTCTCTCCTGCACCTTCTGGAGAACTCCGGAGAGCGCACTCGCCCCCACCCCCTCAAGCTTCTAATACCTACTCTTCCCCTTCCCATAAATGCAATGGACTAGCCTTCATCTTCCCCTCCTCTTCATACCCACATCTTCAGAACGATCAACGTCGTCCCTGTATTAGAGTCCCCAATCAACCGCCGATCAATCTGCTTTGCGCTGTTAGGGTTTCGTCTGGTACACATAATGGAAGGGTACACCACGCCGTTGAAGATGAAGAGGAAGGAGATCGAGGAGGTCAACGACGAATTCTCTGATTTCTCCCTGTCCTCTCCCGCCCGAAAAATCCGCCGTTTGGTACGTTTACCCTTTTGCCCCCTCGCCCCTTTCCTAATTACTCGGTCGATTCGTCGGCTTGCGCGTATCGTGCTAATTTGCGAGGAAATTCAGAGTGAATTACGTATTGTTTTTTTTTGCCCTAGCTTGATTGTTATTTGTCTTCAATTCAATGTTAATGTGTACGGAGTACCAAAATTGTCGTTCGATTTGGAGTTTTAATTCTAGGATTTTGTGAAAAGGTGGAAGGTTGCGTTGTCCTGACAGGGGTTCTTACGGTTTTTTGATGTTGTTTTGAAGGACGCGGAGTTGCCTCCGATAATGGAGGAGGACGAGACGGATGTGCCGGTGGTGTTTGAAGACAAGGTCGGGGGCAATGTGGTGATTGAGGAGTTGCCTCACGAGGTGGCGGGGACCGAAGAGAGGGCTATCGTGCTGTTCAAGCCGATGAACCCGTCTCTCTTGCAGTCGCCTTCGGGGTTCTCGGTGAATCCCGACCTGATTTTGGGGTTTAAGAGTAAGTATATCTAGGTTAATTTTTTTTTTTTTGTTACAAATCTATCTAGGTTAATTTGTCTGCTTTGATGGTCAGCTTGTGATTGTTTGAACTGTAGTGGATGAAAGTTTACAAGTATGTACAATAGTGTGGTGTTCTATGTTCCCAACTCTAACTGCAAATTTTGACTTCCAAATGAGCTGACATTGTTACATAGTCGTAAACAGTAGGTACTGTCCCTCAAAATAATTTTCACTGTTTTGCCATAGAAATTTGGAAAGGATGGTACCGTTGTCTCACATGGCGTTGCAGAACTCTCCATCTAAGAGTTTCATAACGCCTGCAATTGGTTAGGAAGTGTAGGCCACGCTTTCTGTCCATGGATTCAGTAGCTAAGCACCGATGTTTGTTCTTTTTTTTAATTTGGGCAAGTAACTTGAGTTGATTCTTTGGCCGCGCATAGTTATGTGAGTTATATTTTCTTGCTTTTTATTTTCTTCAACTGAATATTTAACATTGAACGCGTCGCGCCGAACTCCAGGAGCTAGTTACTTTCTAAGTGTGGAAATATAGGAGTAAGACAACAGTATCCCTGGACTGTGCAGCTTGGAAGATACTTGATTGCAGGGTTTCGAGTAATTGTTGTACTTACCAAATGGCATAGTTATGCTGCTTAACGTGCAGCTTGTTTCATTTTTCTAGTTTTAGTTGGGCTGAGGTCTTGAACTTTGGCAGTATACGGATTTGCTTCTGCTTGTTGTGAAGCTGACATTTAGCAGACTGGATTGGTTTAGTTGATTTTGTGTGAAGAGAGATTAACAAGAGAATATATTTGTGTACCATGCAGAACAATTACTGTGGCCTCGGAAGTCGGATCTTTTGAAAGCACCAGAGGATGAAGCAGAAGGGCGAGATACGAACTCGGGGGCAGCGAATGAGTGCTTGGCAGTTGTACCATGGGTGTCCTCTCAGTTTCCTCAAGCATCGGGAACAGAGGATAACCAAAATGTTATTCCTGACTCTATGGAGGCTGAAGAAACGGAGGCTGCAGCAATGGACGTTGAAGATGGCTACGTCAACATGGAGCAAAGGCCTGGAAATCAAGAGCTTGGTGGGATGGCTGTTAGTGAAGGTTTACATCAGTGGCAACAACAACACTGTATGATTCCACAGCCTCCCCAGCATACACCAATTGTTTGGTTCAGGTGACCAACTAATATGGACCCTGTCTCATTTTGAAGTAGGAGTAGATGGGGGGAAGTTAGTATAATATGCCAGCAATTTTTGCTACCAAGCATTTGGACGCCGGAGCCGCTTGGACGAGAAGCTGGGCTATTAAATGTGGCCAAATGCTTAGGATGCGAACCAGATTAGAAATGCAGCAATATCCTTTTGAGGTGGTTATTTGTTTCATGTTGTTTGTTGTGCAAAATGACTGTGTGGCCTCGGATTCCATGTGACATTGGGCCTGTGCATCTGCAGAACTTGCGAGTGCATGTTTGCAAACTCTGCCTCTAAAAATTATGTAAAGCTGTCTATGCAAGTTTCAGTGCTGATGCAAGTTTCAGATATTATCGCATATTTTTCATCTCCTTGAGTGAGCAACCCATTGTCGGTGTCAACGAGAGCCGAGAGGAGACGCTGTAACCAACTCGAGAATGAAGGCTACAAGGAATCAAAAATAGTATCAACTCTGACTACGTGGAAATTGGTGGAAAAGACGTAGTAAAATTTGTGCATCTCAAAGCGATTCATGAGCGAGCGTTATGTATTGCTCCAGTACGTGGGAATTGTAGGCTTTAAAGATTAGCGACATGATAATTTTGATCGGCATTCCTGCTGTTGTTATCAAGAGACCATAGTTTGGTGGACCGCTTTTATACAAGTACTTTTAGCGACTTTCAAAGTAGAACGACAAATGCAGTTGGCAAATTAACAGGCAATAGTTAGCTTTAATTTAGCTGACTTGCCTTCAAATTGTGTCACGAGCTATGTTACATGGACTTTTCAAAATGCATGAAGTACCCGTCGCGGACACTTGACACTTGGACATGGGTATGTGATATGTGTTCGACACATCATGTAAGATATGTCACTAGGAACATATGTTATGGTGTTTCTTTTAGTTTGTTATTACTTTAAGATGATCTCAGCTTTAAATTAAAACGATGTGTGTATCATAAAACACTATGTAAACTAAGAAATAACTATGGCTAATTACACATCTATCTCTGAGGTTAGGGTATAATTACAGGTAAGGACAATAGTTTGGACAAATTACACTTATGTCCGTTGATCAAACGGAATTTAAAAAATCTAACGGTTTTAATGAAAAGACTTTATTGCCCCCTAAGTTGAAACTTTATTTTTTTTAATGCCATTACATCATTTTAAAAAATTTGATGTAAAGATTTATCACATGGGCATCCACCCTACCACGACAACCCCACAACAGCAAACTCACCACCGTCACGAACAAATAATTCATCATCTTCACCGCCAAAACACCACCACCACATGGGCATCCCGACTACCTGATCCACAACGACCACTGCTACACCTTATAGCACCGCCGCATCCCAGATCCCCACCACCAAGACCCACCGTCCATAACAAGCCATCATCCCTACTGCACTGTCACCCACCAACACCGCCGTCGCCCCTTGACCTCCTCCTCCTGCCTCCTCTCATTGCCCCTCCACCTCTAAGCTCTGCCCCACCCAATTCCTACTGAGGCGGTGGCTGTCACGGTGGGTCTTCATCTTTTACCACCAGGGAGGGGCAAAAAGACAGAAACCCTCAACCCCCCATCACGTTGACCCTCAATCTCTAACCTCTCCTGACCAATTCTGACTCTGGCATTGATTGTCGCGTTGGCGCACCCACTCTCCCCCTTCCCCTTCCCCTTCCCCTTCCCCGTCGCTGCGTTGAGCAGTTTGACTGTGCGGCGTGATTTGACCGACCGCACTCCTAAAGTTATCCTAGGGATGGCCAAAAAATCCGTACCCACGGATATCCGCCCTGTCCCGCCCCGATAGGGGCGGGTTATTTTGACTTTGACCGAGGCATGGGGCGGGTATGGTATTTTTTTTAAAAACCCGCAGCGGGTTACGGTCGGGTATGGTATACCCTTAAATCTGCCCTGTGATCCGATCCGCCCCGTCCCGTTGTACCCTAGTTCTTTAGTTAATCTTAGCCGTACCCTAATTATTTAGTTGATCTTAGCCGTCCATAGGATACCATATATATATGTTCCTTGTTTTTTTTCTTGCAAACCCTAAAATCCCTAATATGTGGCTTTGTGCGGCTGTGCCTACTGCCTTCTCACTCTCACGGCTCTCCTCTCCACTCTCGGTTGTGCCTACTGCCTTCTCACTCTCACGGCTGACGGCTCTCCTCTCCACTCTCGGCTGGTTCTCTGCCTCTCCACTCTCCAGTCTCCACGGACCAACGCAATACCGCACGGCGGTCGGCGCACGGCCACTCTTCACCGGACAGCCACTCTCCACCAGACAGCCACGAATTGAAGACGACCATTGAGGAAATCTGTGTTCATGTAATCAATCTCTCTCTTCCATGTTTTGTTCATCTTTGATTCTTTGTTGATCTTCTTCTTGAAGGATTCTGTACATAATCTACATGATAAGTTCATCTTCAAGATAGTTGTACGCTACCTAGCCTCCACCATGCTCGACAAAATTGATAACGAGGGTTCCTTAAAGACCTGTATAGTTTTTCCAACTGCTGATGCCTTTGCATCTAGCTCAACCTCATCAATAACCATCACATCTGAACTTTCGTAGCCAGTCCCACTAAACTGCTTTATTACAGCCTGCATTTCAAACATCCAAATGACCTGTTAACATACAATAACAAAATAGCAAAGAACTAGCTATTTTTTTAGGACAGGTATGGTTAAAGCTGTAAGTTGATCTTAACTTTTAAGTCTTACACCACCCACAATTATGTAAGATTGTATTGTTACACTTATTCAAAGCATAATCGAAACAACTGAGATGTTATTTACCACAAGCCTCTAACCTTAAATTTCCAGAAGGAAACAGGATTGACAAGGGTGCGGATTTAGCCCCACCCAATGCTCTCAACAACTAAACTCAACGTAATGAAATACGATTATCAACAGAATAGAGTAACTGAATTTAACCTGGGCAGATGTTAGATTCTACTTGTGTAAATTGTATTTCAGATTAATTTTACTTTTTTTTTGTATCCATTCATTTTAATGTCATTTTATTCCTATTATTTTTTCAGTGAACAGTGACTGCAGTTGTATTTGGAGTTGGAATGCGGATCGGCTGAACGAGCTTGATCTCTCGTATTTGCTACTTCCCAGTGATTGAACGTTAATGTGGTGTTATCTATTTGAACATTAATTTGAACTATGTTATTATTTATTTGAACTATGTTGTAATTTATTTGAGCTGTGTTGTAATTTATTTGAACTCTATTGTAATTTACTAATGTCTTCTTTAGAATTTTTAGACATTAATATGATGTGTATAGTTTATTTTTTGTGACACAGGTGCAAGTTTTGATGTTATACATCTTTAAAAAGAGTGAAATGTTTGCAATACCAAGTAGAACATGTCGGATCGGGTCGGGTTGGTTACGAGTTTTTTGCGTGCTACAGCGGGGAACGAGGCGGGTTCGGGGCTCCTAAATCTACATAGGATCGGTTATGGTATTTAACATAAATAACCCGGACCGGGGCGGGGTGGGGCAAAGTTCACTGAGTAGCGAGGCGGGTTCGGATTTTGTAAAATCCACATCCGACCCGCCCCATTGCCATCCCTAAGTTATCTAGTCGCTGTTGTCTGCGGGTATGGAGATGTCGGCAAGGGCTGTGCTGCTGCCATAAAACAGATTGAGAATTAGGGTTTTGAAACCCTAATTTGCAAATTAGGATTTTGATGCGGATTGAGAAATTTTGCAAATTAGGGTTTTGATCCAGATTGAGAAATTTGCAAATTTTGATGCAGAGTGAGAAATTTTCAAACCCTAATCTTTAAATTAAGGCTTGAAATCTTTTTAAAATCTTTTAAAAATATTCATTATATACAGTACAAGGGGTAGTATCGTCCTTTTAAAAATACGTATTGATAACATCATAAAAAATACACTTTTTAGACGGAACCCTGACAGATGGACACGACTGATACATTTTAAAAGTGTTTGATCACGGTATGTTACATTTTAAAACTTAATGTCCTTGACTGTAATTATACCCTAACCTCAGGGACATAGGTGTAATTAGCCCAAATAACTAAGAAACAAGAATAGGTAAGAATATTTTGTCGTGTCCTCGTGTTTTGGATTTTGAAAAATAGACAAATCCGACACTCAGATGCGTATCCGACTCGAAAACTCGTACCGAGTCTATATAACATAGGGTTATATGGTCACGAGGAACTTTGATGCATATCCAAAAGTCTTACGAAGAAAAGTCAACGGTTGATTTGATTTGATAGTGCAAAAGCGAAGTGCACTTCTTATCAGATCGATATCGATATGAGTTTTAAACTTAAAACTCACTCCCAAGTGCTTTCATAATCCAGGTACTTCCTAAGCATTTGTTTCACAGTGTTCACTTGGCATTGGCAATTTATCGGAGACATGCTTTTTGTTGGAAATTTATCACAGTGCATTTCTCATCAAGTAACAATATATTTTTAAAAAACACTAAATAAAAGTTACTAAAAATATTTTGCGACCATTAATTATCGTCATCCAAAGCTACAACTCGGATAGTTGTAAAAAAATTCCTTGTTTCACAGTGTTCATCTGGCATTGGCTATCAACGACGTGCTTTTTGTTGAAAATTTTCAATAATTGGACCTTTCGCTTTCTAAGATTGCACTTCAAGGTTTAACGTCCAAAAAAATCAGTCAAGTTCATTAAGGTTTGGAAATGGTCATAAATGTGAATTCCCACATTGTTTGGGAAATAAAAAGCTAAGGGTATATAAGTGGCCATGTGACGCGCTTTATTGTTCTAGAAATACAAAGTATGCATGGCCATGCATACGTACATGTGCAGTGTACCGCACACGCTTGCGTGCGCCGACGGCCAAAAGGCTCTTTTAGGCGCACGTGAGCCGGGCTCAAACCCATGTCATTGCAAGACCCAAGTCATTCCAAAACCAATTTCATAAATCCAGAAAAAGAACTAGTTAACTGGATGTATCATGTGTTACTCGCGGATAAGGGTGGTGCAAAGCCTGGCCAAAAAGCCCTCGCGGGCCTAAGTTTTATTTAATCTTTTCGTTTACTGCCAGCACATTTTACACATGTGATTTTATGATCAGACCAACCCCAATTTAAACCCTTGAGGTAGCATTTGAAATCTATTATGTTTTCAATTTTTTTTCTAGTTTTGTAAACTAGAGAAAAAAATGGGTTTGACACACAGTTTTTGTTTTTTTCTTTAGTTTTGAAAACCAGTTTTTAAAATAGGGCTATTTTTTAAACTCCCATTTTGGAGTCAGTAAGCTTTCCTCTAGAGTGTTCCATTTCCCTGTGGTCAATGAGTAACTCATCTTATTCCTGAGCGAGAAACTTGCCTGGCTCCTTGGAATCTGCTATCGTCGTTTGCTCTTCAATTCAATGCCAGAAGATGCAAAGATGTATATGTGTGCACAGGGCCGAAACTACACTATAATGAGGGGGGTTAATGTACCCCCTCAACTTTATATATATATATATATATAGGGAGCTGATCCGTTGAGAGCGTGGGCAAAATAGGAGAAGTTGCAAGCGCGATCTGACCGTCCATCCCGAAAGATGGACGGCCCAGATCGCGCCTTTTTCGAAAGCTGTCACTCGTCCGCCATACAGTATGGCAGACGGGTTTTTTTTACCTTTTTGCCCCTCCGCGCTTGTCCGCTACACTGTATGGCGGAGGACGTTAAAGTCATGATGGGAGACAGCAAAAGACGTCCGCGATACTGTGTAGCGGACGTCCCTAGGCTGTGTAGCGGACCTCGTCTAGGCTAACAGTTGTCAGATCCTGTCAGGACCTGACTTTCAGGGACTTTATTTCTGCACGTGTTAGAGTGTCGGGAATAATTTTCGCTATACAGTATCTCGGACGGGCTTTTCCGTATACCCCAAAGTTCCTGATTCTCAGCTCTTTCCGCAAAATTTTCTTCTCCTTCGGATTCACTTGCTTCCATTTTTGGCTCCCCTCAGGTTTCGCACGTGACGTTCCCGCATCCCTGTCGCTCGTTTTCGAGTAAAACTTGCTTCAATCTTCTTCACTCAAGCAAGGTAAATTTCTGATCTCAAATATTTTCTGGGTGGATTGACTGATAAAGTATATATATTTTTTTGGGCAAAAAAATATAGATTTTTGATAATGTTCTAGAAATTAATTTGCTAACTTTAAAGAAGTTTATTGTAGTTAATTTTGATTTTTTTGAGGGGCGCTAACTTCGGCACATCTATCCTATTGCCTTTCGAATTTTTTGAGATACGTTTGTTGTATTTTGGCATGATGAATTTGTCTAACGCTCTTAGTAATTTTAATTTGTTATATTCAATAAATCTATAATTAGCAAAATGGGAGACTTTTGAGATTATGTATATGGTATATTTGTTATCTTAAATTTGTCTATTCGTCAAGATAATTTGAAGGTAATATTTTCAGTTGAAAATGTCATTTGATTGTTAAGCGTAGTCTATATTTCTATATATAGGGAGCTGTTTCACAATGTCTGATTTCGTGTCGAGCTCCAACACCCCCGTAGATGCTAGTGATCCGTATCTAGGACGAACCTTTCAAACATTCGAGGAAGCTGGAGAATGTTTTCGAGCGTATTCATTGAGGGTTGGATTTGTCATTAGAATAAAGACTTCAAGAACGAGCAACATAACGAGAAAGATATGCTCTCACTTATACGAGTGCCATAGGGCCAGAAACCCAGTGCAAAATGAGACACGCATAGGCAACGATGACAGTGATGACGAAATAGGATATTCGTGCAGAAGACGGGACTTCTTTGCGCGAACGAATTGCCAGGTCAAGATGTTCATAAGCTATAAAGCCAAGCAAGATCATTGGCTTATTACCAGCCTGGAACTGGCACACAATCACCCGTTAGTAACCCCTTCTAATGTGAGTGAGATGCATCAACACAAGAAGATGGGAAAGGTCGCGAGGAGCCTCATTCACACAATGAGCGATGCGCGACTAGGACCTACCGACATGATTAATGTTCTTGCTGAACAGGCCGGGGGAATTCAAAATTTAAACTTTAACACGACAGACGTTCGCAACGCGGTCCGAACCCATAGACGAGCCGCGTATGACCTCAATGATGCTCAAGCCACAATGAGCCTATTGAAGCGGATGCAGATGGAGGACCCGCAGTTTACCTTCGATTATAAACTTGACGACGAGCATCGTGTTAGCACAATTTTTTGGGTCGACGGTCGTTCGAGGCTTGCTTATAAGCATTTTGGGGATGTCGTGACTTTCGACACCACATACCGTACCAACAAGTACTCGATGTCGTTTGCCCCTTTCACGGGGGTCAATCATCATTATCACTCCATCCTGTTCGGGTTCGCCTTGTTAAGGGACGAGAGCGAGAGTTCTTTTGAATGGTTGTTTAATGTGTGGCTGGAAGCCATGAACTTCAAAGCACCCAACGTTATCATCACCGATCAAGATTTGGCAATGAAGAAGGCTATTGCCACCGTCTTCCCAGATACTCGACACAACTTGTGCACTTGGCACATAAGCAACAAATACCCCGAACGTTTGCATCACGTGTACGCAAAGTTTCCAGACTTTAAACAGGATTTTGACACGTGCGTTAGCAAGTCGTTAACGATTGAGGAATTTGAGGAGAGGTGGGAAAAGCTTGTTGAGGATTACTCATTGCAAGACAACGGGTGGCTCCAACACTTGTACGAGCTCAAAGAGCAATGGATTGGCGTTTACACGAGGAGGCATTTTTCTGCGGGCATGAAAACGACGAGCAGCAGTGAATCTATGAATGCCACGTTCGATAGTTACATGGGTACAGCTACCAATTTGAAGAGTTTCGTCACATCCGCACAAAAAGCGGTTGCGTCGTTGTTCGTGAAAGAAAGGGCTACAGACTTTGCAACCACGTACAAACAGAGGAGAAGGTTGCTTGAGACCCCGCTGGAGCTGAACGGTGCCAAAGTCTATACGAAGGAGATCTTCTTGCTATACCAAGTAGAGCTGCAGAAATCGGGACGGTACTGTATAAACAAGGTGGCAGAAAAGTCTACGCGTGAGTACAAGGTTTATTCGCTCGTGAATGACCTCGTTCCTGAGAAGCTGCGCAGAATGTATACGGTGAGCCACGACACATTGACGGACTCGGTGACATGTGTTTGCAAGAAGTTTGAGTTCCATGGCATCCTGTGTAGACACATTCTGCGCTTTTTCACCCAGAAGAATATCAGGACAATCCCCGATAAATACGTCTTGCCACGGTGGACGAAAGGTGCTAACAGGTTGCACGGTACCATTGCCTTTCCGGAGCACCCGTATACTGACTTTGAAGAATCGGAGACGTTGCGGTATAATCATCTGGTGTCGAGTTTCACCCGTTTGTCCGTAAAGGCTGCTGCTTCAATGGTCGGTTATAAACATCTCCTCGAGGTAGCTCAGCAGCAAGAGCCCATCGTCGACCAGTTGGAAGCAGCTTCAGTCACCAATGCGATTGACACCGAGCCTACGACGGAGGTATCAGAAGATGACGAGCCGGGGGAAGAAGACGACAATGATATTCGGCCGTTGGATCCAATTATATCGCAAACGAAAGGCCGCAAGAGATCTACGCGGATGAAAAGCTCTATTGAAACGGCAACTCAACCTAAAAAGCTGCGAAGGTGTGCATTGTGCAACAAAATGACCGACCACAACAAGCGGAACCATTACAAGGCACTGGGGATAACTTCAGGGGGTTTGTAAGACGGGGAAAAAGGTGACGCCGAAGATGAGGACGAACAAGCTGCAGTGGACCTTTAATTTTTTGTATAAGTTTGACATTTGTAATAATTTTCGGAGGGATAATTTTTCGACCGAATACTGCAATTTTTAAAAAATGGACCTATGAGAGGCCATCGAATCAAATCTAAAGTCTTTATTTAAATTTTTTTTTTGTAAGCCCCGTCCGCTATACAATGTAGCGGACGTCATCGCAGGCAAACTTTTGGTCTTCTTTTATGTCCGCTATACAATGTAGCGGACGTCATCGATTAAAAACTTTTGGTATTCTTTTATGTCCGCTATACAATGTAGCGGACGTCATCGCAGTAAAACTTTTGGTCTTCTTTTATGTCCGCTATACAATATAGCGGACGTCATCGCAATAAAACTTTTGGTCTTCTTTTATGTCCGCTATACAATATAGCGGACGTCATCGAAGAAAAACTTTTGGTATTCTTTTATGTCTACTATACAATGTAGCGGATAACTCTATCCTATTATATATATTAATCATATCGGGCAATCAGCTGTTATCAGTCCGCTGAGGGCACTTTCTCTGTCTCGAACATCTAGCCCAGGCCGCTACTCCATCTCCGGTGACCCACAACTCCGGCGATAAACCGTCCTCTCCTCAACGCCGACCTCGATGGCTTCTGGATCGGAGACCACCTACGATTTTATTGGCAACTTGCACCTGACAGGCAAACACTTTTTCAAAGTCGTGATGTCGAGGTTTGAGAATGAACTTGTAGGCCATCCCTCTTTCTATGTATTTTCGTGTGTTAAAAGTTTGATCTTTTGGTTTAAAACTAACCTATTTTTTGTATTGTGTTTGTTAGGACATACAGGAAGCCTTGACCAATCAATTTACAACAATTCATGACAATGCAAGATTATATAGCCGCAAGGGGGCATGGCAGGTTGAAATCAAGCTGAAGCCCGGTCGACCCCAAAAAAAGCAATTTTCAGAGGGTTAGAACGTCTTCGTACGCCAGCATGGCCTCGAACTCGGGGACTTTGTAGTGTTTGAACACCTTGGGTGGTGGGATTTTCAAGTTGTAATCTTTGATCGGAGCACTTGTGAAAAAATTTCTTTCCCCCAATGTGAACCCTAATTTATTATTAATAAATTAATTTATGTTCTTGTTCATTGTGTTTCGAAATTTTTCCTCGCTTAATTGTGCTTAATTGTGTCGTTTGAGATTCCCTCGATATATTGAGATCGTTGATTGTGAATCGTACGTTAATTGTGTCGTTTGAGATTCCCTCGATATATTGAGATCGTTGATTGTGAATCGTACGTTACTCATTGTTTATCGATATTGAGATTGTTGATTCTGATGCCAAAACAAGTCTTCGGGGCGCCAATTTATTAAAACAGCATTATGCTACAATGCGACTAAAACAAGCCTTTGGGCGCCAATTTATTAAAACTGCATTACGCTACACCAACTAGCTCTACTACATAGCGGACATAAGGCCTCCGCTTAGGCCGGGGTTCGGGAAGGTCGGATCTAAGTGTCTGGTCCGTGCCAACCATTTTCTGGTCCAAGTTGCAGACAATGATCTGCTGCACCACTATGACGTAAGATCCTCAATTGTGCACCTTTCTGCTTGGTCATGTATTCTGCGGGGCTGTCCGCTATACTATATAGCGGACATAGATAGGAGAAAAAAAAACTAAGTGTTGGGGACTTTCCCTCTACGGGGCTGTCCGCTATACTATATAGCGGACCTAGGAGAGAAAAATGGTTGTCTGCAACTTGGACCAGAAAATGGTTGGCACGGACCAGACACTTAGTTCCAACCTTCCCGAACCCCGGCCTAAGCGGAGGCCTTATGTCCGCTATGTAGTAGAGCTAGTTGGTGTAGCGTAATGCAGTTTTAATAAATTGGCGCCAAACGTATGTACGGTGCCCAACACAATTGGCCCGGAGATAGGTGGTCGAACTCCCCTCGATAGAACGTGATGTTGTGATGGGGATCGACTCTCCTGCGGTAGTGGCTATATAGCCGGCTGTACTCCCAAGCACGCAACTGAGGCCACACTCTATCGGTTCTATCCCTACGCGTCGGTGCACCGGGAGCAAGGTGTTCATAAGACCACACCTGAGAACATGGACAAATTATATTTATATCGTTGATTCAACAAAAGCAAAAACAAAAAAAAAACAATAACAAAGACAGGATTTATATGATATACCTGCAATAGCGAGAGACATGCACATATGGCTTTGGAGTCGGGCCTCGTTGCCTTGTGCAATGCTCGGTACAGATACGAAAGAACCGCTGCACCCCATGCATAATCTCCAACCTCAGCCAGGTTACCTAACAACGGTAAATATTTCATGCTGGCCGTGTTCTTCAACGTCGTTGGGAATAAAATTGCCCCCATCACCCACCAGAGGAAGGCTTTTGTATAAAGCACAAGCTCACGGCCCGTATAGTTTTCCGGCAAAACCCCGTACTTATCTACCACTTCAACTTTATACCACCACTGCTAAATTGATCCTGGGGTATCGAAGTGAGGAAGTCCCTAGCGGTTCTCGTCTTCGTTGCTTCTGACGGAGGAGCAATTACCGGCCGCCCCGTCACCGGTAACCCTAAGATGAACCCTACATCTTCTAGGGTAATTGTCAGCTCTCCGAGCGGGAAGTGAAACGTATTCGTTTCACTTCTCCACCTCTCAACAAGGGCACCTATCAAGGCCCGGTCAAGCTGTTGAAATATCTGCCCATGTGTGAAAATTCCAAACCCAATTCCACGCAGTATCCTCTTCTGGGCGGTGTTCAGTTTCCACGATACTATATCGCGAGATACTTCTACGGTGTTGAGAAGTTCTCTTTCCTATGAATTAATAAATACAATTTAAGCATAACAAACGGTATATACAACGTTCGTAAGCGATAGAAAGTCGATAAATAATGTATCTTACTCCACCATCCCATATGAGCGTACTGATATGGTTGGCTTGGTCATATAACACGGATGGGTCTTCAGGTCCAGGGTTAAATTCCATTTTTTGTAACTGAAATTATGGAAAAACCTTCTCAGTTTGAATTTTACGTTTTGGATTTTGATAATTGCTCGCAAAAATACGACGCTAGCACATGCATAATATATATAACGCAAGCACATGAATGATACATACAATGTTAGCATATGTACTCATATGTATAAATATATATACATATACGGAATCGGATTTTACAAACACTTGCACAAGAACAAAAACATACATATATAAAACGCAATATTCATCACAACTGAAGATTACAAACAAAAAAAAGTGTAGATTTTGTGAACTTACATGATCGATTTAGGGTATTAAAGGTGTTCAAGATAACCGGAATTGCACCGATATGCTTGCCAACGCCGCTAGGAAATTTTGTGAGTAGAAAGAGTGGAGAAGAGTGTCGTAGTTACTGTCGTTTAAAAGTATATTGAACGTCCGCAATACAGTACCGCGGATGGCTATTACGTCCGCGATACAATATCGCGGATGTCTATAACGTCCGCTAAACTGTGTAGCGGACACTATTGACGTGACAGATAAGGACAAGATAACCGTTATTGCCAAAAAAACTGACGAGACAGGCCCTGACAGGTGTCAGCCTAGGGACGTCTGCTACACAGTATCGCTGACGTCTTTTGGCTGTCTCTCGTCAGGACTTTAATGTCCTCCGCCATACAGTGTAACGAACAGGCGCGGAGGGGCAAAAAGGTAAAAAAAAACCGTCCGCCATACTGTATGGCGGACGACTGACAGCTTTTGAAAAAGGCACGATCTAGGCCGTCCATCTTTCGGGATGGACGGTCAGATCGCGCTTGCAACTTCTCCTATTTTGTCCACGCTCTCAACGGATCAGCTCTCATATATATATATATATATATATATATATATATAATTTCACAAAGTGCAACTCTCTCTCTCTCCCTTCTCCTCATCTCAGTCTCACGGCTCAGTGGCTCACCCTCACAGTCACGGCGGTCAACGGCCTTCACCAGTCACCAACTCGGGCCATTCGGCCATTTCGGTCTAGGGATGGCAATGGGGCGGGTCGGATGCGGATCTTATAAAATTCGTACCCGCCCCGCTAGCCTTAAAATCCCACTCCCCACCCTGCCCCGCCATCGGATTAAATAAGTGCAATACCATACCCGATCCTAAGCTAATTTAAGAAACCTGCACCCGCCCCGATCCGCCTTGTTCTTCTTTATAGCAAATCCAACAAATTCACCATTTTCAATCATCACCACCGAGTACTGAATGAAAAAAAAAATAACAAATTTAACCAAAAAAAAAAATTTTGATTGTGTGATCAAAAAGAATTCTAAGTAGTATAAAACTAAAATTACTAAATCGTGACTTGATTGAAGAAAGAAAGATACAACCAAATTGATGCCTAAGTATGTCTGCCTCTTAGCAATGGTTCCCATTTGTTAATTTTAAAAACTGCTCCTTAGAGGCATAGGCATTACAAGCAGAGAAACTCTCTTTGACTGGCTACTCTCCAAGCAGCACTCCAACGGCAGCTGATGGTTTTACTTCAGCACCCCGCGGCTGAGATAATAAACTGGGTCTTCTTTGCCATCATGCTCATGGTTCTGGCAACTCCCCCTCCCTTCTCCTCTTTACAAGCGAGATTCCACACGACTTTAATAGAAAGAGAGGAATAGCCATTTCTAGCCTGCATATTCTCAAAACTCGTGTTTTGTCTCTATTAGGTGGTGGTCAGATGGGGTGGCTTGTCGCCGTGCAGAGTTGACGGCTGAAGGTGCGGGGAGGGAGAAGAAAAAGAGAGCGGCGCTAGTAAGAGTAGGGTGAAAGAAGAAATGAATGGTAGGGTTTTCGTAAGGGTAACTATATATATTTTAAGATGGATGGCCGGGATTGATTGTTGAATAGAGTTAATTATATCAAGGCGGGTGCGGGTGCGGGTCAGATACCGGGGTGGATTGGACAAAAAACTATACTCGACCCTAACCCGCTGCGGGTTGAAATTATAAATACCATACCCGCCCCATGACCTGGTCAAGTCAAAATAACCTGCTCCTATCGAATCGGGGAGGGGCAGATATCAGCCGAACGCGAGTCTAATTGCTATCCCTACTCCGGTCTCTGGCAAATCACAGACAGCAGCACGCCAGCACCAGCACAGCAGATGGTGGCCACGAGCCCATGGCCACAAACGATCTAGCTTAGATCTAGGGTTCTACTGAGCTGACAATTACGAAGCCCATCGAGCAGCGACCGGCGGCCAAGAATCCAGTCAATCCATGATTCATTGTATTCTTATTTCTGACGAGTGATGACCTCACCTCAGTCAATACCACCGACGGTGACTAAGTCTCTTTCTGTCATTCTGTGTTACTATGTCAACACCGATCAGCGGCCGCGAACTGAACGTCGAATCCACCATCCACGATTCTGGTCTTTTTTACTCCATCGGTGATTATGGTAGCTTTTGCAAGCTCATCCTATGTGGTTCTGATTCTTTCATTTCATTTTGTTGAATTATGCATCTTCTCCTTCTTTTGCCTCTCTTCATTACCAGCTAAGATCGATGGTTAATTCTGCATCAAAGCTTCGTATAAGTCCGTAGCTGATCTGCAGTGACAAAAACACATTCTTTCGCTACAAACATATGTTTTGCTATGAAGGAAAGGCCTCTACAGATCATTTCTATGTGCATATATATTTTTGGTATTGACTGCACATATCAATCACTTCTATCTTGTCCTCTTCAGACGCCGAATGCCTTTCCTTGCTTACTTGGCCCAAGAACCCACTGTCGGCGACGACGACGGTCAACCGTTGACCCGTACTGGTCAAGTGGTCAACTGCCTGAGCCCTGAGGTATGCATTTTGATCAATTTTTTCCCATTTGAGCATTGATTGATGATTTTAGGTTGTTATTAAATTGAGCATTTGAGAATTGAGATTGTTGATTGAAGATGTGACCTAATTGGATTGATATATCGCATATGTGACCTAATTGAATTGTTTTTGTGTGCTATTTTACTCATAAAAATATTTACTGACTTCGATATATTTTTAGCACCTCCTGGGGTGAAATCCTGGTTCCGCCACTGCGTGTGCAAGATAACATCTGAAAGTGGTTCCTGACTGAAATTTTTGTTATTATTCTGATGATAACAATGGTGTAACAAAGCACAATCAGGCTACAGTGCACGCTTGAAAATTAATCAATAAAATGCTACTACCAAAATGGATATGTGGTTTGTATAGAGAAATTTACTCTAGAGAGGCTAAATCCGCACTTATACTCATCCAGACTAATGGTGATAAAAAATGCTTTCTTGACGAGACTTTTACCCTCTCGTGACGAACAGGCTATCAGTAAGCGTCTGTTTAGCATTTTAGTAAATTAAAGGAGTATTTACTTTTATGAGCTATAATTATCCTGTTGTGGATAAACAAGTACTTGCTTGTACTATACTGCTTACTTCAATCATAACCATAAGTTTCATGAATATGTGGTTGCATTAAGTGTTCGTTGTTTAAGTTCAGTTGAATTGCCAAAAGATCTGAGTTTCGTTAGTTGGTTAAAAAAAAAAATCGCAGCTCACGCGTGTAATATCCCGAACTTTGAAAACTGTTTAAAATAGTCATCCGTGACCCGAAAAATAAACGGGCGATAATTTTGAGCAATACTCGCGTATTAGAAGCTTGTGGAAGCTTAAAAGAATTTTAGGACAAAAATATAATTTTTGAAAATTTTGGGGTTATTTTGTAATTTTGAAAAAAATGGTGAACGGGATGCATATGCTATTAAGTAGCGTCATTTTGATGATGAGTGGGTGTTAGGAAGTGAAATGAGGGGTTAGGGTGATTTCGGGGTCAAGTGGTAACTTCCCAAAGTTGAGGGGCCAAAATGCAATTTTGGAAACTTGAGGGACCAAAGTGCAATTTTTGAAAGTTGACAATAGGTGTCACAAATCTTAGAGAAATCAGTCCAAAGCTTGCCACCTCCTGGTTGATCTTAAGCTGACTAAGCTTGACAAATAATAAAGTATGGATGGATGAAGATTAATGAGGAAATTATAAAAGGAAAATTGGGGGGTGGAAAATGAAAATAGAAGAAATTCGTGAATAGTAGCTGGGCATGAACAGTAAGCGTGAAGAACACAAGAACAGAGAGAAGCAGCGGAAGGAAAAGAGAAGAAAAAAGGAAGGAAAAAGAGGAAGAAGAAGGAGGGGAAGGAAAGGAAAAAAAAAGGGTTGAATCCGAATTGCAACAGGGTATGATTTTGAACCCAAAATTGTGAAAATTGGTTGAATTCAATTGAGTATATGTCATGTGTATGTATATCCAATTATTCGGTTGAATGAATCTGATTTGGGATGAAGAAATTGTGGTGGACTCTTGTTGGAATCATGGACATAAGACCCTAAAACAACAAAGAAAGAGAAAACGAATTAGGGTTTTGAATTGGGTTGATTTCAGTGTACGTGGGTGTGTGTTTTAGTGTGTGTTCTTCATCCGTGGAGACTTAATTCAAATTGTGGGAGCTTAATTGGATGTAATTACCTAAACCGAATCGATTTAGAGCTTGAAAGTGTGGAAGGCAAGGGAATTAGGTGATGTAAGTGTGAGAAAAATGGAAGTCCATGCGAAATTGAAGGAAGAACAAGCCCAGATAAAAAGCTGGTTCAGTGAAGAAGAAGGGCTGTGTGCGCGTTCAAGGTGCGATAGTGTGTGCTTGAATCTGAATAGTGACTTGTTATTGTCGCTAAAAACATAAATTACTTTAGGCAGTTTTTTTCACGAATTTATAAAAATATTTAGAAACAAAATTAGACAATGTACAAAACTGTAACCCCTATTGTTTTTATGAGAACTACTCTCTGGAATATTTTGGGAATTTTTAGGGTCCAGGAAGAATGCTAAATTGAGATACCGATTAAAGACATTTATCAAATTATTTAGCATAGTAAATCAAATTATTTTAATCTCAAAATTTTATAGAAACCCTATTTTACTGGTATGATTCATTATATAAAATTTCGTGCCATTCCTGGGCATATAGGTACTTTTCGAGAAACTAACCTTTTAGCGCTCGGTCTGGGCACTGGTTAGGGATTTTTGGGCGAAAATTCTTTAAAATACTTTTTAGGCCAGAAATGATATCAGAATGTTTAAAATAGCATTTTAAGATATTTTGGGATTTTTCTGGTGCTGGAAAACCCCAGGGTTATTTTGGTAATTTGTCACCCTGAGGAGATATTTTGGTAATTTTACCCATAAAGGGTATTTTTTAGTAAATTTTCATACGGTAAGATTATTTTAGTGATTCTACTTACGAAAAGGCCGGTTGGGCGATTTAAGTTTGATAGGGGAGTTTCGGTAATTTTACATACCCGGTGAGGAGGGTTTTATTTTGGAAGTATGTGTGAGTCCGTTTAAGTTATAATATTGTGTTGTAGTCTTTGTTCTGATGATTCGATTATTCCGTTTAGGTTAAAGCTAAAGACTTTTCGGTTAGGAAATTTAGCTGCAGATCCAGGTAAGAGATTCTATCTGAACCCTGGGTAAGGACTTTTGTCCAAACCCTTATTTGATAACTCGTATTTGTAAGTACTCCTTTGAATTACTTACGATTAATGTCAAACTCTGAAGTATGCATTGATATCAGTATGTTATTGCCCAGAAACCCCAATATTGAACCTTAATCGATTATTTAGAAATCTTGTGATGCTCGCATGTATTTCATGCTGAGTAAATCTGATAATTCGTTGTATCCCATTCTTCCGAATTGTTATTCCTAAATCCGATAATCGTTTTGCTACTTATGGTGATTTTCTTCTGAAAATTCTGAATGACGACTTATTTTGATATGTTATGGTTATTGAAATCTGATCTGATTCTGGTGAAAATTCTGCTCACTTCTAAAAATTCCGAATGCTGACTTTATGTCAGTATGATTATTGTTATTGGAATTTGAATTCGAATTGATTTCGATGATTGAGCTTAGATTAAAGCTCATTGATATTGTTGATTTTCTGTGTTGACCTGGGTTTCCGTTCCGTGGGAGGGCGTAATAAGGCTGGTCTGAATCCTGCAGGAAAAGCAGGCTAGTACCCAAGTGGACTAGTAATTATTCTGGTACATCATGCATGTGTACATTATGTTAGCTTGCCGGAATGGCATTGCTATTGCCCAGGATCAACGTTGATTTTTTATTTTCTCTGCTCTAGAAAGTATTATCTGAAATGATTTGTGCTTCTGTTGAAATCCTTTGGAAAATCTTCATTGTTTTCTGAAAATGATCTGTTATTGATTGATTTGGAATCCGTCGTGTTTGTTCTGATTTATTTTGGTATCTATTTCTGATGAGTTTTTGATCCTTTTGGAAATCATTGAGTTTTTTACCATCTGAAGTATTCTGGGAAGTTTCATCGGATAGATTCTTCGGAATCGCTTGTAATCCTGTTGTTAGTCCTTGTGCGACCTTATTGAGCTCTCAAAAGCTCACCCTTCGTTTGGCTACCTTCTGCATGTGATGATAAGCTGTAGCAGGTTCGGGAATGGGTTAGAGTCTGAGTGAGATTCCGATGAGCCCATCACTGCGGTATAGTAAGACCCCTGCGTGGGTCGGTACTATTATTTGATCTTAGAGAATTTGAATTGCGAAGAACCTAAGCTGTAATAGTTTAAGCTAAGCAATTGTGATCTAGTATTTTGATAAATCTGAGTTGATGCGGAATTAGATGATTTGAAGTATGTGTTAGCGAACAAATCTGACAGGTTTGATGTGATCCGGTAGGTTAACGACCCAGGAGTTCGGGGCAGTGGAGCTCCGGATTTTCGGGGCGTTACAACGCGTCACGAGCTACTCAAATTTGGTTTTTTTTTCTTTTTTTTTGGTTTTTGAAGGAAGAATAGAAATATATATATATACCAAGATTAACAGAAAGAGTTACAAAACGTGCCCAGATAGGCAATTAAAAGACATATGGATGACATCCCCATCCGATAGGATTTGTAACAAAATAAAGGCCTAATTCCAAAACTGTACTCTCAAGTTTACCTTGGCTGACGGTGTGCTAAAAAAGTACCCAACTTTGAAATAGCGTACCAAATAGGTACCTCGGCTGATAGACGATGGATACCGTTAAAAAGTCCGGGGTTAAGATTGTCATTATGAAAACAAATATTGTAAAGTCTGTCCACGTGGGCACGTGGGCCGTCCTTTTCACAGATTCTTAAAGACACGTGGCAACGTCACAGCAGTTCGATTTTTTCTTTTATTAATTTAATCATTACAAAATAAAAAAATACTCATTCTCTCTATCTGACACACACTATCTCTCTACCTACCTACCTACCCACATATATATATATGTGTGTGTGTGTGTGTGTGTGTGTAAAGATCCATCACACGAGGAATGACTCAGCTTATCAAATCAATCCTGAGCATGATGTGGATGAGCTTTGCCGTTGCGCGCTAAATCTCCACGAAAGTGGGTGACCTTGTGCTAATCTAAGTAGGTGAGATTGTTTAACCATAGCAAGAGCGCGAAAAAAATGACAAAGTACTATAATAAAAAAGACCAACCACACCGACTCCCTTCATCATAAGGCATCAGCAAGAGCTGCTCGAAAGCTATATCCCACTGGCACAACATTCTTGAAAATTTGCCAAACAAAACTACATATCAAAGGAAATAAGGGGTTGCCCAAAGGTTTGCAGCTAATTCACTTAATCAAGTGCCTAGGCTTGGCTTTGAGGAAGACCCTGGTGTTTTTCTTTCCCTATCATTAATTTAAGCCACCTATTTCCATGTCGATCAGTGAGAAAGGGAGAAATGGCACTCCAAGATTGAGCTGTGGGATCCAGTCTAATTTGCTACTTAGAGTCTTCCTCTCATGGGTAAAGACAAAATCCTTGACCTCATTCAGAGATTTGGTTGCTTTACCCACTGCCTCATGAAGCTCTAATGTATCTACGCTAGATCTTAATGTCTGATAGTAATTATGTGTGAAGAAAAAGAAGAAGAAGAAAATAGAGAGAGAAAGTGTGATGGGTCTGTATGAGAAAGAAAGAGAGAGAGAAGAAGAAGAAAGGGAGAGGGAGAGAGTGATAGGTATGCGTGTGTGTGTACGAGAAAGAGAGAGAGAGAGAGAGAGAGAGGAGAAGAATAATAAATGTGTATTGGAAATGTAAAAAAGGACAATCAATGTGCATTGGAATCCGGTGAAAAGGATGGCCACATGGACAGACTTTACAATTTTTTTTCATAATGATAGTCTTATCATTCGGACTTTCTAACCGCATCCATTGTCCATCAGCCGAGGTACTAATTTGATACGTTATTTCAAAGTTGGGCACTTCTTTGGCACACCTTCAAACTTGGGTACTAAAGATGTACTAAGGGTAAACTTGAGGATACAGTTTTGGGATTAGGCCCAAAATAAAACCTACAACAATAGTAACTAATTTAAGAACAAATTATAAAAAAACATAAAACCTACAATTTTTTATTTTTTATTTTTTGAGGAGCACAAAGCAGCTAAATACAAGATAAAACTAACTAAACATAATAACTAAAGCCTAGAACTGGATAAAAACTAAATAAGCAACCAATCAAAAGACACTAACAATCTGCGACCCACAAGCCCAAACTCCAGACGCATGTCTCTGCCACTGCCACGTGTCCCGATCTCTGTGAACCACTTCGACGCTGAAAAAGCCACCTTCTCTGGCCATCACTCTACTGTGAATTCCTAGGGAACACCAAATCAAAACCAAACGAGAGCCCCTCAAACCCATCAAGTCACCGGAGCTAAATACCTTCGGTAACCTTTCATAACCACTGATGACCACCTTGGCGCATCAAAAACACTTACTTAAACCAGCAAAAACACCAACCCTCACCAACGGCAAACCGTGGCCCCCCATAACTTGCTACAATCGAAATAAAAATACATTGCAAGATGGAAAACACCATGACCCACCAGCGGACAAAACCAACCTAAATCAAACAAGCAATCAACTGGCACAGAAACCACACCACCTACAAACACAACCAACACACCTTTCTAGATCAAGGGGAGATGGAGACCAACTAGGGGAAGGGGAGAAATAAACATTAGAAGAAAGAAGCGAGACCTAGACTCCCCTTCCTTCTCCAACCCATGGCATCGCGACACACAAACCCCATTGGCGAAATCAACGTACAACTGAAACCACCACAAACCAATCGTAGCACAGCCCAAGGATCTTGACAGCTTAACCTCACATCTAAACCTTAACCGATCTCCGGTGTCAAATCTGTAACGGATCATTGACAATCTGCGGCGGACCATCCAGCTCTCCTTACCACCAGAATCCCACACGAAAACCTAATTAACCAGCGAGCTAATCTACCACATCACCACACGCTGGGAAAATCAGTGGTGGTGAAGAAAATAGAAATGGGATTAGGAGAGGAGAGTGTTTCTCTTTTTTCGTCTCTCTTAGAGAGAGAAAAGTACTCAAATTTGGGTTAAGGTCATAAAAAGCTCAACTCATGTTGGCTTGTTATACAAGCATGTTAAAGAGAAGCTCGACTTCTATTCTCTTGACAATTAAATAGTCTTATCGCAACTAATAGAAAGCTTGAGTCAATTTGAGTCGTCCATAGCCTATACCTAGGTTATTCATGAAAATAGGATATTCAAACGACATTGACCACGTTGTTTCTTTGAAATTTTCTTACTAGCATTAAAGGTCAAATGCAACACATGTAAAAAAACATATGAGCTTCTAGGATACTTTCAAAAGTCATTTTTAACCTTCATTGATGAAATGAATTGAGTTAGTTTGAAATTGGAGTGAAAAATATCAACTTAATGATGTTTAGTGTAGAGTAAGATGATGTACTTAACCACCAAACCGGAAGTAGTAGTCTATGTTTAAGCTCAAAAATTTTACTTTCGTAAAGGATCTCACTTTCGAAATGGACCAACTCATTTCAAACTGACGTTATCTATATGAGACATACAGGAGCAGAACCACGTGGGAACTGGGGGGGGCTAGTGCACCCCCGGAACTTTTGATTTTTTTTTTACAATTGCACCCCACCTCTTAATTCGCTTTCCCCAGGACCCCGTCCCCGACTCTCACCTCTCTCTCTCTCTCTCACACACACACACACACACCTAGATGGCTGTGACCCGTGACTCGTCGGTCGTGAGCCCGTGATGCCGGTGACGGCCACTGGCAGAGCACGAGCAGATTCAGATCTAGACTGGAGACGACCTCACTGCGTAACCGAGCACCGAGACACCGACGACAACAATGGTCAACAGGCGACGGCCGGCCAGACGTTCAATTCGTTCAAATCTGGAGCATTTCTCGAGCTGTGTGGCTGACAACTATGCATGATACAGAGATGACTGAGGACTCTGACGGGGTTTACAAGTTGCAACCGGCGACGATGACGACAACGTCAACAGTGAACAACAATAGCTTTAATTTCTTGAATTTGAGGTAAGCTTTTCTCTACTTGGCTAATTTCAAGGCATCAAGCAATCTGATTCTAGTTTAATTTCAATAATTAATTCTATAGAAATTTGAAAAACATGTTTGGTTAATTTGCTTTGCTAATTCTTAATTGGTGATTATTTAGCTGTGCTAGAAGAGTTTGCCTTGATTATATTGTAGAAATTATTGGTGATTTGGTAGAACACCTTAATTATTTGGTTAATTTTCTTTGCTAATTCTTAATTGGCTAATTGATTTTCTAATTCATAATTTGGTGCATAAATAATTTATAATAGTGTTGGAATGTGACGTTGAGCTTGAGCTTGTTTGGCTATTTAATTTTAAAATTGGGAGGTTGAAAATATACTGTTTTGTTGGGATTTAATGTTGGGTTGAGATTGGGAGGTAGAGCTTAAGCTCGGGAGGTTGATCTTGGAATGTGTATAATTTTAAAATTGGGAGGTTGATCTTGAGCTTGAAATGTACAGTTATTTAGCTATGTGAATTTGTGTTGAGAGCTTGAGATATTGAGATTCTATTTCAATGTGTTTTTTTTTCAGAATGGAAAAGTTTTTTAGAAAGAAAGGAAAACTAGCAAAATCCTCACAATTTAATCAGAGTGTGGAAATCAAGATAGTATTCTACAGTTTCCAATTCTAATAGTAATGGACAAGGCTCTTATTGTGCATCGAGATGTTGATTCCGGGCATTCAAGCGGAATTCGTTGTGAGTTCAACTCTGATGAGCTTATAGTGGATCCTGGGTTGCGTCCGAATATTATGGATTGTAGTCCTAATATTCAAGATAAAGTTCGACTAGCGTATTGGTTGAGAGGACAGCGACGCGCCCCCTCGTCGAAGGCGTTTGGGAAAGATGGGTGAAACCTCCGTCCAACCAGAAACGTGGATCTGTAGGGAAATAAGGCATAGTTGTGACGATGCCCAGATAGTTGCCTTAGACAGAATACCCGTTCCCATGGATCCTGTAACGACTGTGGATTCTTCACTGCATAAATTTTTTGATGATGTTCAAATTTCCTCGCAGTCTATTGAGGGCATACATGTATAACTCTTAATAAGACAAACGTATAGATTTTGTTATTATCATGCTCCTCATTTGCCTTCTTCTTCTTTTTTTATCTACAGTTGGAGAGTGCTGGTTTTGGCGACGGGAATGATATCACTCATGAGGGTAGTGACAATTCGGTGGAGGGACTATGCTCATTCAATCGCGTGACAAAGGGAGCTCTGATATCGTCACACTCTCCTATTCAACACGCCCCGCCGTGTGTAGCTCAGTCAGGTCCCAGAAGTGCGTCACTTACCTCTGTGTCGACGTCAGCTAAGATCGTAACTCCTGATGGAATAGTAAAATCCAGACATCAAGTCGGAACGAGTTCACCCGCGCTTTCTACTCGTCAGTCTGGCAGGCAACGTTGCAGTCAACCAGCATTTGTAGCAATGCTTGCTTTTGGCGTTAGAGTGATTTATTCAGAAGTGCATCGTAAGGCGGCAAATGAGTGAACGTGTAAAGAAACATTTCACTAAAGTGTCTCACGAGCAGCTATCGAGTCATAAGGAAAAGTTCAACCAAATTTTCGAAGTGATTAAACGGATAGGGTGGATCCGTCTCCATTACAGAAGCGAGTTAAGGCCTTTATGACTCATGTTAGAACATATTAGGAATTGCAGTTGCAGCATGCTGGGGGTATTGACTTCCTTTGCACTTGCCGAATGATTGGCTGATGTTAAGGGTCACATCAATGAGGCTACTTCTGTTGAAAAGGAAATAGTTAGGTGCAGTCAGACTCTCCGAGACCAGTTGTCACGAGTGGAGTTGAAACATGAGGTTTTGAGGCGAGAGTTGGTGCAGCTAGAGTTAGAAGCAGGAAAACTTCGGTTCGAGATAACTCAAGTTGACGAGGAGATACGCGGGAGCCAGATAGCCATTGCTAAGCTGAAGGAAGATCACATGGTTGTTCAGCAGACTCATGTTGTTAGTGCTGATGATGCTGCTAGCTAAACTTGAAGCAGTACGACATGTACTCGAGGATGAGCGCAAGGAGATCTCTGAACTAGGCTGGATGTGATGATTTATAGTTTTTCTCATTTTTTTTTTCTTATTTCAACATGTTGAGATCAAACATATTGAATATAAGGAAGACGAATATCTAGCAATAATGATTTTCTTTTTGTGAACTTTCTTTATGCTTGTTTGACTAGACTCGAAAATTTTTCGAGTGGCCTACGTACCCAAGAAGGGATCAAGTCATAATGTAGTTCAAGTACAATGTAAATGAAGTTTTTTTGTTTGGGCCGTTCACAGGTTTAGCTTGTGCGGGCCAGAAGCATTGGCGGCTTCAAGGGTAGTACTGCTTCAAGAACTTCCTATTTATAGGTCCCACTCGCAGACCATCTTGATCAACTATCTTGTAGGCTCCATTTGTGTAGACTTCCTTGACCACGTAGGGTCCATCCCATTTTGAGGTGAATTTATTCCCCGCGCGATGGGTGGTGATGATGGGTCTCCGAACAGCCAAGACCAAGTCGTCGACAGTAAAAGACCGTGGTCTAACCCTTTTGTTGAAGGCCCTCGAGAGTCTGGCCTGATAACACTCCAAGCGTTGTTGCGCTTCATGTCTTTTCTCATCGAGTGCTTCCAATTCTTCAAGGCGGAGTCGCGCATTATCTTCACTTGTCAAACCCTCATGGATTGCGATTCCAAAGGAATCTGCTGTTCAAGCGGCAGGACAACTTCGACACCGTAGACAAGGGAGTACAAAGTTGCTTGAGTAAGAGTACTATATGTCGTTTGGTATGCCCATAAGGCTTCTCCGATCTTCTCATGCCAATCCTTTTCAGATTTGGCCACGATCGTTTTGAACAAGTTACACAAGGTCTTGTTGAATGCTTCCGCCAGGCCATTAGCTAGAGCGTTATACATCGAGGAGTTATGCTGCTTGAAATCAAACTTCTTGCATAGTTGATCCATCAGTGTATTGTAGAAAGGATTTCCATTGTCCGTGATAATGTAACGAGGCAACCCATATCGAAAGATGAGGTTACTCTTGATGAAGTTCATTACTGTCTCTTTTTCACTTCTTTAAGTGGAACTGCTTCAGCCCACTTGGAGAAGTAATTTGTCGCGGCCAAGATGTATAAGTGACCTCCGGATGACTTTGGAAGAGGGCCAACTACGTCTAGCCCCCACGCATCAAATGGCCAAGAGGCAACTGTAGGATGCAATGGTATTGGAGGTTGATGGATGAAGTTTGCATGAAACTGGCATGCTTGACATCTTTTTGCACAGTCTAAGCAATCCTTGACCATAGTCGGCCAGTAGTAACCCATCCTTTTAATTCGAAAGTGAAGCTTCAGACCTGATTGATGGGCACCACACACACCTGAATGAGCTTCATCCATGGCTTGAGCAGCTTCATCTTCTCCTAAGCAACGTAGAAACAAGCCTTCATAGGAGCGACAAAACAGAGTATCCTTATAATAGATGAACCTTGGTGCTCTCCTTCAGATTTTTATCTTGTGCCTTATGTCCTCTGGTAGCCTTCCATGTTCGAGGTAATCAATGAGGGGTTGCCTCCAATCTTCAGCTTCAACAACTCGGACCAAGATAGCATCAATCTCCTCAATTCGGCAGTCAAGCAGTTCGGGCAAGACCCATTGTTGACAAACTAGGATATCAACTTTATATTTGCCTCGGAGTGCCAAAGTCGTTGCTAGGTTAGCCAAGGCGTCTGCCATGCGGTTTTCCTCCCTTAGGACATGTTCAAGTTCCACACTGTCGAATTTATTTACCAAAATAGTGGCATAGCAGAAGTATGGAACAAGATCTTCCTTCTTGACTTCATACTCCTTAAGAAGCTTATTGATGACTAGCTTGGAGTCTCCACTAACTACAAGGCTTGGAATTCCCAGTTCTAATGCCATTTAGAGGCCAATGATGAGGGCCTGATATTCAGCGACATTATTTGAGCATTTTTTGCCAAGCGTGAATGCGTATGGCAAGACTTGTCACTGCGGTGAGACAAAGACTACTTCGGCGCCTGCCCTATCTAACCGTGTTGCTCCATCGAAGAATATCATCCAAGGCTGAAAGGTTTCAACAAAGAACACTTATTCATCGGGGAAGTCTTCAGAAATTTCCCAATCTACTGGGATAGGATGGTCTGCGAGGAAGTCTGCAAGGGCTTGTCCTTTGAGCTGTCCTCAGAACGTATACAATTTCAAACTCATTAAAGAGTATTGACCATCTTGCTAAACTCCTTGATAAGACTGTCTTGGCCATGACATACTTAAGAGGATCCGCTTTCGTAATTAAATTCACTGTGTATGCCAAGAAATAATGCCTCGGTTTTTGTGATGCAAAAACCAATGCTAGGCACGTTTTCTTAATTGGGTTGTACTTGAGCTCTATTTCCATCAACCTACGGCTCAAGTAATACAACGCCTTCTCTTTTTTATCCTGATCATCTTAGGCCAACATCGAACCTAGGGATTCTTCTTGGGCCGCAATATAAAGAATCAATGGCTTTCCAAGCGTTGGGGCTCCCAAAACTGGAGGGCTAAGAAGGTACTTCTTGATGCTGTCGAATGTATTTTGGAAAGCTTAATCCCATTCAAAGGACGTATCATTCTTCATGAGACGATTGAAAGGTTGACAGCGACCTGCTAGATTTGAGATGAATTGTGATCCTTGAAGACTTCGAAGTTCTCATAAATTTTTCGGCGGAGGCATCTTTTGTATTGCCTCGATTTTGGATTAATCAACTTCAATGCCTCGGTGATGGACGATGAAACCAAGGAATTTTTCGGATGAGACTCCAAAAGCACACTTAAGGGGGTTCATCTTGAGTTGATGCTTTCTCAACCGGTTGAATACAACACGTAAATCTTGTAGGTGGTCTTCTTTCTTTTTTGTTTTGACCACCAAATCGTCAACATAGCACTCCACAATCTTATGTAACATGTCATCAAATATTTTTTTGCATGGCACGCTGTTAAGTTGCCTCTGCATTCTTCAATCCAAAAGGCATTACTCTGTAGCAGTAAATTCCTTTTGGGGTGCGAAATACAGCTTTTCCTCATCTTCAGGTGCCATGTGTATTTGGTTGTATCCAGCGCATCCATCCATGAAAGATAAAACTTGGTGCCCTGTCATCGCATCCACCATGAGCTCGATTATGGGTAGAGGGAAGTCATTTTTTGGACATGCTCGATTTAAATCGCGAAAGTCTACACAGTCGCGTAGCTGCCCATTTCTCTTGCGCGCCAGTACTATGCTTGAGATCCATGTGGGGTACTTTACTTCCCTGATGAACCCAGCTTCAATCAACTTGTTGATTTTAACTTCTATCTCCAAGACAACCTTTGGATGGAATGTGCGTTGAGCTTGCTTGACAGGGCATATTCCACTTTTAACAGCAAGATGATGAACCGCGACCTTAGGATCAAGCCCCGGCATTTCCTTGTATGTCCATGCAAAGAGATCTTTGAATTCTTTCAGCAATTCAAAATATTTTTCCTTTTCCTCGAGGTTAAGGTGAGCGCTGATGAAGATAGGCCTAGGATCTTCAGATGTTCCTAAGTTGAGTTCTTTAAGGTCGTCAACCGTAGGTTGCCCCCCGTCCTCGAGCTGGGGAGGTGCCTCCATCAGATCATCTTTGGTAGTATCTAGAGTTGCGTCTTCTTCCACTGTGATGTGATACACAGCTTTAACAACATCCTCATCATTGACGTTCTTTTTCTCGACTTGATCCTTACCTTGGCCAATAATGACAATGGTCCTTCTTTTAGCTTTAAGAATCCCATCGTTGTTGACATCTATCTTGGTCTTTCGCTTAATTTGAGATGGAATAAGGCTTCTAGTCTCTCTATCTTCCTTGGGTCTAGCTTCTATCTTTACTGGTGCTTCAAAGTTCTTATCATCGATCTTACCAGTTGGGCCACCCAATCTCGAAAACGCGGAGGCTCGGGGACCTCTTATTGAATCTGTCTTGCTCTTGTTAAGAGTCATAACTCTTAACCTCTTAAAGGCAAAAATCCAAGAGGATTGTTCGCTTGAGCTGGTCTCGCCTTGCTTCAAACTGGCTGTTGTCTAAGTTTGAATGCGATCAAACACTGAGATTCATGTTGGAGCAGGTTGTTCATTATCCGACTCATCAACTTCTTCGGCGGTGATGTAATTTGTGCTAACTTTATTTTGTTTGCTCTTCAGGGGTACCCAGATAGGTCAATCGGGTTGTAACTAACACCCGTCCTTGGCGGACTAACTCGATGCCCTTGTTATCTTAACTTTTTTTTGGGTTTCACTAAGTCCGTGAACTTTTTCACCCGTTAATTATGGGCTAAGTTCTCCGAGCGGTGCCGGATTTTCAAAGTCATAACCCAAATTTTTCAATAGCTTTTGAGCTTTAGCATCAAAACCTTCATAAGTCTTCATGGAGGGCGGATGCGGATGCTTGGCCATGTCTCGTTAAGGCTCGATAAATCCTTTTAGTGGCAGCCTAATGGTCCCAATGGTTGTAAGAGGTACGGTCAACTCTTCTTTTAGGACCTGGATGTCCATCTTTTTTGGGACTCTTACAATTTTAACCGCTTTCAACTCGGCCAGTTCAACAAAGGGTGATTGTCCCTCTGCTCTTCGAGACACAGGGACGTACCTAAAGACAAGTATCTCCTTCCATGCCTCTTCCAATTGTGGTTTCTTTTCCCCTGATACTAAGCGTTTAAAGAGTTATTTAGTTTCATGTTGTGAAGGCACCATAACTTGTTTACCTTTTTGGGGCTCGTTTCTTTTTGCGAGGAGATTTATGTTGGAAGACACTCTTGCGAAGTCTCGGATTCCATGTAGAACTTTGCGTCAGCAAAATGAGACTCTGCTTCGGTAAAAGGTCTACAATCACCGGCCCATGAACCTTGTTTTCTCAATCCCTGTAGAATTTGTGACATTGATGAAAAGTGGATGGCACCATTCCGCTCTCGTGAGCCCAAGGCCGACCCAACAACAAGTTGTAAGACGTCTTGGCATCAATAACGTGGAACAAAGTGTCTGACTTTAGCTCCCCGATAGTAAGCCCTAGATGAATCATGTCGATCGCCATTAGCCCCCCTTGGTTGAAGCCTTGTATCACCAATCGACTTTTGGAAAGTATATCCATTGTAATTCCAATTTGTTTCATGATGAACTTTGGCACGATGTTCACTGTCGACCCTCCATCAATGAGCATCCGATTCACCTTTCTTTCCTGGATATAACCTGAAACGAAGAGAGGTCTATTGTGAGGCTTGGAACCCAGCTGTAGGTCCTCGTTCGTCAATGTGATAGTTGTGCAACAGGATGTACACGTCGCGGGTGTAGTTCATAGGTCATTGATTTCACCAATGGCAGAGTTGTACTTCTTAGGATCTTCCAAAACCTTTTTCAGCACTTCGTGTGCTGGTTGGGGCAGGTCGAGCATCTCTTGAAGTGTGAATCGCAGAGGTAAGCCTTGTAGCGAGATCAGCATCCTCTCGTTGTCTTCACCAATAGCCTCTTCATCCGAGTCAAGTTTGTCTTCGTGCACGGAGACCATGTAGACAGTTCCGACCACCTCATCCTTCAAGTAACCACTTGGAAAGAAGTCTCCAAGGGTTATCGGCTTAGGAATGTCTTCTTAAAAACCTTCGTCAGTTTCCTTGCGAATCTTCTTAGCAGCGTGCCTTCTCCTCTTACGACGTTGCTGCTTGCCTTTTTTAACTCGCCTCTTCTCTAGACAAAATGGTTGTAAATGAGTTACTAGTTGCTTCTTCGGTTTCCTACGCGTGACTAGCGTCCATCCATCGTCGTTCGTATCCACGAATTGGTCACCTTGAGTTGACACTTTCGACATTTTCTGAGGGAGCAGAACTTTTACAAGGTCCAACGTTCCAAACTAGATGGTCATCATTCGTGCCCCCATTGTCAACGTATTATTTGACGTATTTGGCCCCTTCAAAGGAGTCACGTCACTTGAGATGACTGAGGCATGATTTGACTCTTCCACCCCATCAATGTCTAACTCGATCTTCCCTTTCTTGGCCAAATTCATGATCAACTCTTTGAGTAAGAAGCATTTTTCAGTCTTATGGCCAAGGATGCGGTGATACTTATAGTACCTCGCCTCATTGACTCACCTCGATTCCTCCGGACGTTTTGACTCTGGTAGCTCAATGATTTTCTTCTCAAGCAGAAAGTCGAGTATACCAGGTACGTCAAAATCTGGGAAAGGGTATACCTTTCCTTCTAACTCCTTCAGCGAAGGTTGCTGCCTGGATTTTTCTTGAAGGTGTTCTAGTGCCTTCTCCTCCTTAGGCTTTTCTTTTTTTGGAATTTTCAAAAGAGCCGTGGTAACTGCCAAGGACTCCTTCCGGGTCGTTCTTGAGGACCGTTCAACCTTCTTTCCTTCCCTCCTCTTCTTGCGGGGGTCAGGCAATGCAGGACTGTTGCCACCGTGATTGGCAATGCTAATTTCCATGTCATGGGCTCGTGTTGCTAATTCTTCAAAGCTAGCTGGTCTGTTACGTTGAATAATGTACAACAAGCCCTAGTGCATGCCTTGCATACACATTTTTACTGCCAAAATCTCTGACAGCCTTTCTTTGCAATCCAAGCTTAGTGAGCGCCACCTGTTAATGTAGTCCATCACAGGCTCGTCTTTCCACTACCTGGTGTTCGTAAGCGACATCATTCTCACTGAGCGATGCATGTTGTAAAATCGGTTCAAGAATTTGCGCTCAATTGCTTCCCAATAATCGACTGACTCGGGCTTGATGTCGAACCAGTCAAACGCATTTCCTTTGAGAGACCTGATGAATTGTTTGACAAGGAGGTCCTCTTCGGTGCCTGCGTTGTTGCAAGTTTTAACGAAGTGAGCGACGTGTTGCTTAGGGTTGCCCTTCCCGTCGAGCTACTGGAACTTTGGTGGCTGGTACCCTGCTGGCATCCTCATGTTGTCGATTCGCTTCGTATAAGGCTTCGAATACATGAGGTTGTTGTGAGAAGGTCCTCCGTATTGTGCCCCGATTGTGTTCGTTATCATGTCTTATAACTGTTGCACCGAGAGGGAAGCGACGGAGTTGGACCTATCCTCTTTGTTTTCGAACCCATCAGAAGTAGACCCATCATGATGTCCATTAGCACCACCCTTCTTCGAGGTCTCATTGACTTCACCTCGGGTAGACTCCTCGTTGGTTTGCAACTCTAACTTGTTCATGAGAGTCACAATCTGAAAGTCCTTATCTTCTACAGTCTTGGTCAACTTCTCAAAGTCCCGAGACATAGCAGCCAGTTGTTCCTCAATAGACATAGATCCGGTCATCATGACTTGCATGGTAATGGAAGGTGCAAAAGTGTGCGACTCGGAGCGTGGCGATGACACAAGGTGTTTTGGGCTTCCGGGGGAAGAACCCGATTGTGAACCAGCGCTGGAGTCCGCATCTGAGGCATACTGAAATGATGGTGGAGGCATCTCGTGAAGGGTATTCTCCTCCAACTTAAGGTGGGGGACTTTTGATCCCGACACCCCGTCTTTCTCGGAACGCGAGACAATAACCTCTCTGAATTGAAAACACGGCTTGACCGGTGGCTTGGAAACTGGTACCACCACTTGGTTGGGGGCAACCATTTCATCCCTCGCCCTGCTTCGAGTCACGGGGCCGGTTGAAGCGCTGCTGCTATTGCTCCTAACGGCGGCAGCTTTTCGAGGCGTTGTCCATGATTTGCGTCTGCTGCACTTTCTTTGGTGCCATTGACGTGTTGTAAGCGATTTGGAAATCTTCTTCAGAGAAGGAGATGAGAGGCATAGTAGGTCCCATCGGCCGTGCCAGAAATTTGTACGCACAAATTTCGTGTCTAAAACTGCGAGACAAGAAACATGCACAAAAATTCAATTTATCAAATTTAAACTATAGGTTACACCACTCTATGATTTATACTGAAAATAAATTTGGGTCCTCTGGTTCGATCTCCGCAAAGTCACGATCCAAGGGCTAAGAAGCTTCTTCTCGAACCGTTGCTTTTGATTTCCTTCTTGAGGGCGATTCTTGACTTTGGAATCACCAAGATTGAAGGCGAATCCTCCTTTGATGTTTAGGGTCAAAGAGCGATTAATCCTCGTTGTCGAGAATGCTCGATTGAAGAACGGCACAAGAATAGTGCGTATTGTTCTTCAAATGAAGCGTAATTCTCGGGGTGTAGTATACTAGTGACAGAGTTCCGACAGAGCGTTGGCTTGTTTGTAGAAACTCAGTGTGTCCTTATTCCCTACTGAAGCCCTCTATTTATAGGCAAAGAGGTGGGGTTAAATTTAGAAAACCCATGATTTGGGGCTTTGTCTTTCGATTAAAGGGATTTTTGTCCCCCTTAATTCAATCTTAGTTAATTCAATAAATTTATTTCCATTTAATTATTTTTGTCAAACTTGACTTATTTGAACTTTTTGGTGGCACGATCAGGGGCTTGACCAAATATTTTTATTTGGACTAGTCCTTCCAACTTGTCTTTGACTTCGAGCCTATTTTCTTGTTTGACTCCAAGTCAGCAGCATTTAGGCCCGCATTTCCAGTAGCGTGAAATATTTGACTGGTAAAAAAAAATTAACTAGTAAAATTATTTTTAGTGTCTCTATGAGTAATCAAACACCAATTTGTTTTTGTAAAAAAAAATTAACTGGTTTTGGTTTTTCTTTTTTTTGGAAACAAAAAATATAAACTGGAAGTGTTACCAAACGCTACCTAACTCTGTCAATGCTCCTTAACCGATTACAATTGATACTTTTAGGGCCTATTTGTTTCGCGGAAAATGCATCATGGAAAACACTTTCCGGAAAATAGCAAGCTCCTAAAAACATTTTCATGAATTTCATTTTCCATAATTTGGGTGACGTAAGGGAAAATGATAAAACTACCTGTGGTTGCTATGCTAAAGATTCTATATAGAAAGAAAATAGTATAAACATGATAAAATCATCATAAACGATACAACGACCTTGTCCAATTTACATTCATATTCTTAGCGAAAAAATAAGTACAATAAAAAAATCACAACATGAATGTAACCAAACAGAAAAGTAAATAAACGGATTCCTAAACATTTTCCCCCCTTCTAAGATAATCATTCCACATTTTCCTTACTAAATGGTCCTTTTTTATTGCCCGTTTTCTATGTTTTTCCCTCTCTTCCCGTTGAGTTGGCTCTCGTCGTGTTTGTTCTCGTCCACTTTGTCGTTGGGATTCTATCTCTCGAATAACATCTCGAGTAATTTGGTGATTTGGATCCACACCCATAATGTAGTTGTGAATGATACAACATGCGAGTACTACATCTACCTGTCTTTTGAATGACCAATGTGGAACAACATCTAACACGCGAAAACGCCCCTTCAATACTCCAAAAACTCTTTCAATAGTTGTTCGCAAAGAAGCGTGGCGGAGGTTGTAAGCTCTCTCTCATCTTGAGGTGGATGTTCACTAAACCCTTCCAAATGCTAACGAACACCACGATAAGGAGGGAGAATCCCTTTTCTAGTACCATAACCAGCATCTCCAAGATAGTATTTTCCTACAAATATGAACAAACATATATTACTTAAGGCACACTAGTTGTTAGAAATAACTGAAATATTCCAACTTCTTTTAACACCTTCAAGAATGCTTAAACCTCTTAGCCTCAAAAGTGCATTAGTAACAATACGAGAGTCATGTGCACTTCCTTCCCATCCCGCGAGTACATACGTGAATTTCAAATCAAAGTTGATTGCACAGAAGACATTTTGTGTCGTTCCCTCATTTTGACCACGAAACCTCCATTGAATATTTTGAGGGACCTTAGCAAGAACATGAGTTCCATCTAGTGCCCCCACACAGTCCTATAATTGCACATAACAAAATTACAAATAGTTCAATAAAAGCATGTATTTCTAATGATATTTCACGCCTACTACACATGATAACTAACCTGAAAATACGGGAAAAAAACATGCGACTACTCCGAATTTTTGGTGGAGTAGAATCCTCAGGTTGTACAATAAGCTCTTTATACAACTTCAATACTGCTTTGAGGACAATCTTGAAATATCTATGGATTGTCTCAGTAGACCTATGTAACCGTCCACCTATCACCCGAAATCTTACGTTGTGCCCAAGTACATGAAGAAAAATTAGAACATGTTCCCTAATTGACATGTTTGTAGTTGCATGAACTAATTTTTTCTTGGTTAGAAGATCACATAGTTCAAAAAATACTGAAGGCCTCATATGTATTTGGCTTATGCAATGTCGATCACCTCTATATAAAATTGTGTTCATGTACCTCTCCTTTGCAACTTCATCATTAATACAGGGCTCCCTTGATATATAATCCCGATTCCCCCGGTTGTCCTCTAGCACAGCAACTCCCACCGACATGACGGAGGCAACTGCACCAAATATTACGACACGAATGCATTTATTATCCATCTGCACAACCATTTAGAAACAATTGTCAAATTTTAGGGAGCTTAGCACCATGGATAGACTGCACAAAAACAAACCAAAGCTGCACAAATCAGTAGAAAAATAAAAATGCTAAGAGTCACTTACCACTGAATGCCATCTCAGAAAGTGCTACTACAAAATCCAAGAAAATGTTGGCTTAAACAGAAAATACAACTATAGAAGTTGTTTTTAATGCGGAAACAAATCGATTACTGCCCAGATTTTCAGCCAACAATGATGAAACAGATTAATGCAGAACCACTAAAATATTTATCCAGCCAAAAACTCAACAGTAGTCTTTTCCTTTTCCACCGAACGATTCACTCAAAAACGAACATGATCTAGGGATTATTTCACACCACAATCACCACTCAACATCATAATTATTGGAACCTTGACCAAGAACCATCACTACCTTAACCTGCCTAAAAGCACAACTAAGAGTATAATCATTTTCATTGCGATGTCTCTCTAAGAGTAGCTCATACAGCAACTACTGCCTATACTAATACAAGTCTCGTATGCTTTAATCGGACCTTACCTAACTTGCAAATATCTCAAACATAATTTGCATGCATCGCACTGAAGTTATTCATGAACAAAAACAAAGGGCGTAGCTTCGCTGCCAGCGACAATCGTACAGCAAAGAGCATAAAAAGTAAAAAACTAATAAAGCAAAAGAATGTTATATAACATCGCTGAGGGCAATCAGCTCTACCAAAACAAGTTCAAAAGGGAAAGAGCTACAAAGACCATATGTCCGTGACGGACTACTACATGTAACCATTGCAAATAACATCACCTTCCATCAGATTTCCACCTTCGCATACTGATAAACAAACACCAACTTTTTCGGTGCATAACTTGTTACAATTGCAGGCAAGCAAACAATCATAAACACACATATATGTATGTGTGAATATATGTATATAGATATGCGCTGGATCTTATAAGGAGGCAAAGTAACTATATACTACTTCAATGGGTTTATTCTATTTTTTCCTTTCATGGTTTTAAAGCAAAATGGCACATGCCTCAACACCCATCACCACCTCCCATCCCCCTCCTAACCATCACCATCAACGCCAACACCCATGACAAAACCACCACGCCATCACTGCCGCACACCACCACCCATCACATTGTTTTAATTATGTTTTTTGATTATTTTTTATCCAACCCGCAAATAGAGTAAAAGATAATCTAAGTTAACCCGCAAATAGAGTATGTTTTTATACCATTAAAAGGTCTAAAAGACTCATGGTATGTCCTTACTCTACAATTACCTATTCAAAATGTGGAAGAAAAATCAGAAATAGACGCCCGCTAAGCAATTTGTTACACATTTCCTACAAGAGTTTGTCCAGTTCATTTGGTACAGGCTGTGTGCAACTTGTAGAGCTGTGAATTCCCTGTTTGCCAACATGATTTAATGGAACTTGTAGACGAAAACGCTTTTAACAGGGCTAGATCTAAGCTGGCAGACTGGGAAAGTCTTTCCTAAAGTTGTTTACATGCGTCTGTTATTGAGGCTTTAAAATAAGGAAGAACCAAATTCATTCACAAATTAGAAATCATCGTTTGAAACACCACCTTGTCCCTTTTGACTATTTGGTGTCAAATTCGTATTTCAATACCAGCGTGTTGCTTACAAGAACAGGTGCAAAAGCAATGTACCCAGTATATTGTGTCACGAAACAAGAATGAGTATCGTGGATCTTCAACCAGGTAGATGGATCTTGGCTCCCAAAGACAGGCAGGTCTCCACCAATAGGCGACTGTTGTTGACTCAGATTTGGAGCCATCACCATCTAATCATGCAATCGAATGTTCACCGATTTTACATTGACTCAACCAAAAGACCTCATGCGAATTCAATTCCAAACTAATTAAAGGGAACCAAGGAGTGATATCCAATAGAGGGAATCAAAGTAAAGCATTTGAATTGGCAAGAAACAACGAAAGATTGAAACTATCTGAAGCTGTAGGTATACAAGTGCAGATGAGGAGTACTTGACGTGATATGTAATTGAACTGTTGTGCTGTGTCTTACAGCAACATTGCGATGGAGGCACAAAAAGAGGGAGCGGAGGCGGCAGTGGCAGATGCGGCACTGGCAGAGGCAAGGGTGGAGTAGGCAGCAGCGTGGAAAAGCTATGAAGTTAGGCACTTGCACCAACAAAAAAAAATGGAGTTGGGCACGCTTTGGGAGAAAAGTGACAAGGAGAAAAGTGACGGGATTTCAATTTGAAAAATGACTTACGATCTTAATTTTGGTAAATCATTTTTCCTAAATTTTGCCTTGTTTTCATATGGTACGTAAACATTTTTCGTAAATAGTTTTCCAATAAACACACCAAACATCGAAAAATACGGAAAACATTTTCGGTGAAACAAACACGGAAAACGCTTTCCAGAATATGCTTTCCGGAAAATAACATTTCTTGAAAACATTTTCATGAATTTCATTTTTTGCTATTTGGGTGTCGTGCAATGATACAAATATTTATACAAAAAAAGAGTTAATTACGCGATTGACCATCAAACTATTAGGCAAATTTCACTTTGACCACTGAACTTTGATTTGTGTCAAAGTGAACATTGAATCCTTCAATTGATCTCAATTAAGTCACTCCGTTAGCTTCCGTCCATCCCAAGTCCGTTAAGTGGCTAAATTTAAGGGTAATTTCGTCACTCTCTTTTTTCTTCTCTTTTTCAACCCCTTTCTTTCTTCTTTCTTCTTTCTTCCTCTCTTTCCATCACCACCACGGCCAAGCCGTAGCCTTAGCTCACCCAATGCTCAACACCCATCACCACCGCCACACGTTCATCCCTGCAGCCCAACCACCGTAAAATTACAGCCCCACCACCATTGTCGCTATAATACCCCATCACACCCGCCCCTACAATACCCCAGCCCTGTCGCCGCTTCTGCAATACCCCACCCTGTTGCCGCTACAGTACCCACATCACCACCAATGTTAAAGTACTTAGCGCCACCACTACAGTAGCTGCCGAGGTCCCTTCGACCATCATAGTTCGATGGATCTCTTTCTTCTTCCTTCAGCATCTCCACAATTGAAATCACATTTTTTTTGTTATTTTGGCAGATTAATATCCTTACGAGGAGGATGATGGATGAGCATATTTTGGGATGTTTTGAACATGACATGGTGGCGAGATCCGATTATAGCGACGGCGGCTGCGGCGGATGTGATCCGAAGTTGATGAAGGGGTGCTTGAGTGATGATCGGCGTAAGACATCAATACGATAGTCTTGGTCGTGGTGATGACAGTGGGTGGCGAGTTGATGGGGCAAAGACTTGGGCGTGGTTGTGGTGGGTAGCGATGTGGGTGGGGCAGTTGAGGCTTGGTTTTGGTAGTGGTGGTGGGCGGTGAGGCTAGTCGTGGTCGTGGAGATGGGTAGGTTGGCGATTAGGGGTAAAGAAGATCCATTTGGGGTTAGGTTAATTAAAGAAAAAGCAATTATATTTGGGGTTAGTTGACGAAAAAGAAATTATTGTTAGGTTCAATTGAAGAAAAAATAAAATATATTTGGGGTCAATTAAAGAAGAATGAAAAATTGTTAGGGTCAACTGAAGAAAAGTTAGACCAAAAATCAGAAGGAAAAAAAAAGAAGTAAAAGAGAATCTTGTTCTTTTATCATTTGACAATTTTGCCCCTTAATTAAGCATCATGTGCCTTGCACATGGGCGGTTAACGGACTAAAATTAACGGAGTGACTTAATTGAGATCAATTGAAGGATTCAATGGTCACTTTGACACAAATCGAAGTTCAGTGGTCAAAGTGAAATTTGCCTAATAGTTCGATGGTCGCGTAATTAACTAAAAAAAAAACATATGTTTTTCACTGTTTTGGCATTGTGGTGTGTGTGGGTGAGTGGGAGGGGTGTGTGTGAGGGGCATGTGTGTGTCGGTGGGTGTGGGTGCGTGTGGGGCGGGGGTGAGGGTGTGGGTGTAGGTGCATGTAGGGGGTGGGCGAACGTGGGTGGGTGGGTCGGTGCGTGGCGGGTGTGGGGTGTGTGTGTGTGTGTAACGCGCCCGGAAATCTGGAGCTTTGCCGCCCCGAACTTCCTGGTCGTTAACCTACCAGATCACATTAAACCTGTCAAATCTATTCACTAACACATATTTCAAAATATTTAATCCGATACCATCTCAAGTTCTTCAAATACAAGACTACACTTAAACTATTAAAACCTAAGTTCTTTACAAACTCGAGTCCTTAAAGTTGACAGTACTGACCCACGCAGCGGTCTCACTACACAGTAGTGGTGGGCTCACCGGAATCTCACAAAGACTTTATCTCATTCCCGAATATGCTATAACTGATCATCACCTGCAGACGAGAATCAAACGAAGGGTGAGCTTTTGAGAGCTCAGTAAGGTCATACAATGACTACAAAAAGATTACAACACGATTTCTGAGAATCCAACCAACGATGATTTCCAAAACGCTTCGAGCGATCGAGACTCAATGATTTCCAAAATGATCAAAATTCATCATAAATAAAATAGCAAAATTGCCAAATACAATCACGACGGGTTTCAAAACGATCAATAAAAGATCTTTTTCAAAGTCATCAATTCTAAGATACGATGAAGGTTTTCCGAAGGATTTCAAAACGTACATAGATCATCTGAAACAGTTCTTTCCAAAATACACTGAAGAGTTCTCAAAGAGATTTCAACATGAGCACAAATTATTTCAGAGAATACTTTTCAGTCATTTCCATGACAGTCATGGCAATATACAGAGCAGATAAAATCAAAAATCAATGTTGATCCTGGGCGGTCGCAATGCCATTCTGGCAAAGCACAGAAGTGTACACATGCATGATGTACCAAAATACTAGTCCACCTGGGTACTAGCCTGCTTTTCCTGCAGGATTCAGATCAGCCTTATTATGCCCTCCCACATAACGAAAACCCAGGTCAACACGGAAAATCAACAATATCAATGAGCTTTAACATAAGCTCAATCACCGAAATTAATTCGGATTCCAATAACAATAGTCATACTGATATAAATCACCATTCGGAATTTTCAGAAGAAATTGAAATTTTCAGAAGAAAAATCACAGATAAACAGCAAAAACGATTGCGAATAATTATCGAATTTAAACACAACAATCCTTAAGAACGGATACAAATAATTGTCAAATTTGTTCAGCACGCAATAACAGGCGAGCATCACAAGATTTCCAAATAATCGATCCAGGTTCAATATTAGGGTTTTCTGGACAAGAACATGCTGATATCAATGCATACTTTAGAGTTCAACATTAATTGTAAGTAATTCAAAGGAGTACATATAAGTACGAGTTATCAAATAAGGGTTCGAACAAAAGTCCTTACCCAGGGTTCAGATAGAATCCCTTACCTGGATTTGCAGCTAAACTATCTAACCGTACTTATATGTACGGTTAGATACTTTTATAGACTCACCTAAAAGGAATAATCGAATCATTAGAACACAGAACATAGCAAAATATTATAACTTAATATAGACTCACACATATTCCCAAAACGAACCTCTCTCACCGAATATGTAAAATTACCAAACTGCCCTTAGGTGTAAAATTACCAAAATACCCCTCTTGGACTTAAATCACCCAACGACCTTCCCGTAAGTAGAATCACCCAAATAACCTTATTGTACACAATTTTACCCAAAAATACCTTTCTTATGTCAAATTAACAAAATACCCTCTCGGAGTGACAAAAATTACCAAAACACCCCCCGTTACACTTAAATCATCAAAATGACGTTTCCGTAAGCAACATCACTAAAATATCTTTACCGTATGCCAATTTACTCGAAAGTACCCTTTGTGGGTGAAATTACCAAAATACCCCTCGGGGTGACAAATTACCAAAATATCCGTGGGGGTTTCCGACACCGAAAAAATTCCAAAAATAATTTAAAATGCTATTTTAAGCACCCTGTTGTCATTTCTGGACTAAAAAGTCTTTTAGAAGATTTTTGCCCAAAAATCCCGAACCACGCTTAAAAGTTGGTTCGGCTAAAAATACTTATCGGTCGCGGAATGGTACGAAATTCTAGGATATGGATTATATAAAAAAATAAATAAGGTTTCCATAAAATTCTCATATTAAAATAACTTAGTTTACTAGATTAAATAATTCGCTAACTCTTATTAATCGGTGCCCTAATTTAGTGCCCTTCACGGACACCGAAAATTCCCAAAATATTCCGTGGCATACGTCTCGTAAAAATATTGGGGGTTACAGTTTTACACTTTGTCCAATTTTGGTCTTAACTATTTATTGAAAATTTGGATTAAATTCTGCCTAAATAGTTCTACCTTTAGTGACAATATCACTTCCTATTCAAATTGTCACACACTAAGACACCTAAAACACACGCACACTCCATCTTCAACCTCTCTTCAGCTGAACATTTTCTTGCACCTACACTCATTTACATGCTCTCGGCCACCTCCAAATACTCTCAAACACAACCACATATATAACTACACCTGCCCATGAAACACTTCACCATTGAACACTTAAGATTCATAAACTATACATCCATACATCTAACGAACACACACATTTTGACGCACACTAAACCCACTGCCGAGCTCACCCACGCACACACTGTCCACACACCTGAGCATTACTAAAATTTATCGTCCGTTTATTATTATTATTTTTTGGAGCCCGAATGGTTATTTAACCGGCTCCCGAAGTTCGGGATATTACAGTGTGTGTGTGTGCGCGGGGGCGGACGCATATGTGTGTGTGCGCGCGCGCTCGCGGGGGGCCGTCACGTGTGTGTGTTTAGTGGTCCGAAAAATGACTTATGGAATTTTAGGCCCTGTTTGTTTCGCGGAGAACACTTCATGGAAAACGTTTTTCAGAAAATGCTTTCCGGAAAAGCAATTCTCTCGAAAATATTTTCCTGAAATTCATTTTCCGTTGTTTGGACGACACCGAAAAATGATAAAACTACCTATGGTCCTATGATAAAGACTCTATATAAAAAGAAAATAGTATAAGCATGATTAAATCATTTGTAAACGAAACGGATTCCTAAACATCCCCCGCCCCCCTCCCCCCCTCTAAGATAATCATTCTACATTTCCCTTACTATATGGTCCCTTTTCATTGCCCATTCTCTATGTTCTTCCCTCTCATCCCGTTGAGTTGGCTCTCGTCGTGTTTGTTCTCGTCCACTTTGCTGTTGAGATTCTATCTCTCGAATAAGATCTCGAGTAATTTGGTCATTCGGATCCACACCCATAATGTAGTTATGGATGATACAACATGCTAGTACTACATCCACCTGCCTTTTGAACGACCAATGTGGAACAACATCTAATACGCGAAAACGCCCCTTCAATACTCCAAAACCTCTTTCCATAGTTGTTCGCAAAGAAGCGTGACGGATGTGTAAAGCTCTCTCTCATCGTGAGGTGGATGCTCACTAAACTCTTCCAAATGATAACAAACACCACGATAATGAGAGAGAATCCCATTTCTAGTACCATAACCGACATCTCCCAGATAGTATTTTCCTGTAAATATGAAAAAACATATATTACTTAAGGCATACTAGTTAGAAATAACTGAAATATTCCAACTTCTATTAATACCTTCAGGATTGCTTAAACCTCTCGACCTAAAAAATGTATTAGTTACAGTACGAGAGTCATGCGCACTTCCTTCACATCTAGCGAGTACATAGGTGAATTTCAAATCAAAGTTGATTGCCTCGAGGGAGTAGTATTCTCAAGTTGTACAATAAGCTCTTTATACAACTTCAATACTGCTTTGAGGACAATCTTGAAATATCTATGGATTGTCTTAGTAGAACTATGCAGCCGTCCACCTATCACCCGAAATCTTACGTTGTGCCCAAGTACGTGTAGAAAAATAAAAACTTGATCCCTAATTGACATGTTTGTAGTTGCATGAACTAAAATTTTCTTGGTTAGAAGATCACACAGTCCAAAAAATACCGAAGGCCTCATACGTATTTGGCTTATGCAATGTCGATCACCTCTATACAAAATGGTGTTCATGTATCTCTCCCTCGCAACTTCATCGTTAACACGAGGTTCCCTTGGAATATAATCTCGATTTTCCCGGTTGTTCTCTAGCACGACAACTCCCACAGACATGACGGAGGCAGCTGCACCCAATACTGCGGCACGAATGCATTTATTATCCATCTACACAACCATTTTGAAATAATTAGTAGATCTTAGGAACCTTAGCACCGTGGATAGACTGCACAAAAACAAACCAAAGCTGCACAAATCACCAGAGAAGAAAACAGGCTAAGAGTCACTTATCACAGAATGCTATCTCAGCAAGTGCTACTACACAATCCAAGGGGATGAGGCATGCAGTCTTCTTATAGATGCCAGCAGCTAAAGGGTGGGGACAGGAACCAATGCTGCAAAGAGGCCTAACTGAGAAAGATCAGTTCAAGAACTATATGCAGCTAAAGGGTGGGGAACATAACAGGCTTCAACTTAAAGGAAAATATGCTATGCACTCTGCAATTAACTTTAGACAGAGTCTTAATTGGGTTTTTGGTTTCAACTTAAAGGAAAAGATGCTTCTTTTCTTGCTTTCTAGAAAGGTCAGTGCTAGGCAAGGAGTGACTCATCTTTTAAATAATTAAACTGCTTTACTTGGGTGCCTTTATACTTTGTCAAATCTATGTTGAAATTCCAATTTACACAACAGGAAGATTGGCACAATGGCATGTAAACACTGGACAGAACTAGAATTTGGAATGCAATTCTCCAAAATTATGCCTTTTTTTCCTTTCCCTTCTAAGGCAGAATAATGGCAAACAACTCTGAATTTCCTCTCTTACATCTGTATAAATGTGCAAGAAAAGGCCAACATCATTTCCTTTCAAATCTGAATCCCTCAAACATGTCTACCCGATACTTATTCTTGGCATATTACTCCACCAATTTGCATTTGGCATCTGATTACACCTTGCTGAAGGCCCCGTACGCTTACCATATTCGTTTTCTGCTTTTAGCAATGATGATGAAAAAGATTCTTTTTTTGCGTACTTTTACCATTTTCTGTTTTCGTTTTGGATAAAATTACTCAAATAGTAACAAAAAACTGAAAACACCTAAAAGGTGTTTTCAGCTTTTTTCACTCAACTTAACCCAACATAAGAAAAAATAGCTAAATTTTTTTTTGTAAAAATGATAAAAGTACAAGAATGGATTTTCAAACTGAATATGAAAATCATGAAAATGAAAACAGAAAATGAAAACAGAAAACAAATATGGTAAGCGTACGGGGCCTAAAGTTCCAAATATTGTGCTTATACTTGCAAAAAATGACTAGCCAACTTGTCGAATAAGCACTTACTTTGATTTTGAAATACTAAGTAGCTAAAGGAAGAAGGAAAAGGAGAAAATCAAAAAGCATAACATAGGGGGAAGATAATTGCCATGGCTTTCATGACCTGGAACTGTACAAATTACAAAAACAAGCATTTCAAATTACAAACTGAATCAACAAAAACAAATAAAAAAAAGTCACTAGTTAGAAATGAACTAACAAGACCTTTCTTCAATTGCAAAATACAAGACTCAAATCTAAAGCAAACCCCCATTTATGAAGACAAGCAAAAAATACTAACCCTATATTCAACAGGGTTTGTTTGACAAAAACTTTTTTTAGTTTTCAGTTTTTAAAGAGCAGCTTAATTTTTTTATTTTATAAAAACAAGTGGGTGTTTTATATCCCTTTTTTTTGAGTTTTTTTTTTTTTTGTGTTTGGTAACCCTTTTTATTTTGACTTTTTTTTTTGGTGGTTTGCGGTGGCGGTGGTGGGGTGTAGCGGTGGTGGTGGTGGCGGTGGCCGGAGGTGGCTGTCGGTGGTCGCCGGCAGTGGCAGCCGACAGTCTCCGGCGGTGGTCACCGGCGGCCGGAGGTGGCTGCCAGTAGTCTCCGGCAGTGGTCGTCGGCGGCCGGAGGTGGCTGCCGGCAGTCTCTGGCGGTGGTCGCCGGTGACCGGCGGTGGTCACCTGAGGTGGCTGCCGGCGGTGGGAGGGTGGTGGTGGTGGTCTAAGAAAAAAAAACCAAAAGTGAAAAAAAAAACCAGTTTTTGGAGTTTTTTTTTTACTCTTCAGTTTAAAAACTGGTTTTTAAAATTGAAAAAAAAATGGTTACCAAACGCTCCTTTTTTTTTCAGTTTTTAAAAACTGAAAAAAAAAGAGCAATTTTTTTTTTGTCAAACTGGCCCTTAGTGAGCCGATAAATCTGCTTATTTTTGTTCGAATTAGCAGCGGCCACGGCAATAACAGCAACGATTAGAACCCGATGAATGGGGCTAAACAGCTCCCAAGCCACGGCTTCCTCCGGGCTCAGTCCACCACCTATAGCTCTAGCCAAGCTGGCACCTTCGGCTTCGACTAGCCGGCCCTGGAGGCTGGAGGGACACCCAAGCCAGTTGCCTCACCGTGCTTAGAGGCCCGTTAGGCGGGGTGAAGTGGCTGGAGAGCCGGCGTGGGGATGGAGAGAATGTAGGGCGAGAATGTAGGGGAGAAACCTGGACGGTAGCGAAGGGCAATGGTAGCAGAGGCAATGTCGTTCAATTTCAGAGGGGGTAAATGAACTTTGCCCCCCATACTTAAGGCCGTTTGCAATATTGCCTCCTCTTCTAAAAAAAAATTGAACTAAACCTTCCTACACTCATTAAAACTGTGCAAAATTAACGGTTTTCATCCAACTTAACATAGTTTTTGGGCGAGAAATGTTTGGCGTCAAGAACCTACAATTTTATGACAAAACTACCCTTTTGACCTAATAAAATATTAAAGACTTGTAAAAATTTACCCAAAAAACCACCAATTTCATTCCACTCCAGTTGCAAAAGCTTGAAAATTTGGAAAAAGTGACCATTTTCATTTTACTCATTTGCAAACCTTCCTCAACAGCAACACAAAAAACACCAAAACCAAAAAAAAAACAAAATTTTGATTCAAATTTTAATGTTAAAAATTCAGTGGGTATAACCCGAACCCATACCCGACACGCGCCCGCCATCTTCCTCATAGTCACATAACAACCCAAACTCTACCCGACCCGTTCCATGCCGACCCGACCGAGCCCTTCCCAAACCCTAATTTCCCCTACAGAAAACCTTAATCTCAAATCACCCTCGCGCTGCCAACCTTCCTTCGGCATCAGCAGCTCGCCTCCCCCCCCCCCGTCAACGACGTCGATCGCCCATCCTCTCTCTTCCTTCCTTTTCTCTCCCCTGCCCTCCGCTACCGCAACAGCTGAGCTCTCCGCCGGCAGCCCCCTCCCCCCAATCGGCGACGCTAACCCCATCCCTCTTTCTTCCTTCCTCTTCTCTCCCCCCGCTACCATAACAACCCCGCTCCACCGACAGCTCTGCACTCCGCCGACAATCCCCGTCCCCCTTGTCGGCGACACTGACCCCCCCTCTCTTCCTTCCTCTTCTCTCCCCTCGCCACCCGCGGCCACAACAGCCCCGCACCGCCGCCCCTTACCTGGCCGCTGCTACTCCTTGCTCTCTTTCCATTCTCCCTTCACCACCACCTTCATCCACCAAAAGGGTTTGAGAACAGATTTTCAATTCTGTTAAAAAGAAAGGTAGTTATGACATTTCAACAACATCAGTTACAACCGTTTATTTTCGCCCAGTTTTGATGAGTGTAGGGAGGTTTAGTTCAATTTTTTTTAGAATAGGAAGTCATATTGCAACCGACCTAAAGTATAGGGGGGTAAAGTGCATTTACCCCATTTGAGAGAAGTGAGAATGAGGTAGACGAGAGAAAAGTGACGGGTTGGTTTTAGGAAAACGACTTCCCCATTTTTTTTTCGGTTAACAATTTTCCTTAAAGGCCTTTTTGTTTCACGGAAATCGTTTTCCGGAAAAGGTTTTTCGCATTTTCCGGTGTTTGGTGCGTTGAAATCATTTTCCAGAAAATGTTTTCCGCATTTTCCGGTGTTTGGTGCATGCATAAGATTTTTCAATGGAAAATGATTTCCAATCACACTTATTTTGAAGAACAAAATGTCGAAAAACCATTTACCGATTAAAAATTCATAACTCATTTTCCAGATCACTAAACACACACACACACACACGGGCACACCCCCCAACACACACACACACCCCCGCCCGCCCCACCCACCCACACGCCTGCAACCCCCACCCACACACCCCCCCAACCCACGCCCCTACACACACATACACCAACACACACACACACCCCTCACCCCCACACACCCATATCCACACCCACCCACTACTTACACACACCCCCTCCCACTCACCCACACACACAACAATGCCAAAACAGTGAAAACTATATCTTTTTTGGTATAAATATCTGTATCATTGCATGACACCCAAACAACAAAAAATAAAATTCATGAAAATGTTTTAGGAAATGAAAATATTTTCAAGAAATGCTATTTCCCGGAAAGCATTTTCCGTGAAACAAACAGGGCCAAAGTTTGCCTTCTTTTCATGTGAATGGAAAATGTTTTCCGTAAACAATTTTCTAATAAGCACGCCAAACATCGAAAAGTACGGAAAATGTTTTCCGTGAAACAAACAAGGCTTAATCGGTAAGCGATTTTTCGACATTTTGTTCTTCAACATAATTGTGATTGGAAATTATTTTCCATTAAAAAATCTTATGCATGCACCAAACACCAGAAAATGCGAGAAATATTTTTCGAAAAATGATTTCCACGCACCAAACACCGAAAAATGCGAAAAATCTTTTTCGAAAAATGATTTCCGTGAAACAACAAGGCCTTAATATTGCTATTTTATGCATGATGTACCACATAGTGTCGTACCAAACGTAGGAGCATTAATAATTGGTATGCCCTCAGAATTAATCTATACTACTTATTAAGTTAAAACTTGGTTTGGTTTGATATTACATAACTACTAACTTATAATGATGACAAGTGGCATTTCAACAGAATTTTTAAAAAGTGATACAAAATTAAAATCTTAATTGGTAAGTAACTACTTATAAAATTGTATTTAGTTTTTTACAAATTCAAATTAATCAAAAAATATATAGTTAAAGTAAAATTTAAAGGCAAAATTTGATACGATAATAATATTTTACTAACTTATGTTGGGAAGCGTATCTGTAATTTAAGATTTAGTTTAGTTATACGATAATAAACACGTGTACATGATTTTGTTTTTAAAAAAAAATTATATAATTAGTTTTCTTTTCGCAAACGTTGCCACGATGACTCGTAACGAATAAAAACATTTCCTAATTCCCGTTTAAGAATCAAACCTCTCTTACACGCACAACTTGACACAGGCGGCTCGACGGCGCATCTGTCCATTGCGTAACGTCTCTCAAAAACCGGAACCCTAATCTTAGCAGAACCAAGTGGCTCTCCGCAGGCGGCTGACTCCCTCTTGGTGGCACCTCTGGACTTTCTGCCGCCGCTCTCCGCCGTGTAAAGCTCCCCGCCGCCTGTTCTCGATGGGCAAAGCCGCCAATGCCCCGCCCAAGTCCGGGCCGGCGATCTCCAAGGACGAATCGTACCTCCAATCCGTCGTCCCCAAGCGAATCGCGCTCTTCGAGTCTATCAAGGCCCAACAGCTCGCCCGCCGCCAGTCCATCGCCGGCGACCCCATCAAGTACTCCTCGACAAAACCCAACCCAACTCAACCCCAGTCTCACTCACACACACTCTTTTATGCGTTATCTTCGTATACTTGTCCAATCGAGGTACAACCATGTGGGAGTGATATTAGCAATAGTGCGATATGCATTATGAATTTGGAAGAGTCTATTTCCACTGCGCACTCTCATTTGTTACTGAAGTGCATAAGAGACAATTCACTATTGTTTGTTGCAACAAATGAGGTAGCATATAAGATTGTGAAAATAGGCTTTCCCTGTGAGTTCACTCACGAGCACATACTTGTATCCGCTATTTTCTGTATCACTTGTCCAATTATTTGTGCAAAAGGTACAACCATGGGAGTCCCACTAGCAATAGCATCATATACATCATGATTTTTTATTCAGCTATTTGGGTACTATAAAAGAAGGCAAGAAGCGGCATTCATAACCTTGAGTAACACTCTTCTATGTGTATCACTTTTCCGATCATTGTATGAAAGGTACAACCATGCGAGCGCCATTAGAAAAGGTACCTTATACTGCATGGTTTTCTATTTAGTTATTCTAGTACTTTAACATAAGGCAAGAAGTGGCATTTAAAAATTTATCTAACACTCGCGCACTGAAACGATACACATTATTTTCTCTATATGTATCACTTGTCCAATCATTTATGCGGCAGGTACAATCAATGGAGTGCCATCAGGAAAGGTGCCACATAGACTGAATTTTAATTAGTTATTCTCAGGATAATTTTACCTGATGGTGCTGTAAAAAGAAGCCTTACTAGCACACTATTGACACAGACCTATATGCATAATTCCTACATGAATAGGGGAAACCTAAAATTTGCTAATGGCATTCCTTGTCAAATCATTTAATCAAGAGGTGCAACCATGCCAAACTGTACAGTTTGCATCATTGTCCACTGGAAATTAAGGGGTGGCATTTGCAATAGGGGGCGTGGTATGTAATACTTATTTTTGAATTTGTTGTTGTCAGGATAACTTTACCTGATGGTACGGTGAGAGAAGGCAAGAAGTGGGAATCAACACCGCTCGATATTGCCAAGGAGTTATCCAAGAGTTTGGCGTCAAACGCATTGATTTCTCAGGTTAATGGAGCATTGTGGGACATGTCGAGGCCATTAGAAGGTGATTGCGAGCTCAAGTTATTCACATTCGACAGTGACGAGGGTCGAGACACTTTCTGGCACTCGAGTGCTCACATTCTTGGTCAGGTACGACAATTGTCCTTCTTTATGCTTTCTGTTTTGTTTGGAGTAAATCTGTATTTGACTTGGTTGTTTTTGGTCTTGTTATTGTGATTGGTCAGTCTCTTGAGATGACATATGGATGCAAATTGTGCATTGGCCCGTGTACTACACGAGGAGAGGTACATAATTATTGTTTGCACTTGCAATTGCATTAGAGTCTATTATCTTAATATGATACGTGACTTGTGATTTGCTGTTGCCTTTCTAGTTGTGTCGATACTGCAATTGAATTTGAATTGAGAACTGGAATGCAACTTTTGCTAATCATGGAATTGTGCAATATACACAAACATGTGAAGAGCAAGACATTTTGCGTATAGTAGCATATAGCACCAAAGAAATTTATAGGATAATAACTGTTGCAGTTACTTTGATACGTTCATGTCCCGATACCCTATATGTATGTATATTACAGCATTCTTTCCATTTAGTTGATTACTCCAAAATTTAAACTTCACGCACATATGTGCAATGCACATGGGAATTAGATAAACGAAATATACATATATACAATGACATTAACTTACGGTTAGACCACAAATTTGCACCCAAGTTGCCAGTTTGCGATTTGGGTCTGATGACACCTTTTTCGTGCTATTGATTAGCGTAAAAAAATTGTGTCACTAAATTCCATCGTATGTATATAACCACGTTTATTTTTCTGTAAAGTGGATTCATATTCCCGGTTGACTAAAGAGTCAACCGTTAATTACGTCCACGATAACCTCCGATTAAAGAAACTTAAATAGCAATTAAAGAAATACAAATAATAAATAAGAAATATATGAAAATTTTCATTTCTACATGGATCTTAATACATCATGAAACATATTTAAGATTTGCACGAAGTTATAAGAAAATCAGAAATGAAAGAGAAATGGGTTGATTCACCTTGACCTCATTTTTTTTCTGGATTTGCTTTCCTTCTCTTTCTTTTGTTTTTTGTTGCTTCTGCCGAAGCTTTCTTCTCCTCTCCCTTTTTTTCTCTCTCTTTTTCCTTTTTCTTCTGCTGTCCTTTTCCTTTCTTATACATATCTCCAGCCAACTTCAGCCTTTTTTGCTTGGAGGACACTTCATGGATGGATAAAAAACACGTGATAATCCTTGAGGACTTGAGCCTTAATAATGAAAATTCATTCATTATTTTTTTATGAAATAAACTCAAAAGTCTTTCATTTCATCCCAAATATCCTAGCCCAATTACATGGGCCCATTTGAAAAGCCTGAATATCTGGGCTTCCTTTAGCAAAATCACCCAACAAAAATACTGGGCTTGCTTGTCAACCTGATATTTTTTGTCAAAATTTCGCTGCCAACAGGGTCTCAACTCTAAAAAGTAATGAATTGTCTTGGCTATCCGATTTGATATTAAAGGTCTTTGAAATTTTATGTTACTTTTGCTTTTATTGCACACGGTTATGTTTGTTCTAAAATGTAGATTTGCATGCTTATAATGGCCTACTGTTATTTCAGGGTTTCTATTATGATGCATTTTATGGTGAACTGGGCTTAAATGAGGATCACTTTGAACAGATTGCATCGGGGGCAAAGAAGGCTGTTGCGGTATTATTTTATTTGCTGCTTACTACTGTGGAACTTATACTTGATTTATTCTGTGTTAGAAATTTGTTGATATTTCTTTTCGTCAACTTCCTTTTTATCTATGGGTAACGAATAGTTTGATGTAATTCTCATGCTTTCCTGCCGTACGAACGATCTTAGTAGCTTGTTGTGCTTGTTGATCCAAATTTGAACCCAGGCTCGTAGTGTTCACTGCATTTTTCTCAAGTATATGTTTTCTTAACTTTGTTGTCGTTGTCGCCCATTTTTTGGGGCATGCAGTTTCTTTCTTGCTGGGGGTCAAGCTATCACGTGTTTCTTGCAAACATAAGTTTGATGTAATTGTCACACTTTTTTGCTGTACCACTGATCAAGAATTCTTGTTGCACCTGTTGATCAAGATTTGAAACCTGGTTCACTATATTTTGCTCCAGTAGCTATTTTCATTTTTTTTTTGTTGTTGCCATTGTTGCCAATTTTTCTGGGCATGCAGTTTCTTAGTTCAGCGGTGTGCGTTTCAGACTTAAGTTGTTGAAGCGTGATGAAGATGTGGTGTGCACTGGTTTCGGTCTTAAGTTGTTGAAGCGTGATGAAGATATATGATACAATCGGGAAAGATTAAATATCAAAATTTTGGGAATATAAGTGTGTTATTTGCTTTATTCCTTCTCATTTTGACAGGTGCAATATCAGTAGTATGTTTTCAATAAGATGCTTTCCCTTTTTGGGAGGGTGCTTTTCCATCAACATGTGATACCTGACACGGTTTCTCTTGCAGGAGAAACAGCCTTTTGAGCGCATCGAAGTTTCAAAAGAACAGGCTCTTGAGATGTTTTCTGACAACAAATTTAAGGTTCGTTTTACATTTTATAGAACCTCTTGTAAGTGTGTATAATGATTTATTTTTTGTTGCTTCCTCAGATTGAAATCATTGAGGACTTACCCGGAGACAAAACTATCACGGTCTACAGATGTGGTCCCTTGGTTGATCTATGTCGTGGGCCACATATACCAAATACTTCTTTTGCAAAAGCTTTTACTTGTTTAAAGGTGAGATATTTCCTTAGCTGGCGACTGAGAAAATTTGCCTGCATATGTGTAGGTGTATGATACACGTGACATATGCTTTCCATTCCTCAGGCTTCATCTGCCTACTGGAGGGGAGATAAAGACCGTGAGAGCTTACAACGAGTTTATGGGATATCATATCCAGATCAAAAACGTTTAAAGGTAGTTTTTATTCCTCTGTGTTGATTTTTAAATACCCCCCTTTTTCCCTGAACTGCATATGATACAGAACATTGTTCAGCATGGTGATGCTATGTTGTTATGTAAAAGTGTAAAACATTATACATGTAAACCTTTAAGCGGAGGACAACCTTGCAAAGACCTCAATTTAGGCAAGAGAGCTATGATCTAGTTTGTGGAGGTTTATTAGCAAATCCTCTGGTGAAACTAAAGCTTTAGGAGTCATATTCCTCATGGACTTCTTGCCACCTTGGTCAAGACCTATAAACCTCTTTCTTTGGCCTTCTTTTGATTGCCTTCCACCTAATGGAAGCACTCTGCAGAGAGTGCAGCAGTTCCAGCATACGGAAATTTGATCCATGTTTACAAAGAAACTACTTATAGATGTCTGGCCAGGTTCATGCCTTAATTGACTCACAACTCCCATGTCGCAGGCAATGTCTAACTTAGTGTGTAAGAGATTAGTCAATCTACCAACAAGCCTCCGGGAGTTACTGGAGAGGACCAATCGTTACTCTCAGAAACTTTCCAAATGACCTTTAAGGGTGGATATTTTGTTATCGGCACTTGGTACAACTACATATTGTGAGTGATAGTCTTACCATTAACTTGTCTGAAAAATTAGTTTACCTGTTTGACTCTAGCCAAACCTCAACATGGTTTATAAAATCTGTCGAAGTATACCCTCCAGTTTGGTTGAGCCATACAATGCCTCAATGAGTCTACACCGTTTATCTTCAGTATAGAGAAGTCTGGAGGCTTTTTTCTGTACACTTCTTTCAAATTACCATGAACAAGTGCATGCTTGTTGGTTCTTTGAATTGAACCACCTCCAAGCTTAGCATGTTAGATTGGACTTAACCTTATTATAGAAGTAGGGGCACTTTTGCAATTTATTTGTTATTATGGTTTTTAGCTTTTTCTATGTATACTTGTTTTGTCCTTCATTTTTATTGGGACTAATTGATCTGAATTTGTTGAAGACTGCATTTGTTTTGTTAGGTGAGTTGTTATCTGCACTGAAGATAATATTTCTCTTCATTGTTCTTTCTTAGTCAGTAACATCTCTCTGTTTAGTTTATGTGGCATTGTATTACTTTTTATTAGGGGGATTACAGAATACATATAGAATAGAGATGTTAAGGAATATATTTTGTTTGATCTGAGTTCCCTCTTTTTCTATTTTTGGTACTTAGTTATATTAAAGAGTGACCCGTTAACTACTTAAGAGTGGAATTCCAAATCTACTGACTTGTATATTCAGCCACACCTTTTTATCTGTGATTGATCATTGTGTTTTACTTTTCGGGGCAGGTAACTCTCAAATTGTACCTAATATACCAAATTGACATATTTTTTTTCCTTAATTTAAATTAAAAGTTGCAGTTGGGCCAGTTGAACCAAGTGAATATCGAACCGAAGTCTTGACAGGTTTCAATATTTGGTTCTGTCCTGACAACTATGGTTGTGCACTCATCTCCATATTGGCAGCAAGGTGACAGAAGTTCTCATAGAGATTAGGTTCACGTCTCTGAACGTACCCATTTTTTATTCCTAGCGACATGGACCAAGTCTTACTTTTCTTTGATGCTTCTGTCATAGCTGCTTTCTTTTTGGAAGTATTTATTTAGTTCCACCACTGAGGGACATTTACCAGAAAAAGAATGAAGAAGGGCAGTAGGGAGATAGTAACTTTAGGCATTCTTAATTCTTGCTAATAGGTTGGCTTTGAGTAGAGAGGCTTGAAACTATAAAACCAGGTTCTTGGTGACAATATGATGTTTTTCTAGTATTCATTGGTTTAGCAGTAAACATAACGTGCTGAGTGAAGGTGATATATGAGGGACATGTCTTTTCAAGCTAGTTATGTTGATGCATGATGATTCCCCTGCTCATGATTTTTGCAGGAACATATTGCCTTTCTGGAAGAAGCAAAGAAGTATGATCACAGGGAGCTGACTAAGAAGCAGGAGCTTTTCTTTTTTCACCCGCTTAGGTATGGCTGCAAGTTATTCAACAATGCTCTGAGCAATTAATCTTCTTCATGATATTTACTTCTGTATCGCTTAAATTGTAGCCCGGGAAGTTGTTTCTTTCTTCCCCATGGATCTCGAATTTGCAACAAGTTGCTGGAGTTTATGCGGAATCAGTATTGGAAGAGAGGTTACGAAGAGGTGAATAGTCTATATCCATGGTTGTATTGCATATGTATACTCCTTTATCCTTGTTTGGTGCTACTTGATTTTGTTACTTGGTTTTTGTTAGGTTTGGACTCCCAATATGTTTAACATGCAATTATGGGAGACTTCTGGTCATGCGGCAAATTACAAGGAGAACATGTTTGTCTTCGAGGTAAGACATGACCGGTGCTTGTAAATGCTGGAAATATGTTTGATTCTTATGACACTAGCAAATATATTGATTTCTTGAAGCTCATGATAGTAGCATAAATGCTGGAAAGCCTTGGTAAAATTGGAACAATTATTTTAGGAAGGAATAATTTTATTTGGATCTAGTATTTGCTTGTATATTTCGCTTAAGCAGATTAGTTTAGTTTATGTATTACCTTTTTCTCCATTGACAACCCGATCCCTACCATACTGACTTGAAAAAGAATGGGTAAACATGTTCAATTGTTCATTGGGTCAACCAAATGTTTTATATATTTCACTTTTTTTAAACTACTCTAATGGCTCTTTATCAATGGGGTAGTGGTCAAAAGGTCATCTATCTAGGAAATGCTTCAATGTAGCCACTATCTTTAGCTGTCAATTTATATTGTTAGGTGGTCAAACCGAGGACAAAAAGGTCAATTTTTACTTCAAAATAGTCCTTTCCTATGGGGCTAGTCTTTGTTACACAGACTCGGCATGTATCCCCTCGTACTCGTGTTGACACGATCAACACCGACACGGCAGGTCTCGGGCCAGAACAGGGCATGAGATGAGGTAAGTACGGACAATATTGGTAGAGCTTCGACATGAGATGTTTGCAGAGCTTCGGTTGTGTTGGAGATGCTTCAGGAGCTTCTGTATTATAGAATTCATGGAGGTTAGGGGAAGAAAACACTGCTTGACGAGAGGAGGAAGAGGATAAGTTGTGGCCATTAGATTGTTTTTATAACACACGTACCTGATGCTTGCCAGACTCGTGCTCAAGCACATTTCTGGTGTGGTTTTAGATGGCTTCTGATCGTTTACAGTTGGCACATGGACAATGGGCCTGAGATATGGGCTAATGCTTTGTCCTCTCATATTCTAGTGCTAATCCAAATCTCTACCCTAAAGTAAACACCAAATCCAGCTCTAGTACTGAATGTTTCAAACGTATTAAATCAGTACCCCAACTATTTTCTCGATTCAACTTTGTCCAACATTGGACGAAGTCTTGTGATCGTTAAAAAATTGAGAGGCAAATCTGGTATACCCTTTGTGTGGAAACTTATTATCACCTTCTCTTCTAATTTATTGGTCAATTGATGACATAGAAATGATAGAATCAAATATATTCTGGAAGAGAGCAAAATAGAACAAGTTTTAGTTACTTAAACAATGAAAAAAGACTTTATTTTCTTTAATTCATTGACTCTCTTCCCTGCTGTATCCTATCTAAAAACCCAACAGCCACCACCTACCTCCATGGTTGAACCACCGATGCCACCTCCAACAACACAACTTTACTTGCCCAACACCACCACACACCTGCACCCTACGCCGTGGCACCCTCCATAAATGTCGTCACCCATCCCTTGATTATTCATTACCATTTCAGATCTGGGTCTTGTCTTGTTCAATTGTTGGGTTGGTGCGATGGGTAGTTTTCTGTGTGTATGTATGGGTGTGTTTGTGTTTGTGACTGGTATATTTCTTCAATTTTTGGATGGTGCTTCAGAGCTGTTTGGAATATGTGAGATTGAGAAAACGTTTGATGGTGGACTGCTTTAGAGATGGAGGAGGCTGTGATCTGGTGGTGGAAAAGATTGAAATTGCAACAGAGTTTCCATGGTTGAGCTTGACCGAGACTGATAAGTTGACAGTGATGTGGTGCGGTATGTAGAGGAGGTGGCGGCCTATGTAGTGGTGAGTTAATGCGGTGACGGCAGGTGGTGGCAACAGTCAAAGTGCTGTAGGACGGACCTTAATAAGGAAAGTTTAAGGCTGTCCTAAGATGGTGGGCTAATGCTTAGGTTAATAGGATTTGGAGTTGTGAAGCTAGGATTAGGGTTTAGAAATGCCAAATAGGGGTTTAATTGACTGATTTGGGGCTGTTTAGGGTGCTGTGAAGAGTACATGTGAACTATATTTTTTTTAATAAAATAAAATAGCAAAAGCATATAATAAAGGATAGGATAACCTTTAAGTCTCACTAAGGCCTTCTAGAAGTCCCACCTAGAAGAAAAATTAGCGGAGTCTCACCATTGAATAACAGAAAGCAAATTGCTTCAGAAAATTCTATGCATCAACTCTCCTCAGTAGTTCCTACAATGCTTTATATAGAAAAAACAAAAGAGACCGTTCCTACTAGGTGAAGGACTCCTAGATTCTAGAACCTTGGCGATTACTTAAACTAGTGATAAACCTCATAACAAAAGGACTCTGAGAATATAGTAACTTCTAAAGACTAAAACTAATAACAAATGGACTTAGAAACATCTAATCTACCCCAAGTATGCTAATATGGGCAAAATACCCTTGCTTAGAAAATCTAGCCCATCACGAAGGTGGTGTGCACCTGAAATGATCGTGGTGGTGGTATGGTGGGTGGCTGCAATGGTGGGTTTGGCTGTAATGGTGGTTTTTGGAGTGGCAGTGACATGTGGTGGTGGTGGTGGAAATCGTTTCTATAGTGAGCTTGGTGGTGGTGCAGTATTTTACTGTGGTGGTCGGAATTAATTCCTTTCACGAGTGAGATGACTTTTTAGTCGGTTGGGGTAAACATGGTGATTCGTTTTGTTGCACCCTTGGTTTGACTGCGAGGGTGGTTTTGACATATGGCGGTGGTGGTGACTGGTTCATTTGGTTGCAACCTTGGTTTGACTGTGAGGTTGGTTTTGACATATGGTTGGGGTGGATATGGTCTCCGTGATGAGCTTGGTGGTGGTGCATTGTTTTGTTGCGTGGCGGGGTTTAATTCCTTTTAAGAAATAGAAAAGATGAATTCTTAGTGGGTGGGGTAAAGGTATGAAGTGGACATGTGAGATTAGAGGGCTTCTCTGAAGCACGGGTGGTTCGAACTAGGTGAAGCACTGGGGTCGGGTACGCTCAGGTGCGGGGTGGGTGCGTGTCCGACATTCCTGTTTTATTTCTTTTATTTCCTAAATATCAGGTGCGTATTGGTTGCTTATAGGGTGGTATTTTTGGGGGGTCAAAACACATGATCTAAGTTTTCGGGGGTCAAAACATAAATGAGAAACTTACACTAACCTAATTAACGGGCAAATCTGGAAGAGTGGAGAGAGAGAGAGAGAGAGCAGTGGCGGCATTAGGCAGTAGCCACGAGGTGACCATCGGCGACCACCCACGACGACAGGCCCTCACCTCCGCTAGATGTGTAAAGACGGGAAGACAGAGAGAAAGAGAGAGAGAGAGAAGCGGCGACAGATGTAAGTTGTCAAGGTTAACCGCCGGCCCACAGATCCACATGCTTCTCTCTTTGTATTCTTTCTCTCTCTTACACACAGGGACACCGTTCTCTGTTGCCGTCTCTCTCTCTCTCTCTCTTCAGTGCCCACCTTGACTCTTTGGCTCCTTTGCGCTGCTACAACATTTATTTTTCTTCGCCGCTTGAACACATACCCGTCATTTGTTGATTCATGTTCCAATATCTCTCACTCTAATTGCAAAGCGCTCACACGAGAGATATGGAGTAATTTATAGGGACTTTGTCATGATTGAATTTTGAGGCTTCATTTGACTCCATTGATTTGTGTTTCTCTTAAGTCCTGGCTTGCTAAATTATTTTGGCAAAATTGTACTTATTTGTTTTGTATTAGTTATTGTTTTTGTGTAATCTTTAACAAAAACTTAGATTTTATTTTAAAAAAAATAGGACTTACTTTTATCGTAATCTTTGTCATAAGATTTAATTTGTTTAGGAATTCAATACTAAGTTTACATAGTTAAAAATATATAGAAAGTTTGCCGTATCCCCGCCGCACCCGTATCCTAAAATTTTCAAAAATGTTGTATCCACGTATCCGCACCCGTGTCCGTGCTTCATTGGAGGGCTTTTTGTATTGACAATCTTGCCCCTGAGAATTTTGACGTCGGCGAGGCTAATTCTAATGTTGGACTAAGTAGGGTTGAGAAAATACTTGGGGTACTAATTTTCGGTACATTTGAAACATTAGGTACTCGAGCTGGATTCGATCTATGCTTTAGGGTACATATTTGGGATTAGCCCCATCTTGTATGATGGTAAACTGCTACACATGTAGTAGCTGAAATAAAAAGTGCTTCAAAACAGAGAAAGAAAATTTTATGTTAAATCTAATTTTGCAGCATTTTATTTGCCTTTGAAAACGAGATAACGTTCAATTAGAAAAGTTGTTCTCGTACTTATAAAAATACTTAGTATAACATTCGACGTATCCTAGCTGCACCCGACTGACAATTTAAAAAAAAAAGCTATATCAGCATAGCCGTATCCGCACCCATGTATGTGCTTCTTAGGTCCAATATCATCATTTGTGTTAAAAATGAAGTCCAAAACATCAATTTGGACTATTAGTTGGTCAAACTAAGGGGTAAAAAGTTCAGTACCTACAACTTAAATTACATGAATGGTATTTCATACCTATAAGCATTTGGAGTAGTAGCTTGTGGGAAAGGAAAGGAGGGTTTATGGTTGGGAGTTGGGTGGTTGTAGCGGTTATAACGTGTGGTCCATTGAAGCAGCAGTTCTGTTGAGATGGATGTTGATGGGGACTAAATTTGTTTTATTACAATAGACAGCCATTTTACTGTTTTATCCTTTATTTTAACCATTCTACTATCCAGATGGACGATTTGGACTTAACACAAGTTTATATAGTGAGCTATATGTAAACATTTCATGGATAGAGGACCTTTTAAACACTGGGTCACTGTTGATCTGGGGACACGGCTGTGCAATTAAGTACATATATTTTTAATTTTATTATGGGAGAACACCCTGCTGGTGAAGCCTTTTTGAACTTCCAAGTATACCCTTATGACCTATGAAGCACCGGTGCAGCACTTAGGGTGAAGCACCGGCACTGGATACGCGTCGGGTGGGGGTGTGCCTCGGGTGTGGCACCGGTGTGTGTCAGGTGCGTATCCGCCATTTTTTTTTAATTTTTTTAATTTCTTTAATCTTGGGTGCGTATCGGCTCAGATCTGTCACCACCGGCGACCATCGGGAACCCCGGCGACCATCGGCGACTCCGGCGACTACCGGAAATCTGAGAGGAGACACTGGAGAGAAGGAGAAGAAGAAGGAAGAACAAGAAGAAGGAGGAGGGGACTTACCGGCGACCTACTGCGTCGTCCCCGTGCGCCGAGTCCCGGCGACCCACTGCGGCGAGCGCCGTGCGCCTGCTTCCAGAGAGTCGACCGTCGATGTGTCTTCTTATCTTCTTCTGATTGACTTGTTATGTTATATTATTTACATATTATTAGTTTTGTTATATTATTTAAGGACCCCAATGTTAAGTTATTACATAAACCAACCCCAGTATTTCATAGAAATAGAAGTGATACCACATAAAAGCTTTATTATCTTCAGTTTTACAATTTTAATATTTATAGAACAACCCATTAAACTTAACTAATTTGGTTGAAAGCTTTAAAATTTACAAAAGAACCCATTAAACTTAAAAACTCACTACTTTGGTTGGAATATTAATATCTTTTCACATATATCAAACACATATATTATGATTATTAAGATTTAAATTGTTTAAAAATTAAATACTAAGTATATATAATTAAAAAAATATTTATAAAATATGCCGTATCCCTGCCGCACCCGTATCCTAAATTTTTTAAAAATGCTGTATCCGCGTATCCGCACCCGTGTCGTATCCGCACCCGCACCCGAGTCCGTGCTTCCTAGCTTATGACTATTAGTTTTTAAAACAAAGAAGAAATAAATAGACTAATCTAGCTCCCACTGCGATACTGCCTCCTGAGTCCCTATATAAATTTTTTAATTGGACCTGTGAAACATATTTTTTCCTTAGTAGCCCATTCTATTGTCCATATTGCTGAGCATGTATTGCAGATATGTTTCTATTCTCATAGCTTTTTTCCTTCATGTTATTCTGGTATCGTAGAATGTCTCTAACGTAGTTATTAATGGTGATTGTTATCCAATGCATGTTGGGTGAACTATAATGTATTTTATAGAGAAATTTGTCACGTTTCTTTGTTTATTTCAATCCATTATAGTCCCTATTCAAAGTTTTAAGTTGGACTCATGAAACACATACTTTTCTGTTAGGTGCCCAGTCTACTATTGTACATGAATTGCAGAGATATGTCTATTCTCGTAGCTTTTTTCCTTTATATGATACTGGTATCGTGAATCTGTCTAATGTATTTATTACTGCTGATTGTTATCACATGCATGTTTGCCGAACTACCATGTACTTTTGAAGAGAATTTTTGTCACGTTTCTTTGTTTATTTCTAGACATCTTAATTGTCTAGGTATGCTAATTGGAGTGGTATTTGACTTTCGCACAGATTGAAAAGCAAGAGTTTGGACTTAAGCCAATGAATTGTCCGGGGCATTGTCTAATTTTTGACCATAGAGTTCGTTCTTATAGGGGTGAGATCATTTTAAATCTTGCCTGTGTTTTTCAATACATGACTGCATTTTCACGCCATTAGTATCTCAGTTAATTATTTAAAGTTGTTCCACATCCATAACTTTATCTTACACCTTAGTGAACAATTGAATTGAGTTGACCCAAAACGAAAATTACTTTCTTTTTTCCTTTTTTGTGGGGACTTGGGCCTTGGATACAAAATGGGTTTTCTTTGCTCTCCCTTAATATCCCCTTCTTTGATGTAGGGGGGTCTATCTTATGTTTCTAGGTACCCCAGACAATGAAATTCAATCTTTTGACGTGCAATACATGAAGTGAAACATAATTGTTTGTAGGGTCTTGATATTTTACGCCTATGATTCAAAGGTGATGAGCTACAAAAAGGCCACCTTTAAGACTATCTGAACCGTTTCAACCTTTATTAAGGCTGGGTTTTAATCGACATTTCCTGTATTACAGACGATTTTACCGATTAGGCTACCTAAATAACTTATCTTGTTAACTTTAGGAACCTTTACTTCCTTTCCGTGCTATATGTCTTCCAACAATAATCACCTGCAACATGTAGATAATAGGTATACCATCACTTTGTTCTGCTGTGCATATCTGTTAACCATTTACCATGAAATTGTGAAGATTTACCTACTGCTTTTGTTTGATCTTCAGAGCTTCCTCTACGCCTGGCCGATTTTGGAGTCTTGCATCGGAATGAGGCCAGTGGTGCGCTTACTGGATTAACTCGTGTCAGAAGATTTCAGCAGGTATCCTCTTAGTTGTGATGCATAAATTGCATTTTATGGAAGACCTTGTGTTGGTCCCAGTGTCTTACAATAGAACCAATTGCTAAATTTGGTGCTTACATTAGTTTACAATGCACGAATCAAGTGCATTGTGCTACTATCTGCTGTGTGGATTTGGTTGGTATAATTGAGCCACAAGCACCTCTAGTGGAACACTTGAGTAATTACACGAGTTCTATTCCTTGGTTGGTTGGACATACTGTCTTTCTGACACTTAAGTTTTGTTACAGGATGATGCTCATATCTTCTGCAGGGAGTCCCAGGTGAAAAGAAATTATCTGATATGTAGCTAATACCTTTTAAACTTCTTTCAAATACTGGTTTGACTGTTTCTGCTGAAATTCCAGATAAAAGATGAAGTCAAGAGTGTTTTAGAATTCATCAACTACACGTATGATATATTTGGGTTCACCTTTGAGCTGAAGCTATCAACGGTATGGAAATTGCTCCACCTTTGTACTTCAAATCTACTGCTTTAATTGACTTGTTGACAATTTAATGTGCTCAAACCTCAAGGTAAACTTACATTTGATACGCTGCGCCTGTAGTATACATCAGTTTTAAACATTTGCAAAGTGATCTTAGATCCTGCTAAGAGTTGTGTGCTGGTTTCTTTAAAATAGGGTGTCATAATTGCTGAAAAGTTTTAACATGGATTATAGTTCATGGATAGGTGTGCTGGAAAACTTGGAACTATGTTTTCAGCCCCAACTAGTTTGGCTGGAGCAAGAAACTTAATATAACATCATGTTTACTCATAGAAAACTTAAGTTTTTGGTCATAATTGTTATAGAAGGGTGCTTTTTACATCGTCGTACTCAGCTTAAGTTTCAAAGTTTCTCCCTCCGTCCTTAATTGATTGTGTTTGACATGCAGGCTTATTTAGGATATGAGTCATTATTATGAGTGTCCCATTCTACCCCGAGAGAGAAAGAGAGAGGGAGGGAAGAAAGTGGGCCAGGAGAGAGAAAAATGGATTGGAAGAGGATTAAATGTGGAGAGAGAAATAGAATAAAAAAGTGTAAGAAGGGTAAACATAGAAAAAGATCTATAAATTTTTTCTGAATTTGTAAAGTGATCAATTTTTCTTGGAAGCCCAAAAATGAAGTATGACAATTTTTTTTTTGGGACGGAGGGAGTATGTTTTAAAAGTTATACCTTAGCCTTGTAATAGTAACACAAATTTGCTTCATGAACACAATACAAAGTTAGGTGTTACCATTTTCTTTTGAAGGGAAAGAAGGTCAAGGTTCCTTAGGGCGCGTACGTTTACGCAATTTATTTTCCCGTTTTGTATTCTATTTCTGTTTTCTAGATTTTAGTATTTAGTTCTAAAATTAGATCTTGTACTTTTAATTTTTTCCGTATTTACTTTTTTCACTTTTTTTGTACGTTTACCATTTTCATTTCCATTTTTATCAACTTTTTTGGATACATTCTTGTATGTTTTTTAGCATTTTCTACACTACTTTTTCCGTGGGCCCATGTTTGTTGTGTCCTCCTTCCCCTTCCATTTCCCCTTCACGAGTTTCCTTTCCCTTCCCCCTTCCCTGTTCCCACGTCTGTGTCCCCATTTCCCCTTCCCCTTCTGCAAATACACCACAACCACCAAAGCAAAAAGGAAAACCCAGCCGGAATTAAAAGGTTCTACTCCAATTCATCCGTCTGCCTCCTAGCTTATCATTGGGTTCAAGAATTTCATTAAAGTCTCCAAGCCAAGGTATGAAAAGCCACCACTGTTTTTAGGTTATCCCATAGAACTCTACGACAATCACCATAGAACTCTGCAAACCCGTCCTCGACGGCCTCGCTCCAGTCATCGCGAACACGTCGTCCTCAATCTCCTCGCGCGTGAGCGTGATTGCAAACCTCCCCCTCTTCTCCTCGCCATTTGGCGTCCTCTGAGGCGACGCCTGCGCTTTGCTTTCCTGCGGAGCAGCATTCCTCCGTTTTTTGAGGACCCTCTGTTCAAGGGATTTGTGGCTTCTGCGGGCGGTCTTCCTTGGCGGCCGAGAAAATCGTGAGAGAGAGAGAGATAGACAAAGAGAAAGAGGCGGCATAGAAAAGTGTGAAATTGGAGACAGAGGAATGGTTTTATCTGACAGGAGAATTCAAGTTGCGAATTTTTTTTTGGTACTGTTTGGTTTTTTTTACCCAAAACGAAACCGAAAAAAGTAAAAGTACACGAAAAAAATCATCTTTTTCATCATCATTACAAAAACGAAAACAGAATAACATAAACGTACGCCCCCTTATTATTGCTTTTTTACATATTAATGTTCAGTAGTAGTAATCCTCCTCCCTCAAAACTAAGGGGGCCTAGTGGCCCCATGCCATGCGCAGGTGGATCTTACGCCACATACGACACCTGAAACGCGCAACCATAATGGACCAAGGCCAGAAAACATGATGCAGGAAGACTAGGGGGATCCATGATTATAAATTTATCAGGATACTGTCCAGGCCAAAGCGCTCAATAAATATCAGATTTAACGTAAAGAAGGATTACAACTCTGTATAGAGAAGTACTAAAACCCTAATATGGAGCTAAGTACTAACTTATACAGCGGAGCTAGCGTCCTAATTATTCCAGGTTTTTTTCCTGCGTACAACTGACTTCGACCAATATGATAACTTATTCAAAACCTTGAGCTTTTCCAGTTGCATCACCCCCAAACATAACAACAATGGCACCCTTTAGACTGGGGCCAAGGCTTAGTCATCACAGGAGCCCTGCATGCTACATTGCTACCTGTAAGTTGGACTTACCAAAGGCATCAAAAGCAAGAGCTTATTCCTTTAGGATTACACATATTGATAAATCCCTCTCTCTCTGTAGTTGTGGTAGAGTTATAAAATTATTATGGTTTACTTTACTTGAAATGTATTAACAATGTAGATTTGTCACACTTTTTTGTATTATAGAGGCCAGAGAAATTTCTCGGTGACGTAGCAACATGGGAAAAAGCCGAATCTGCTCTTGCAGAGGCACTGAATGAGTTCGGGAAGCCATGGCAGGTTAAGGACTTTTACTTCGCATGTGGAACTTTTTTACCCATCTCTGCATCCGTACTTTTCATGTAATATAATTAGACTAAGCATGTTCTAAGGTGATTTATACTTGGGTGCACTTGTTTAACCTGTTGTAGTTTGTTTATAGCACTAGCTTTACTGTAATGGTTGCGGATCTTTTTCCCCTAACAATGACCTCTTGCACAGTCCTAGTAAATTCCTACTATTTAAAAAGTGCGTTTAACTCACTTTCAGAGCAATTTTGTCAGATAAATGAAGGTGATGGGGCTTTTTACGGGCCAAAGATTGATATAAGCGTTTCTGATGCAATGAGAAGAAAATTCCAGTGTGCAACCTTACAGGTTAATTTACCATTCTTCTTTGCTTAGTTTTGCTTTCCGTGCTTTCCTTTTTGGCAAAAAATTGTTGAACCTACCCTGCTACACTCGTATTCTGTTCAGGGAAATGCCATCTAATAAATGAAAATTCATAATTGCAGCTCGACTTCCAACTCCCTTCTCGTTTCAATTTATCATATTCAGCAGAAGATGAAAGTAAGAGGGAGAGACCTGTTATGATACACAGAGCCATCCTGGGGTCTGTTGAACGCATGTTTGCTATACTTCTCGAGCACTATAAGGGGAAATGGCCCCTTTGGCTTAGTCCACGTCAAGCAATTGTTTGCCCTGTTTCAGACAAATCCCTATCATATGCGCTACAGGTTGTTAGCTTTAGAAGCTTCTTGATTTTTCTGTTAACCATTTGCCTTTAAGAGCTTTTGTGACTTTATGATATGATGTATATTTGTCGTCAGAGCTTTTAGTGATGTGCTTAGGAACTTACTATCCACTTGATTCTATCGCACTATTATTTCTCCTATCTCAGTATGCATTTACTGGTGTTTCTGACATCTCTTGCTACTTAGCTTCCCTTGTCTACTTGTTGGCTTCCTGTATTCGAGTTGAAATAATAGTTTGCTGTTGGTTAATTTTGTTAGGTTCGGGACCAGATTCATGAAGCTGGTTATTATGTTGACGTTGATACATCTGATAGGACAATCCAGAAAAAGGTGCACTTGAAACTCTATTCCGAACCTCAATATCCAACTTCAAATTCCTTTTGCCTGTAATTGTGCAATTTTGTTTTCTTGATTCAGTTATATCCTAAGTAGTTGCCCTTGGTTGGATCCCGAAGGCAGTTCTATCTGATTGCTGAATGTTGCTCTACTTTTTATTCAAAGACTCGAATATATTTTCTTTCCATTACTTCCATGGAGTATGTACATTTATACTGCTCAAGAGTATAACTTACATGGAGATACAGCCAAACCATCTTGTGGATGAAAATTTACTAGAACACTTTTGTTTAGATTTTAGCTTAATTGCTTCGACTGCTGAGCCCCTTTAACTCTCAAATATTTGGGGAAGACAACATTCACCTGATTTAAATTCGAGGTTGTTTGGAATGGTAGATAGGATCTATGTTACATGGACTCGGTACAAGTGTCCGAGTCGGACACGTGTCCCAAGTGTCGGATTCGTCTATTTTCAAAATCCAAGACATGGGGACGCGGAAAAATATTCTTACCCATTCTTGTTTCTTACTTATTCCTTAGTTTATATAGTGTTTTATGACACATTGTTTTAATTTAAAGCTGAGATCATCTCAAACTAAAAGAAACACCATAACATATGTTCCTAGTGGCATATCCTACTAGATGTGTCGGACACATATCCCATACCCGTGTCCAAGTTTTTATCGAGTGTCCGACATGGGTACTTCACGCATTTTGAAGAGTTCATGTAACATAGGATAGGATTGTGTTACTCCAAAAGATATCTTAAGGAAATGGAGAGGTTTAGAATTGCTGAACTAAAATGGATCCATTAGAAAGTCCTGGGAAATCTTTCAAACTTTGTTTATTACTTCATCTTCTGTCCTGCTTTGGTTACCATGAAAGTTGGGATATGATGTCAGAATCTGAATTCTGTATTGATGTGAGGTTTGAAATGGCTTCACTCTGCTTCTACAAAGCCATCCGTAGAATCAGCATCTAGATTCTCATTTTTGGCAAATTTGCCTTTCTATCTATGGCCTAATTTTTGGTACTTGTGTACTGTTACTTTCGGCTCTTGGCAGGTACGAGAAGCTCAGTTGGCACAGTACAACTATATACTGGTGGTTGGCGAGGTGGAAGCCAACAATGGACAGGTTATACCTTTACCTTATATATGGTGTTAATGTTATCTTGTTCCATGTATATTTTTGGTCCCATGCATAAAAGGTGTACATTTTTTGTCCCATGCTTCTAAAGAAAACCTTTGACTTTGCATTTGATGTTTCCATTGCTGCTAGCGCGGGATCTCAATCTGTGAATGTGAGGGGCGAAGGCAGTGAGGGGCGAAGGCAGTCATTTTCTCCTTCCCTTCCTTACTGTTTGGTTTGCAGATTAGATAGTGATGCATTGTTGGATTAAATTTAACCTTTATCCTGGTCTTGATTGTTAAGTACTACTATTTCCTACTGAATTTTCTCTCTTTATTTTAAACTTTTAAATCACATATCTACTTTTATGTACTTCTCTCCCCCCCCCCCCCTCTTCTTGCGGCTCTCTGGAGGCGTTGCTCTGAGCTATTATTAAAATTTGCTGCTTTGTGCTCTCGCTTCTGCTCTATGTGACTTAGGATACAGGTCTTGTATAGCGTATGCGTCTCTACCTTCTACGACTTGTTGGGAGCTAATCTTGGACTAACGTGGCACTAATTATTTGATCCTACATCAATTTCCTGATGATTTTACCTATTCTTATTTGCAGTCCAATGTTAAAGGATCTGTTTTCTGCTTAATTTTTTTTCTCCGTTCTTAATGCCTTAAATTGTACCAGGTAAGTGTTAGAGTGAGAGACAAGGAAGAACATTCAGTAAGGAGCATCGAGGACCTGCTTAAACACTTTAAAGAAGAAGTCGCGGCTTTTCACTAGTGGTGTGCCTAAACGACTAGGGAAACAGGGATATACATGTGACATGGTTAATTTTTGCGATTATATAGTTGGAAACTGGGTGTTGTTTTCCCAATCGAATGTCACTACAACTATGTGTTCTGATATGCGATTAATTCGAAACGGCAGCAATGTTTTACAGTGTTCTCGTGATCGTAATTCTTTCACTGACCGACCGGAAGCCCATCCTTGATCCGCCAGCCTTTTTAGTAGGTTGAGAAAAGGCAGTGCTTAGGCCCCGTACGCTTACTATATTTGTTTTCTGTTTTCATTTTCATGATTTTCATCTTCAGTTTGAAAATCCGTCCTTGTGCTTTTATCATTTTCACAAAAAAAAATTTAGCTATTTTTTCTTATATTGGGTTAAGTTTGAGTGAAAAAAGCTGAAAACACCTTTTAGGTGTTTTCAGTTTTTTGTTATTATTTGAGTAATTTTATCCAAAACGAAAACAGAAAATGGTAAAAGTATGCAAAAAAAGAATATTTTTCATCATCATTGCTAAAAACAGAAAACGAATATGGTAAGCGTACGGGGCCTAAGTTTTCTCCTTCGTTGTGGAACAACGATGTTGACTCTCAGTTCCCCCATGTATTCACTCTAAACAACTAAAACAGAGCAGCTGTTGGTTTCTTCACCAGGCAAAAGACAGCCATGAAGAGGGGTGAAAAATATTTGTTTCACTTGCTTGATTTCGTTGACTAGTCTGCAGATTTCTGGGATACAATACGAAAATCTAAAATAAATCACAGATTAGGTAAGCTATGGTAACGACACGAGTAAATTCAATGATTTCAAACTCGAAAAATGTTTTAGGAATCCACCAAATTTTTCATTGGAAAAATTATGAAACGGGGGAGTACATGGTTGTATTTGTTCTAATTTGGATAAAATAAAATAGATACATTCAATGAAGATGATGAAATCTGGGCAAGTGCTGGTAAAGAGAAACTTTCGAAGGCAACTCTGCACGTATCAGCCAAGGCTGTTTGTTTCACTGTGGTACACGGGCATATAATTCACTTTGGCTTGCTCCTAATTTGACGAGGTGGTCTCTGCATTCTCTCATGGTGCTCTCAACACGTGACCGATTCGCCTGATGGTTTCTTTCCGAAAGGTGGAGACAGTAGGTGGCACAAGTGGGCATGCGCTCGCCTGTCGTCCCCCAGAGAAGATAAGTCGAAAGGTGGAGCAAATTTTTTTTGATTGGGAGTTTCTACTTCATACATTTATGTGTTTATTTACGTCACTTTCTGTCACTAAAAGATAAATATTTTGTTGTAACTGTGCACTATAAAGTTGCAAAACAAGGTGGGCAAACGTTTAAGATGAAAAATGTACTTTATTTTTATTTGCATGAAGTGCACATCAGAAAAGTTGTGTTTATTTTTATTTTTATAAAGTGCTCACCTCAAACACGCACAAGTGGGTGGCCCGCCCCTGGTTATGCTCCCCCTAAATTTAATCATGCATGTGATCTCTGGGACCAATTATTATGTAGTTGGTTACAACCTAGCCCGGATCAAGCAAGTTTTCGTTGCAGGTAAGTCATAATGACAAAGGACCATTTTCAAAAGTAGTCAATTTTTTGAGCAAGATGATGCTTTTCTGAGGCGCTTGTGTATTGCCTCAAAAGCACACTTGCTTGTTATTAAAAGGCTTACGGCGCCGGGTCACTATTCAATCATCATTTGTGTTCTATAGGACACTAGCCTAGGTTCTCCTCTCAGTTGCTAGTTCATCTAAAATTCTCGATTACGGAACAGTGGACAATCTCTAATGTGATTGATCGGCATGGGAATTGGCAGGTGACAAAGTTTAGAAGCTAATCTTCCGATACCTGTTGACAAGCCATTAGGGGCCTGAATTTGTCCAGATTTGGCTAATGGTACTGGGCGCCGATGACTCATGGAGAAACTAGTGAGAGTTCTACGTATCATCTTCTCGAGACAGAAGCAACTATATTTCCTCGTATCCCGTCTGCTACTTCTTTTGCTGAAGCTATGGCTTCCACATAAAATTATTTTCTTCCTCTAGCAATGTACTTGGGACCGCGTCCGAACTCCGGTAGCATTGTATCGTAAAAGATCATGTGTTACTTTACTACTTATTGTCCCGTACATGTTGAGCAAAATGCAACGACCTCCCATCTTTTCCTGCAATGTGAGGCTGTTCGACCGGTCTGGTTTGGTGGGCTTCCTGCCGGACGTTTTGATTCATCGCATTCCTCCCTCGGGTTAGTTAGTAGCGTGGCTTTTAAAAGCGTTGCGTACTCAAAGAACACTGACACTTACCTTCACTTGTATCGCTTGCACTCTGTATTCACCATCTTGTGCACGACGTCTTGTGCACTTGAATCTCTGTGCTTTTGTGGGTAGCCTGATGCCAATTCGTCAAAGGGCAGCAACAGTTAGGGATACCCATATAATTTTGCAACCCTGTAGTCCTGCTGAAAGGGTTGCACGGCCAGTTTTATTGTCAGTCTAGTGTTGTTTGGGTTTCAGGGCAAGCTCGTACTGGTATTGTGTGGGAGCAGTTAATGAGGCTGGGCTACACGTGGGTTCGTCAGCGCGTTCAGTTTGTTGTATTAATCGTTCGCTTGCATCTGGTGACTCTTGCTTGTACAGTTTTTTTGGGGTTTTACAACATGGTATTGTGAATATCAAATAGTTTGCTAACGATGGTTCCTTGTTTTCCAGAATTGTTCCTATCACCCAATCACAAATGCCCTCTTTCTGGTTGACTTGTGGATGTTCCAAAACCATGTGATAGAAGGGCAATACAAGACAAGTAAAATGAACACGTAACAGTAAGAGACAGCAACAAAAAACAGATGCTGGCGTTGGTGAAGCCAACGCAATTCTATGCAATTAAAACTGGGAACAGATTTCTTTACACTACGAGAGGATGAACAGCAAGATTACTGCCATGTTTCAACAACACTGACACAAATATTCAGCTTTTACGTTTCCTACTTCAAACATGGATCTATACAAGTAGATAATTTGCACTCTTTCTCCACATCATTTACAAGTACATACTTATGCTCTGTACACTGCTCTAGACTAGGGATTATTGCACCTGGTATCGGGAACTCATTCGAAACTAAAACCTATAAATGGGTTCAGGCATGAACTGAACTAAACTAACTACTGTTCAGGACATAGTGTAAGAATAATAGAAGAATAGCTGAGCATAGGGTAGAGATCAGCGTCAAGAAATTGTGCATACTGTTTGATAGCCACATCTCTATCAGTGAGATCTTCAGAGAGGAAGTCGTACGGTGCCTGCTTGCTTGTATCCACCAACGGCTCCCACCTGTAACCAGGCCGTTCCGGCAATGTAATGGTGGCAGGTAGATGACTAGAGTTGAAGGCTACATACAATTCTCCCTTCACCGAGTCGATCTGTTTTTCATCACTAGCATATGAGAGATGATTTAACAAAAGAAAGATGAATAAAGACGAAGTGATATGACTAAGAGTCAGAAGGGGAGGAACACAAACACGTTATTAATATGGTAGACCTTTGAGCCAGGATATTATTCAAGGTCATCCTTGATCGGCAGGAAAAAGAAAGTTCGAAGTGGGAACACCAATTTTGAACTATGTTGTCTCACCCCTTCAGGAATGAGATTATCACAAGAGTTTTGAGATCATCCAACTTATCAGGGTAGTCAAATTCCTCGAATTTAAGGTCAGACCAAACTATGAGAGGACGAATGCCTCCATGAATGCTTTCACCCGCTCAGTAGTTAATTAACAAGTTGCTAAAGAGAATCATGCAATCATCGAGCTGATGTATTCATGCTCTTTTCTAACAAACAGAACAATTACATTGAGAAATCATAATGTAGATCTAAATAAAATTCCTAGGTACAATTTATCCACAACCACCTACGCCCAATTCCAGGGCATTTCCTCAGACCCCACCCCCGTCCAAAAAGGAAACCAAAAGGAAAAGCAGTACCCAATTGTGATCATGACTTTGAACACCATTAATTTCCTTCTCCAACCATTGTTAAGTACCAATCCATAGGTTAGCAAAAGCCATTCTCCTAAGCAACTACTATATTGAACAACCTTACTACCCGCGTCACAACAAACATGAGTAGTTTGACGATATTGCTAGCGCTAACAGTCAATAACAATTGCACACATTCTGCATGAAAATACACTGCCAGTAATGATCAGCATCCTATGTTTCTTTTCTAGTTCTCTTTCCAGCAGTCCATCTTCACTTTCAATGCAGGCAGCCATGGGAGGTGGGAGGGAGAGGGAGGGAGAGGGAGAGGGAGGGGGGGGGGGGGGAGAGAGAGAGAGAGAGAGATGATGGTCCCCTAGCATAGCAGGCATTCCAGAATAGGAGCCTCTGGTTTAGGTTGATTATAGAGGCGGTGGCATCTTGAGATAATTTACAGAAACTCATAGGGTTTGCATGTATACGATGCTAGGAAGCATGGACACCTCTCCTAGGTGGAGGTATGGTGTCCTAAACGGACGGACACCCCGACACCCTCCGGACACCGCCCGACACGTGTCGGACACCACCCGCCAATCGGTGTCGAATTTGTTTTTTAATTTTCTGATACCGTGTCGGACACTTCACCGAGGAGTGTCGGACACGGCATGGAGCAGTGTCGGACCATCTGCTTCTCTTACCTCACGGCCGATTCCTTCTCACTCACCTCACAGGTGCCCTTCTGAGCCATTACCGACTCGGAGCTGTCGTCGGAGCTCAGTCGCCGACAGATCCAGTCGCCGGAGAAGCCGAGGCCGACAGATCCAGTCGCCGTCACCAGATACTGAAGCAGCTGTCGCCGTCGCCGGAGCTCACTTGATCGTCGCCGGAGGTCCTCCGCCGCCGTCGCTGACCCACAGATCCTTCTTCCTCATCTCTTCTCCTTTTTCTTCTATTCCCCGTCATATCTTTCTCTGTGAAGAGTCCTTCCTTTCTTCTTTTTTTCTCCTCCGTCAATAGTCATTTCTTTCTTTCTTTTTATTTTTTCTCCCTCAGTCAAGAGTTGTTTCTTGCATTAGTACTGATTAAGTGAAGAAAGTCCCTCTCTTTCTTTTCTTTTTTTTTTCTTTTTACTTAGTTATTTTATCCAGTACATTTCAGAAATATTTTTTGACTTAGTTATTATTTTAGATTGTGAAATGTATTTGATATATATATAAAATAAAAATATATTAAAAAATAGCGGTGTCCAAAATCTGATTTTTTGAAAATTGCGGTGTCCGGTGTCCCCGTCGGTGTCCGACACCGTGTCCGTGCTACCTAGATACGATGGGTGGGTCTCAGCTTGTACATTGTTTCGACAAATACGTGTAACCCGCGTCAGAGCTCACACCTACTTCTGGTGAACAACTTATTTACAACAGATCTGTTCGCAGTAGCAACAGTGGCCTTAGTCTCCATTTTTAAGGTTATTTGACTTTTGAAAGACTCGGCACTTACATGGGCCTTTAATCTGCATTAATTGTGACACATCATACAAGGTCGCTTCTTTGAAGTTTGAAATTTGAGGCTCCCTAGCTTTCTTTTTGTATTGAGGGACACCTTAGTAGCAGGAAACTCCTCATATGGTGACGCTTCTCTCTCGGAAAATCGCTTTTGTGATCCCAAGTTAGTAGCTCCGTGGGATCCCGTCCCAAGCTAATATTGGAACTCGATCTCGTCAGCTGGACAAAGATGCATGGAACAAGTAAGAGAGTATCTGAAAATCAAGCCGTTTTCGACTCAATTCCATTGTTTCCCTCTTCCTTCAAGCCCTTAAAGCCTCCTTGTCCGTTACTGACTACCCTCATCGAGAGAACAGAGCTTGTCAATCAGTGCTCTCACTCTCTTCAATTCATTTTGGGCCCGATGTCTAACCCTATTGGATGGAAGATGTTCTGCCTAGAAATGTCTCGAGAAGTAAACCAGCAGCAATAGAACTACTTTTACTTGAGTTGCTTACTAGCTCTTGATAATAAAAAATAAAAAAAAAGCCTGCAGGAAGCGCAAATAGCTTCAGCAAAGGTTCCTTTGCACTGAACTCCCCAATAGCCTGCTTCACAATAAAACTAGAATCCCCCTTGTGGTGTGGAAGTTTGGACTATCCTCTTAATTTTTAGTAGAAAACTGACGTGCTATTAGTATTTTACACTACGAATTATACAGGATCACTCCTAAAAATTTTGCCAAACAATGGTGTAAACGCAGTGGACTACTTGAAGAAACCCCCCAAGACTTGCTATTTGAAAGCCCAGAATGACCTAATAACCAAATAGAAATGATACGTTTGTATGGTAAGAGGTTCTTGCGATCTCCCCTTTTCATACCGGTAAGTGAAAGCTAGATTTTGTTGAAGGATGAGTTTGGACGAAATTATTACAGCAATTGAGGGTAGAATTTGATCTAAGGGCTATAGTAGAGGACACAATAAAATAGAAATGATGTGGTAGTTGTTTAAGTGTACCACTAGTGCACCAATTTAAGTTAATTTTACGATGTTCATGGCGTTAAATAGGAAAACTAGTCCAACGCGTGGTGAGCGAGTCACATGACTATCAAATTGCAAACATGTAAGGAAAATGCCATCAACATAAATGAAGAGATGGAGCCGATAAAACTCCAATGCAATTAGGAAATAAAACCCATTGTCACATTATGTATTAATGTAACGACCCGCTCCGCGGCCACCCCGCCACGGGATAATGCCTTCCACAAAAGGACTAGCCAAGTAGGTACTAATGAGTTCCTCGACACGGTCTATTTAAGGCCAATCGCATGCTATCCCACGTCTTCTGTGGGATCCCACACTCTGCCTCCATATGCTTTAGCATCCTCGCTTATGCCAATGTTAACCTTAGTCACACATAGCAGATAACCGCCTCTATAGCCGTTGTTGGATAATATTGACAACCCAATCGGATCAGCCCGATTCGTTTTGTCATCGTACCTAACCTCCGGCAACCTATATTACATGGACTCGGTACGAGTGTTCGAATCAGATACGTGTCCAACTGTCGAATTCATCTAATTTTCACAACCCAAGACACGGCAAAATGTTTCTCTATTAGTACGCTTTAGTTACTCCTCCGGTAACATGGTGTTTACGTAACGCACATTGTTTTAATCGAAATCTTATCTCATCTCAAAGCAATTACGAATTAAAAGTAACACTTTAAGATAGTGTTCTTAATGGCATATCCTATACCCATGTCCAAGTGTCGAGTGTTCGACATGGCACTTCACCATTTTGAAGAGTCAAAGTAACATAGCCGGCAACCCGATGGATAGCCCAGCCTGAGCTTTCAAAAGTCCCTTGTAATACTGTCTATAACAAGCAGGTCACCACAGGGCAATACCTCCCTCAAAAGGGCTAGTCAAGTAGGTACCAATGAGTTCCTTGGCAGGGTCTTTTTTAGGCCAATCACATACTATGATTGCGATATTCCGCATTGGATGTTGGACAGTATGCGACTGCACTTCAAAAGACCCTGCCAAAGGACTCGTTGGTACCTCCTCGGCTAGCCCTTTTAAGGCAAGCATTATGGGGCCGTGGATTGTGTCGTTACAATTATCTGGATAACACTTTAGGTGGCATCACAAGACAAGACTAGCACTTTGTTTTTACTACTAAGTCCTAATATTACAAGAAAGCCTATATGACTGGGTTGTGAGTACGAGCGAGCCATGGAAGAAGCATAACATTACATACCAATGAAAACGCGACAAATCGGCTTATCTCAGACCAATCTGGCGTCCCAGGAGCATGACCATGCCACTGCAACCTCTCTGCTGTGGGGAAGTCATTTAAGCCAAGTGACTCACATTCACTGCAAATTTTGCCAATAACATGAGGAACCTACCCAGCTTCCATCAAGAATCCAGTTAGAATTGAGGCACTTACCGGCGGAACTTGGTCACAAGGCAGCAAAATCTGTAGAAATCAGATGAGGACTCTTCTTTCTTATCCCAGCGGAAGTAGTTAATCTGCAGTTGGGGGAGCACTATATCAAACAAAAAGAAAATTGGTTCCAACTAATAGTAGTACAAGCATCATGGAGTAGACAATGACATAGTTATCGAGGCAATATGCATTGTTGTTCCCCCCTTTTGTGTGACCGTATTCGTCACCCATGTAAACCATAGGGACACCCTGCCAAAATCAGATTAGAGTTAGAAATAAAGATAAAAATACACACACACAGAGAGAGAGAGTTCAGCTGAAACCTCCTTGAGCGGACAGTAATTGTGGTGTGATTCCAGATACAAAAGAGAAGTATAGAGAAAGATCTTACCTGGGAAACCATGAGACAGAGGAAAAAGTTTCTCATTTGTCTTTTCCTCAATTTCTTCACAGATATGCTTGCGAACTCCCCCTCCTAAATTCCACAAAGAATGAATTAGAAAGGGAACTAAGTGACTACACTTCACATACATACCACCGTATGGTAGCTACAGGTACCAGTTGAAAAATTAGACTCTAAAATAATACATACGACCAGATGGCGCTAATTCAAAATTATTTCAGGTTGTCTTAAACGTTAAATTGATGATTCTTTCTACTAAATCCCCCAGACTGCTCAGATCTCACTGTAAAAGGAAAGCCTTACAATCGAGAATAGCTATTCAATCCAGCATGAATGACCCTTATGACCTTTGATCTTAGTCGGCTCAGATTTCAAAGAGTAAGATTCACTTCAAAATAGGTAGGGACATAAAAATATCCTAATTATGTAATTGTCGTCCCTTCACTATATTGGAAAGCTCACCATAAACATACCCATCAAGTATGTTTTCAAATTGTACAGAAATGAGAAAGTGCTATCACCTGACCAAATCTTGTAAATAACAGAAACGATCATCTTAGCAAAGGTACAAGAGAAAGCGCTCCAAATATACCTCTTTCACTTTATGATAATTCATCCGCTCAAATTACGAAATCCATGTCATTTACATTTATTAAGGTCATTACAATTTAAAGACCAATTCTTTTTTCTTTGCAATTTAGGTCCGTGTAAATAGGCATTCAAGATAAATCTTGGTAAAGTAGAGAAAGAACGTAAACAAAAAAGAAGAAGTCTGTTATAAAAAGGACCAACAAGTATCTAGAAAAAGAAAAGACGAACAGTTTTCTTAACATCATCATGCGGATCAACTAGCCAGAGCGGCAGCTTTCTCGAAATAGTTTCATCTTCCCTTTCTCATGAAATAAGAAAGAGACATTCTCTCAAAGACTATTAACTTCGAATTATCAGTAATCAAGATTCAAGAATGCAAAGACTTTCTGCTAAAAACTTCAACCGGAGATAGCCTATATCAAGATTTCTTAACATTTAGGCTTGAACTTTAAGTCTTCACAGTTGAAGCTTGATATGGGGTTGATACTGTCTTCGAACTTCTTATTTCTACTTATTTTGCCGCCACATATTCTCTTGAGTTATATGAGAAGCTCACCAAATACAACAAGCTTAATGTCATTATGATCCATGTAACTCTATACTTGAATATTGAGAAAAGCCACTTCCATGATTCCTTTTTCCACTGGAAGTACAGGGAATATCCTTTAAGGCACATGCATCAATGCTTTTGATAAACCTAAGACAGCTTCTTGGTAGAGAAAATAAACAAGAAACATATTTGTAGAGTTCACCATGCGATACTAGGGATGGCAAAAAAATCCGAACCCGCAGAATTCCGCCCCGCCCCGTTAGGAGCGGGTTATTTTGACTTTGACCGGGGGCGTGGGGCGGGTATGGTTTTTTTAAAAAAAATCCGCAACGGGTTAGGGCGGGTATGGTATTTAGTCCAGACGCCCCGCGACCCGCCCCGCCCCGCTATATTAACCCTATTCATCTTTTAATCATAACCGTCCATCCCACACATATATAACATGCCCTTTAGCCCTTTAGCCCTTATCAGCCCCCATTCCCCAAAACCCTATTTTTCAATCAATCTCTCTCTGCCGACAACAATGGTGCCGCACCGCCGTCGCGCCTCATCTTCTCTCCCTCTCCTTCGCACCGTCGGTGAGACGGCGACTGACCTGCGAGGATGCGAGACCTGCGCCGTCGCGATTGATGTTACTGCATCGTGCCGCACCGCCGTCGCGCCTCATCTTCTCTCCCTCTCCTTCGCACCGTCGGTGAGACGGCGACTGACCTGCGACGATGCGACTGTCGACTGACCTAACGGCACCGTGGTGACTGACCTGCGCCGTCGCGATTGACGTTACTGCATCGTGGCGATTGACCTGCACCGTTGCGACTGACATAACAGCACCGTCGATGACTGACCTACGAGGCTGCGACGGACCTAACGGCACCGTCGGCGACTGACTCAACAGCCAGCCATCAGCAAGCCGTGATCTAGAAGAAGTGATCTGCTGCCAATTTCACTGCCGTGATCTACTGCCAATTTCGCATCGCTGTGGGGCGGGGCGGTCATGGGTTTTTTAAAGCATTTTAGGATCGGATATGGATTTGAGATTGTACAACCCGGAGCGGGGCGGGTGCAGGGCGGAGTGGGATTTCAAGGGTAGCGGGGCGGGTGCGGATCTTATAAGATCCGCATCCGATCCACCCCATTGCCATCCCTATGCGATACTTGGTGGAAAACTCAAATTTTAATAATCCTAACAACGTAGCTTTTTGGTTTATGGAATGCAGCTTGTCAGCTTCAAAATACTATGTTCTATTATGATTCTTTGCGGTGAAACTCTTTCCTTCAGGTCCGTTCAGCTTCATCATGAGAAACATGCACCCACCTCCCCCCACCTCACCCACCAAACCAACTGCATAATGGCCTGTTTCTTTATCCAAGATTGCGTTAGGCTGGCAAAAAGCAGAGATCGGTATGGGCTCGTTCATAATTATTTTAACCAAGGACAACAAGTAGCAAGATGAGTATTGGCCGGGAAAGGCACTACTAACACGTTCATGAGCATTCTTGTTTGGTCTTTCGACGGTTTTAAGCAATGACAAAGGCACAGATGAGTTAAGATTATTCGTCCACTACCGGGTTGGTAAGCATGCTTGTGTGATGAAGACAACTAGACAACAACATAAGCATGGAGACGCATTTACCAAAGCAAATCAGCACGAAGACGATAAACACAGCATACTTCGAAGAAGCAAAATGAAACATAGATGGTGGAGCAGATTCAGGGAAACAACATGGCTGTCTTCCTTTATGCAGTCAACATATAGTGATGCATATGAGTGCATGTTTAACTCCATTACATGTTCTGTGGCATCTCAGGTTTTTTGAGGTTCAGACACCTTTAACCAATGTCTGATAAGTTAATAGGGTCTCAGTTTTAGGGATCTAACAGTGTAGCTGCAACAGGCACTCATCAAAGCCAAGTACAAGTTTAGATGTAATGATTTGTCGTTACTGAATATTCTACCTCGCCGCAGTTCCAGCTATTATTATGATTTTCTCCATCTTTGTTGTCTTCCCCATTTGCCAGGTTATGCTTGTCATTATAAGTCACTAGATCGCCCAAAGTAAATCCATCATGAGCGCATACAAAATTGATACTATTCCAGGGTTTCCTCCCCCCTTCCTGGTTCACAAAACAAAAAAGGCGGAAAAGAAACAGTTTAGCTTACAAATTCTCTAATACAGATGTTAGATATAGTATTAAGGAAATGAAGCAAGACTGAGATCAAAAAACAGGGTACCTGGTATAAATTAGGGCTCCCACAAAGGCACTCAGCAAAAGCTCCAGAGAAACCGTCTGTACCCTTGATGAACTGACGTACTATATCACGGTACTGATATAGACAAAATTAACTGAAATAAGAACAATGGGGGAAAATATAGTGCAAATAAGGCAAAAGAGGAAAGAAATATATAAGACGAGAGAAACACATGATCTCATGGCTGCATGTGAGAGCCCCAAATGTTCCATCTTGTTTAACCTTCATTTAGAAAACGTACCGTGACATAGTAAGGAATCTGGAAGAGCAGCTATCGAATATCATTTATCAAGTTGTTCATTCCTATGTTTAGTCACCCTTTCACAATATAAAATTTGAGGTTAAGGTTTTCTACTGCTGATGATAAGAGGATGTGCTAAAAAGAGTATTGGCATGATTAATATTTGTTCCACATTTAAAACTATCGACTCTAGAGATATAGTAATATGGAGAAGAGAAAATTCTTTCATGCACCGAAAGAACCGGAAGCGCCTTTTTGATCCGCAGTTGCTATGGGACAAAGAACGAAGTACCATATATTCCTCCATTGAAGAGGTTCTCATTCTCACTTCTCCTTGTTCCTGTTCCTAACCCTTACCTGGGTAGTTCCCAATGTTTGACACTATCATACTTCATGGGTACAAGAACAAATTCGCTAGTGATCAATTTACAACCTAGGATCTATGAGGATATTAGGATAATTGTTCATAATTCGTTCACTCCATCTGTATGCTCCCAGGTGCATGTAATTGTGATCCGTTTGTTTTTCTTAACTTACAAATATCGTGTGGAATATAAAAACCCATTTTTTATAAGGAAAATCAGTATCCATATTTATTTTCTGTGACCAGAAGATTTGTAGAGAATTAATAACAAAGAATGATCAGTTCTGATTCTGAATAAAGGATGTCTTTAGCAAGCAATCTCTTCATTTTTAAATGGCAGATTCGCTCAACCACTTGCGCCACAGAATTTCATTACCTTTGTTTAGCTCGGAACGTTCCAAAACTATTACTGCAGATCGACATCGCCAGACTATGGGTACACAAGCAGTAATAAGGCTCGAATGACTGGGGAGACTGAGCCCAGATAAGAGTCAACTGAACTATTCAGCTATCTATACGATTCATCCTAAGCCAGGTACCATCCTTTCTTACTTCACTGTCCTTCGGACTTCTTATTGCTCTCAAATTTGCAAATGTTACAGGACATAAAGGACGCGCAATTCGCCGGGTTCAACAAGCAATCGATATTCACAATCAAGTGTGTTATTAGACAAGGCATCTAGGACTATTTAGTAGCGGTTGGCATAGAGAGTTGGGGTTTCCATATACATCTACGACGTTTTACTTTTCAGTGTATATTAGACTATACAAGTTTCTTAATAGGCTGTCTAGTCCCATTCCTAAAAGAATTACCTTCCAGTGGCAGTTAGATATTGACGTACTTCTCTAAATTCCAGAGACTTTAGTCATTGAGTACTGACATGTGAGACACATCTCCTTAAAAAAAATTCGATCTCTTCTTTGAGCCCGTCCGACAAGACACCGTTAGAGAAACAATATACAGGAGAATGCAAGATTAAAATACTCATAGATTATGTTTAATTGGATCAAAATATGCCTTGGATCATGTTTCAGGGAAATGAGATTAGGAAAAACAACTAAACTAGAGGAATTAACATTGAGGTTAACTTGAGCAGCTTGTATTTCCATGTACCCATCTCTAATCATAATAAGCTGATAGCACTTGAGATGATAAAGAATGTAACTGAACTTACTCACAAGTCATGTTTCAAAGGTTGTCATTTACTATGTCATGGAAGAAACGAGAAAGGAAAACAGCTAATAAGTTGATAACATTGGGATGATGATGTACACTGACCTTTCCATTCCATTCTGACCAGATACCCCAGTGGGGAAACATGCCAACTTGGTAAAGACCTCCACAATCCCATGCTTCTGCTATAAGCTGTGAAAGTTGCGAAGAGTATTTAGTCGAGTCATATTCCTGGGAGCGATAAACCCAGAGCCCGAGGGTATTACGGACATCTTTAAGCTGTGGGTTTATCAACGAATTTCTAACAAAGGAAAAAGAAAAGTAGGAGTTTTATACTCCCTCCGTCCCACATAACTCGATCAACTTTGACTTGCATGCAAATTAAGGATTCAAGTCATATACTGTGTTTCCCATTCTACCCTTTAGAGAGAGGAGGGGAAGAAAGTGGACAAGGAGAGATAAAATTGGTTACTGGAGTATTAAATATGAAGAGAGAAATAGAATAAAAAAGTGTTAGAAAGTGGGCTCGGAGAGAGAAAATGACTTGGTGAAGAGTTAAAGGTGGAGAGAGACATAGAAAAAGTGTAAGAAGGGTAAATATGGAAAAACACCTATAGAATCTTTCTTAATTTGGAAAGTGAGCAATTTTTGTGGGACGGCCAAAAAGGAAAGATGATCAATTTATGTGGGACGGAGGGAGTATCAACTAATGTTGAGGTCATATCCTACTTTCTTGAGATTAAGGTCTTCCAATGAAGATAAAGAAGGATCTACAGATTTAACCTTAACTCCACGAAGTATAGGGTCATTGCTAATCAAATCAACTAAAGGTGGACTGCTGAGAGGAGTGCCTGTTGTCAGCATGTCACCATCCATTGGGTTTCCATATACATTTTCTGCATCCCAGAGACTAAAAACACAAGAATGAGGAAAAGGGAAATGAAAATTAGAAGTTGAAGAAAATTTTATCAAGGATCAATATCAGGCAAATGCTACAGCAGAAACCTGCTACTCCTTGTCAGGATAGAAGCAAGATCAAAGCGGAAGCCATCGACATGCATTTCCATTACCCAATATCTGTTGCAGGGATAATAAAAATTGATAAATAGCAAAAGTTGGCATAGTGAGGATAAATAGAAATCAAGTGCTACAAATGAATGAAATGGAGGGAACTACTTGTTTAGATCACCAGTTGCACTGAGCAAAAGCTGTTAGAGGATGGACAAGAATGTACTCCCTCCGTCCCAATTTAATTGCTCTATTTTGACTTGGCACACATATTACGGGCATAAGTCATATATTGTGTTTTTTCCATTATACCCCTAGAGAGAGAGAGGGCGGGCGTGGAAGGAAGTGGGCCAGGAGAGAGAAAATGGGTTGGTGGATGGTTAAATGTGGAGAGAGAAATAGGGAAAAAAAAAGGTGTAAAAGCGGTAACATACAAAATCTTTCCTAATATGGAAAGTGAGCAATATCTTTGTGACAGTCCATAAAGGAAAACCGATAAATAAAAGTGGGACGGAGGTAGTACATTATATGCTCTAAGATCTCCCTGATTGCACATGCGGGGATAAGTGAAGGTGCACTACTGATCAGAGAGAACAGAGTGCAAATTTCATTAGCAAAATGCCACGTGTTTGTGTATGCGTGGGTTGGGGGTGGGGAGGTTTACAAGAAGCCAAGCCGTATCAAATGGTATATAGAACACGAAATCCAGGAAACTAAGTCCCTTAGTAGAATCTGCTTCACATCATATCAAGATCGATTTATAGAAACAAAAAGTGAGAAGGGGGAGGGGGGAGCAGAGAGAATGAAAGTGAGAGTCACTATACAGGTTTATCTACCTCAAGCAGTCCAATACAAATTGACGTACAACGGGATGGTTGCAATTGAAGGTGTTTCCACAACCCGAGTAGTTATAGAACTCACCCTGCGAAATCAATAAACATGATTTGCTTCAAATTATTATAACTTCTGGAGAAGGTCAACAGAATATAGGGGGCTTCTTATGTCTCAATTACAAAAGACCAACATCCTAGCTTCTACGTTCTAAGTCAGGAAGACAAAGACCAAACCAAACAATTTAGATCAAGGGTGATAAATCCAAGTAATTTCGAAACCAAAACAAGCTTCATTTTTAGACCAACACCCCCAATGTAATATGCGATTGGGTTTAGAATCCAATGCAATGTGCTCTTAAGAAAACAGCTCCCTAAGTTGCTTTCTGCTTCTGAATAGGTCCTTAAATCATGCAAAATATGTGGTGAAAAGGGAAGATAATGTTATTCCTGTCCCACCTACCAGTGTGCTGAGGAAATTACTTATCACCTTGTCCTTAATGGTCTAGGTTTTTATGAACTTTTGGCCATATATTTTTGTTACTTAGGGTCTGCAGGGATAGACCTGAGTACTTTACTCGGGAACAACACGTATTACACTATTGCCGTGGTCGTTCACGAAGAAGGGGTGTGCTGCAGGTTTGTTGGTGGCCCTGAATATCAAAAGGTTTCTGTTCGAGTGTTTTTGGATCCCAGCACATATAAAATGCAATGGATTATATTGACATCTTACCTCACTCAATGCTTTGTTTGTTAAGAATTTTTCAACTCTTGTCTGGGTAGCACCCTTTTCTCCGCACATCTTTACACCAACTATAACACTTTAAAGTAAACAAAATAAAATCCTTGCCAGCATGAATGGCAGTGGACTGAACAGAATAAACTGAAAGTTTTAAACCTTGCAATCTAAGACAACTGGTTAGTTTCTTAAGCTGCAGGATAATAGCCTAAAAATAAAACTTCGGTATGCGTGAGGGCCGAGGAGAGGGGTGGCATGCATGAAAGACACGCATATCTATGAAAGAGTATACTGTAGTGATTCTTTTGGAAAATCATTTTCGTTGGTCAAATGATAAGGCATTTGGACTAGTTGATGATACCAGATTTCAGGGGGAATCTTGTGGAAGATTCCGGCTATACCTCTTGCACAGAGGAAGTTTTAGGTGGTGCAGTTGAGAGATGGCTTTCTTTTGCTGTAAATATGAAGCTATACTGGAAAGAAAAACCGAATGAAAGGTTTCATCACAACGGGGGAGGGAAGACCTTAACATAATTCGAAGCACATGCATAGTTGCATACACATTCTGTAGCAGCGTAGCCTAATATTTGATGACAGATAACTATAACTTCTCAGGAGTCATAGTACCATAGTTCACATCAGCCGTATGACATTAAATACACTCGGAAAAAAAAAATTCTTTAGGTTTTTCTTCAGATGAACTTTGTGTTCCACTTCAGAGTCTTATGTGTATGTGGGACAAAGCATTTAAGCCTTCCATTTTGACACCTCCATATTATGGCATCAATGCCCTTGATCCATGGGAAGGTTAAACATAAATTGTTTCACATTACCTTATTATTAAAGATGTTAATACCTACCACTCTGATTTGTGTAAACCAAAATTCTGCTTTGAACCTTACAAAACTGGTATCATGCCCCAAATTCAGTAGAAGTGTGAGACTTTTCATGAAAGAAGAAAGTTTCATTGACTACTGTAATTAAAGAACCAGTAGGAGAGTGGAACCTAAGAAATCAACATCATGTACTTCCTTCCCATTCAAGATTATATCTACCATAAAGTTATCCATAGCTATACCTTAGGTGCTAGCATATAAAAGACACTGTTATCAACCCCTTTAAATGATAAAATGGAACCATTCTCGTTCCCTTCAGCAGTGTGATTGAAAACAACATCCATGAGCACCTGTTAAAGTCAAGTTAGAGAGAAAACTCACCAACAAACTTTAAGAAGAAACCTTAATGCATGGCAACAAGTTGTCACCTCAATTCCCCGTTTATGTGCTTCCCTGACAAGATGCTTAAATGCATTTCTTGCACCAAAGCCACCATTACGAACACCAGTGGATGCATATCTTGCCATTGGTGAAAAGAAATTGACAGTTGAATATCCCCAAAAGTTCACTCTAGACAAAAAAATATAAACATAAGGCCAGGAAGGATAACGCACTGCCAACGTTTTTCATGAGAGCAAATTTCCCCTAAAGAAACGAGTACTAAGTAAAGCATAGTTTTCACAAATAGTAAATCATCTTGTAGTGGCAAGAATGGGTCAGAGATTGTTTAACGAAATATGTAAGAAGAAATAACAGGTTCTGATCAAAATGAGCTTCAGAAAATATTCTGAGAAGCAAAATTGTTCTAAGGTACATAAATAGTAACAGTAATAAACGTGCTGAAGGGCCCAACATGAGTAAGAGTCTCATTTACATATGAAGAGTGTTAGTAGAGCAGAAGGTGGTCAATAATGAGCCCAGCTTAATTCGTTGCAACTAATTTGTTGCCATGCAAACATTGACCGTTTGAATTGTAAGATGCTGAGAAAGAGAAAGTTGCCAAACCTTGGCAAGCACAAATAATATGGATTACAATTATTGCTGAGATGCATTCAGAATGATTTTCTAATTGTAACTTGGAAAAGAAAAGATGAGAAATCGTCACTTGGTATGCCTTATATCTCTGTGAAGTCATAATATTGTATAAACCTCTTCTCCCAATTTTTCTTCCTTTTTCTGTGTGTTTTGAAATATGATCATACCTTTCTTATTTAAAGAAGTCCGTTCTATAATACCTCTACAATGGAAGGTCAAAATTTTAAACTTGGCACCAAACTAGAAGTGCCTAAATCACTGGCAGCAAACTAGGACTATCAATAACAGCAAACACCTCTGTTTGTGCCATGTGTCACCACCAAAGCCAACAAAAGTGTCATCATCACCATCACCTAAGCCTTTGCCTGAAACTAGTTGGGGTCGGCTACATGCATCCTTTTATCCCATTCTCCCCTAGAAGCACATGCTCCTTGATAAATTCCAAGAAATGAATCCAAATCTCATTACTTCTCCCCATGTTATCCCTGGTGTACCGCTACCTAGTCCTACCCCAGCAACTTGGCACAAATTACCTATTTGTACCGGGGCACCAAAGTCCTACTTTTGATATCACGAACCCATCTCAAGCGATGTTGCCGCATCTTTTGCTCGGTTGGTACCATCCCCCACCTTCTTACGGGTATTATCAGTTATTGTGTGGCTGCTCATCTAACAAAGCATTCGCATATCAGCTTCACTAATCACGGGTGTGATTTTTCTTAGTTGCCAACACACTGAACCATACAACAGTGCTTGCCGCTCCTACGAAATTCCCTTTATATAGCAGCCCTAGAAGCACACCTCCACGTCACCCAACCTTTGTGCAATATCAATTCAAGAAACCTGAAGATATCCTCTTAGGCATCTCACCTCCATACCTCCACCTAGTCTTACTAATAATGCATTCCAAATGCTCCATCTTCGTCCGGTTGCCTAGCCTTTGGATTCTGAAGTGCTTCTGCATGACTCTTAATATTTGGTCATAATAAGTATCATCAATAAAACTATATAATCTGCAGTGCACCACGGACTTCGTCCTGAACATTCTAGGTAAGCTCACGTATGACCAAAGCAAAGATAAGGCTTAAAGCCGATTCACTAGTCATCCCATAGGTGGTCTCATACTAGTTTCCTTTTCTTCATGCATGTCCTTAATCACATTGACATACTTTGAAGGTAGTCCAGTGTGGTAAGCTACGGATTTGGGTTTCTAAACATCATTGTTGCTATTTAGAAGAAATTTGATATTACCTTCAGCACCAATATAGAACTTTTAGTTGCTTTTGGTGACAGAGATAGCAAACAAATTTGGGATAAGTTTTCCATTATGGAATCAGCTGTTTTGGTAAATCATTGAATATTAATCATTAGAGTGCTGCTGTATATTTTCAAGTAATTATATCCTTTGTCTCTCCAGAAGATCGAACCTTTTCTTTAGGTCCATCTGCACAAGAGAACACTTTGTGGAACGTCCCTAAGATTATGTTCTTAGTATAATTCACTATTAACATCTTCACTGATAACATCTGTAATCCTGTATGGAGGAGGTCTTCAAAAGGCTAAACTGAAGATAAAAGTTATCCACAACATTGTCATTTTCCAGATTATGGCTTCCTTTATGGAGTCGAACTGGAAATGAATTCTTTTGATATGAATCGGGGAAAAAGTTTTCTACAGCACAGAAAATTGACCACCTTGAGGCAACGTTCTGAACCGCCAGTGAGTATAAGGGTCCAGGGCCTAGGAGACCACATAGCAGATTGAATCCTCCATTCCCCTCCCCCCAGTACACGTGCTCGCACAAAGCCTGACTCAACCTAGTTGTTTTTAGGAGTCCACTGTAAGGACCCCAGTCTGGTTATCTTTTCTTGGCCAAACCCAGATTTTAAAGAAAGACGTATCTCCTCCAAAATGCCGATGACCAGCACGTGAGCCTAAAATTTCAGTTTAGCAGAGCCCACGATTACCTCAAACAGGCCACACTAAGATTTTAAAGTGAACCTAAATACCTAAGGAAAAGGATCCATATATTATAAATACCAATCAGACTTTCCTCCATCCTTGGATAAAAGATTGTTCTTTCGTTATGGACCCACAGAGGAACTCATCAGGCCAATCTCTGCACTAAGCTGGAAAGCATCAAATGCTTACACATAAACACACAAACTGCGGTACTTCTGTTCAACTAATAGATATAAATTCCAGATTTCCCTGAATTTAAATACCCCCAGTATACTGTTCACAAAACATGAAAACCGGCTAACTCAACTGGAAAAGCATGTGATTAATTTGAACAGCTTAGTTCCTTCCTTACTACACTCTGCTTACGAGAACACCACTACAGCAGTTCTAATCCACATGTTTTAGTAAGGCTAATGTTTCGTATATTTTTCCTAAAAATACAAGAATATGAAACTGCAATATACTGAAAGAACGAAGAACTTGTTAGCGAGATGATTTCATAAGGGTCTGACCATCACAGTTAGTCAAAAATGCTTTAGGTTTTAAAAGGCAACTTGTCCTACACCATTTGAACGAGTACATTTCTCCCAAATCATCGAAAAAGGGAAAACGAATAACAAGATTAGGATATGTTTACTTGTAGTCGCCCAAGACCGAATTGTAGCTGTAGTACTCCAGCTCATTAAACTCATGACATGGCATCAACTCTATACAGTTTACCCCAAGTTCCTGCACAATAAGGACTACTTTCAGAAGTTATATGAGGTTAAATGGCAAAGAAGATACTTACCATATTGGAAAAACAAAGAAGTAAGTGTACTATTGTGCATGGCAACATGTGACCAAATTCTAACATGATAAAGAGCATCATCGATACCATTTCAGCCCCAAAACGTCCGTTACTCTTTTTTATTACAATAAATTCTGAATATGTATCTTGAAGGTTACAATTCATTGGGAATTAAAGCAAAGCCGTTAGATTTGCATAATCATTATTCTCTAAAGCAAACTGGTTACTGTTGGCTATACTTAAGAAGGCTGCTGATCTGAAATTTATGATCAAGTGAACAAACAATACACTAAAGGCCTCAACTTCAGGTGGTACAATTGCTTGGCAGCCATTTAATAATATCACTTTGCCAGTTTGCACTTAAAAGTGTACAGGAAACAAACTCTGGCTGGTAGTCACATGTTTCAAAATGAACCATGTATACACATGTCCCTCATCTTAAAATTGTCACACTACAATACAAATTGCAATTAGCTTATAAATTACTTTCACAAAAATAATCACTCACATTCCTGAAGTATACCACCATAATAACCTGCAATAATTTGTGCACTGAAATGCCACATTCAACACCGAACAAAATATCATCTATAGTTTTACTTCTTTTATGACTTTACCTAGACTAAAGAAAGCCTTATTTCAAGTCCAAGTTCCATGACTACATACTCGCAACTTAGTATCTCTAGAGCCACAAAGTCCCCAATATTTGTTAAATATATGAGGTTTTGGAAAGCTTTAAAGTACATTGTTGGCTCTCCTCTATAAACGATAAAGACGCCAAGCACAACACAATTAAATGTATCACATTATTCTTATTCGAATGTTGCAAGAAAATGTGGCATCCAAACATCCAAAAAAAAATGGACCGTCATGCATTTCGCTCATGGAAAGATTTCTGTTATAGTTAATATCCCACTGAGCTCTCAAGTATCAGCCATTTAGTTTTCATATCCTTAAAAATGAGGGTCCCTTCATAATGCTTGATGACTTGGTAGCATGAGAATGCCACGTGAAGCAGTCTTTGAAGTGTCAGCTAATAACTTGTACAATCACCAAAGCCACCACAGCAATTACCAACAATGTATCTGTTTTCTCGTAAGGATCAGGATAGCAATTCTTAGACATCCTATTTCGGTGTTATGGGGACCTAGACATATAACATATTATATGGCTTCTTATTTAAGGTAAAACGACAATTGGATCTAAATTCGAACTTACTTAACAAATAGGGTCAATGACAAAACGGTCCCCTGTATTTACAACTTTTGCAATCGTATCCCCCGTAATTCAAAAAATCATTGCAAATCAGTCCAAAAGCTGACGCCCGTTCAATTTCGGGCGTCAATTGGGCATGTGCACAGCACATGCTCTTTTCTCAGGGGTAAATACCACCACTACCAAACACTCCTGTCCACCACCAACTGCAACCACCGTACCACCAACGACCACCACCTGTGAATTGCCCACCCCCCCACCCCAAAAATCTCCCGCTGCTAAGCACCATCGCCAGCCTACCATCGCACCACCACCAGCACACAACCACGTGGTTGCCCCCGTCGGAACCCCACTGCCAACACCAATCCCCCACCGCCTCAACTTCGCCGCCCATAGTCAGAACCCTGCCATTAAACCCCACGACTACCACTACACCACCTCACAACCCACATACGGCCACTGGCCAACGCGAGCCATCACCGCCCATTCTCGATTTCAATCCGGCACAATTATTTTGATCTCCATCCCCGTGCTCAGATTCTCGATCTCCACCATATTCAGATCTGGGTAAGGTGCCGATAGTGGGGGGGGGGGGGGGGGGTTGTCATTTAAGTTGCGGCTCAAAGATCGATCTGGTGATGTTGCGGGTGGTTGGGTTTGGTGGTGTTGCAGGTGATGGTGTCTAGTTGTGCTGCAGGTGGTGGGTTTTAGTTTCAATTGGTGGTGGTCAGCAGTGGTTGGTAAGGGTGGTGGTGATTGTACAAATTTGCCCCTGGAAAAAAATCATATGTTGCACATGCGCACACTTAACGCCCAAAAATAGACGGGCATCAGCTTTTGGACTGACTTGCAACGCTTTTTAAAATTATAGGGGATATTATTGCAAAAGAGACCTGCAAAAACATGTAATTAACAGGGGAGAGTTTTGTCATTAACCCTAAAAAATATACGTTATATGTGTCAACTAATGCTTTTAATCTAATCAGAATCAAGAGGAGAGGAGAGACATTGGCGTTTACAAATTATACAACACAGTCCAATTTGAGACTGATTATTTGTTTATTATCCGTAGCACATAATTTCTTGTGCTCGCCAACTAACTCAACTATGAACGCTTCTCTCCCACTTTCTCCTATGCAAAAACATAATCTCAGTGTATTCTTAGCAGTGAAGTCCTTTTTTACCACTTCTAACCATGTTAATTGCAGTCCACCGCAACTTGACACCAGTCACTTTTGCTTTGTTGGGCCATCTTAAAATCTTCAGTTGAATATGTCTAAACAATCCCAAGTAATGATCCCTCGCTTTTCTCCTCAATTGGTGCTACCCCCACCTTCTTGTAAAGAATATCCATTATTTATATGGTCCTTGTGCAACCACTCATCCACCTAGCTGTACAAACTAGATTATGCTTTCAACTTGATAGAAATATTGCTATCAAAACTCTCCAAATGCACTTTCCAACTTTACCTAATCTGCTCTTCTGCTCTACTTACCCAAGATACTCAAGAATATCCTTCTTAGGTACCTGAGAAACATAAGGATATGCTTCATCTGAATCCTCTTCGTCATGTCACAAAGCACTGATATCTTCTTGAGAAACATAAGGATATATTTCGTCTCAATCCTCTTCATTGTGTAACAAAGCATTGATATGTGCTATCATGTCCCTACTCAACCTATAAGTCCGAAAATGGCATACAACACTGTACCTCGCCCCAGACAGTCTCGATAAGATCATCCATTACTGACAGAATAGACAATCGCATAAAGTTGATCCCTGATGAAGACCTGGCAGACTAAAATAGAAGGAAAGGCTGAGAGGCAGAAGCTCCTACTCTCACTCTAAAGGTACTCCTCCTTGCCAGTGTCTTTGTCGTTTCCTTCTAGTTCTCATCGTCACCCCATTGTATTCTACTGTAGGCATTTGCGGTCCTAGATCTGGTGGTGCAAATGGGTTCTTTCCAGTGACTGGTTGTTGTGGGTGATGAAACCAGGTGAAAGTTTTGTTTTCCAGTTGTGTCCTTCTGCGAAAAGTTGTGTTTCACACATGCTGCTGCTCGAGTGTGGGTGGAGAAGTTGGACTGGTAGGGGCTGTACACCAACGTGCCCATGTGTCTTCCACCGGGTCAGCTCAGCAACTGATGTCAGGCAGCTGTAACTTTGTTTTGGTAACTTTTGGGTTGTATGAGCCTGGCTTTCTGAGAGTTCCCCTACCCCCAACCCCCCCAGTGTTTAAATGTTAACTTTTTCTGCTTTGGGAAAATATTATCAGTTTGCAACTGTATTTTTGTATTCTGCGAGTGTATTTGGATTGCGACCTTTTCACATTTATCATTCCTCCGGGTCAGAGGGAATTGCTATACAACCTTTTGCCTACAGAAGAATTTAATACTTCCTTGGAAAATTCATGAGTTCGTTACTCCCTCCGTCAAGGAAACATATCCTCGTTTCAATTTTTGAATGTCCACAAATTATTTTCCACTTTGGAATCAAACATTTACTAACATCATTTTCTAATTGCATCCCCTTATTTATAAGCATTAGTTGCTGTTAGCTACACAAAAGTATTGCAACCCACTATTAAGGAAATGAAAGCTATTGGAATTAGAATTAGTTGCACTCAGTTAGTTCTGATAAACAAAATTTGTCAGGGCAGAGGGAGTATATCATACCTTCAAGTGGTCAAGTTTTTCCACAACACCTAGGTATGTACCAGGATATTCTGTCCTGCTTGACTCGTGCCTTGTGAATCCACGAACATGCAATTCGTAAATTACAAGATCTTTCTGTAGGAACTTCAAGGGTAGATCTCCTTCCCAGTCGAACTGAAATGATAGCATAACAGCAGACCAAGTAAACTTGAGCAGAAGGCGAGCATACTTGCACACTGTCAGTTATTAATGTGAAAGATAAAAGAGAAGTAATGAACAAGAAAAGAAAAAGAGAAACCGAGAACATATTGCTCACTCTATTCTTCAAATCCAACAAGTAAGAAACAAACATATTGCTCTGGGACTGAAGAGCAATTACTAACGAATGCGAACTCCACAAGAAAAATGTACATCAACTTCTACAAGGAGAAATTAAGCAAAAAATGGGTAACACTTGCACAAGTCTGAGCATGAACTTAGAGATCAGCTCGGTTTGAAAAAAAAAAGTGGTTACCATGGAGATAACTGATAATAAGCACGGGGAAGCATTCCATATATCGAAGCACCAAACTATTAGTATCTTATGAAGTTATTGTTTAATGAATATATGTTGAATTATTGGCAATGCCAAAATGTTTTGTTGATAATAGACTGAAAAAACGGATGAAAGACTACCCAATATTCTCATTATTCTTTTACTCCTTGGGGATTCAGTGGTTAGCTTATTACATTATCAAAGTACAAGAGCATATAGAATACAGGAGGAGTGGGGACCTAGACCGCAACCCTGGTAAAAAGGGAAACTAAAAATACAAGGACCACATGGCAACTTAACTCTACCAAGACCATTTCTTCTATATTAAGATAGTAGAGCAATGGCAGCTAATAAATGAAGAAGGATGACTAGAAAAAAAATACCGTTCACTCAACTATAGTTTCCTACTTTAGGAGCCAAGCCACTACCATATGACAATGATACACAGACGAGGGGTGGAGAAACCGCAGCGAATTTATCCCAACAAATACCCTTGCAAACTTCCATCTATCTTAACAATTTAGTGTAATTGTTTTTACTAAAGTTTAATGTTGGAAATTCAGAATTGATGGAGATCCCAAGATTTCTGGGACATATTTGTATTTCCAAGTATAGGAGATTAGCTGTAAATTAGTAGCTGTAAATTAGTCAAACCTTCCTAGATTAGCAACATGTCAAACTTTCCTACGATAGCAATATGTCAAACCTTCCTAGAATAGCGATACCTTCATGTATAAAGGTCTTGTACTGAATCATTTTCAAATAAGGAATTCCAGAATTTTCCTCGATACACAGGCCTTCATTGCCGAGACCATAGTGCTATTTGTTTGTGCTCTGTTTCAACCCTGTTTTCAGGTCAAAAAACAGAGTTTACTCCACACTTTATGTTCATCCTTCATTGCTGAAATTTCTTACAGCAGTCTCCGTTCTTATTCTCTGGCATTTATAGCCCTTTGTCCAACATTTCTTCCCCATTGATCTTCATCCCCATGGAAAACCACAAAGTTCTCACTGGAATGCAGGACCTAGAAGTGAAAAACTACGAAGCCAAGTGCACGACTCAATCTAGGGAAGACATGTCACATGGTGATGTAAATTCCAGCAGTGAAGAGGAGAATGGATTCAACAAAGAAGACATAGGAAGGATCAGATCACACCTAGATCCATAAGAGAAATCTAAAGGTACNTGTTCCTCGGCATATTCAGGTAAGCTTCATTCCTCGTATGCTTTAAGTGCCTCTAGTTCAGATTTTTCAAATTCCTAGGTTATTGATTCCGGGGCAACCGATCATATGACCCATTCTTCACACAAATTCCTCACTTACCATCCCTGTCCTAGCAACAGAAAAATAGCCATTGCTGATGGATCCCTAGCCACTGTTGCCGGCCAAGGAAACATCGTCCTAAGTCCATCCATTACCCTTAAAAACGTGTTGCATGTACCTAAGTTATCTACAAATCTTGTGTCTATACATCAACTTATAAAAGATTTAAACTGTAGTGTGGTATTTTCTCGTACTTCTTGTGTATTTCAAGGCCAAGTTACGAGGAGGACGATTGGACATGCTAGGGTAAGACGTGGTCTTTATTATCTTGAGTTACCTAGTGGCCAAGTGAATAATGGGAACAACTCACCTCTCTCGTTTCTCTCCAGCAATCCTCATTCCAACAAAGACCGAATTTGGCTTCATCATCTTAGACTTGGACACCCTTCCTTTAGCATTCTTAGTGTCATGTTTCCATATTTGTTCAAAAATGTCAATGCAAACGATTTTCACTGTGATGTTTGTGAATTTGCTAAACACCGACGTGTTTCCTTTCCTTTGAGTAATAAGAGAACTACGGTTCCTTTTTCTTTGATCCACAGTGACATTTGGGGTCCATCTCGAGTCCCCAACATTTCAGGGGCTCGTTGGTTTGTCTCATTCATTGATGATTGCACTCGAGTTTCATGGATTTATTTGCTAAAACAAAAATCTGATGTGAGCAACATTTTTCCTATTTTTCATACAATGGTCAAAACTCAATTCAATGTTGGAATTAAGAGGTTGAGGACAGATAATGCTAGAGACTACTTTAATCAAATTTTGTCTCCATACTTTCTAAAGGAGGGAATTATTCATGAATCATCATGTGTTGACACACCCCAACAGAATGGGGTTGCCGAAAGAAAAAATGGTCATCTTTTAGCCTCTGTCCGTGCTCTTTTGTTTCAAAAGAATGTTCCAAAAATCTTTTGGGGGGAAGCTGTCCTCACTGCTGCTCACCTAATAAATCGTATCCCATCTCGAGTCTTGGATTTTAAAAGTCCAATGGAGGTGTTTTCTCAGTATTTTTTAGACTTCAATGTGTCAACTAAGTTAGATCCTAAAGTTTTCGGATGTGTCTCATTTATTCATGTTCACTCTAGTGGTCGGAGCAAGCTAGATCCTAGAGCTGTCAAGGGTGTCTTCATAAGATATTCACCTACTCAGAAAGGGTATAAGTGCTACAATCCTACCACTCGTAAAACTTATGTTTCAGCCGATGTCACATTTGTTGAAGAAGAAAGTTACTTTTCTAGTCCTTATCTTCAGGGGGAAACATCATCTATGGAAGATAAGGATCTGTTTTTGAGAGAACCATCAATGTTAGTTAAAACATCTCCTGTGCAAACTAAATCCACTCTTAAAGTGGAACTCATTTCTAGAGGGGATTCTGAAGCCTAACCAATTGAATCATTTCCAAATCTTTCTGAAGAACCATCCAGGCCAATAAACCCTACACTTACAATGCCACTAAAGGTTTACTCAAGAAGAATTAAGCCCGTGATCAATCCTGTGCAAGTTCAAGAAACCGAATCGTCACTTGGGAATGAGGTAAGTGTTTCAAATGGAGTACCACCTACTATCCTTGATTTGGATCTGCCTATAGCCACAAGAAAGGGTGTTAGAAAGTGCACACAACATCCTTTATCCAATTTTGTGTCCTTTGAAAAATTCTCAACCACACACAAAAACTTCCTTGCTCATCTAAACACTGTAGCCATCCCACAAACATTATCTGAGGCACTTGGTAAAGAGGAATGGAAGCATGCAATGGGAATAGAGATGGAGGCCTTGGAGAAGAATAAAACATGGGAACTAGTGGAATTACCAACTGGGAAGAGACCAGTAGGGTGCAAATGGGTCTTCACAGTGAAGTATAAGTCCGATGGATCCATTGAGAGGTACAAAGCGAGACTAGTAGCCAAGGGATATACACAAACCTATGGGGTGGATTATCAGGAGACATTTGCTCCGGTGGCGAAGATGAATACAATTAGGGTGTTGTTATCTCTAGCAGCAAACTATGATTGGACTTTAGAACAGTTTGATGTGAAGAATGCCTTTTTACATGGAGATCTTAAGGAGGAAATCTATATGGAAGTTCCACCTGGCTTTGGCATAAATCTGGGTAAAAACAAAGTGTGCAGACTAAGAAAGGCATTGTATGGGCTCAAACAATCTCCTCGGGCATGGTTTGGAAGATTTACTAAAGCAATGTTGAATATGAAGTACAAACAGAGCCAGGGCGATCATACATTGTTTATCAAGCATTCAGCTTCAGGGGGAGTTACGACATTGATAGTTTATGTTGATGATATTATAGTAACTGGAAATGATTCAGATGAAAATGAAGCTCTTCGCAAGTATTTACCAAAAGAATTCGAAATAAAGGATCTTGGGAAATTAAAGTACTTCTTAGGAATAGAAGTAGCTCGGTCCAAGGAAGGAATCTTTGTTTCACAGCAGAAATATGTTCTTGATCTGCTAGAAGAAACAGGTAAGCTCGGTTGTAGACCGTCGGACACGCCTATTGAGGCAGAGTTCATGGAAGGAGAACCAACAGACAAAGGCATGTACCAACGACTTGTTGGGAAACTAATCTGTCACACACGCGGCCTGATATTGCATACGCAGTGAGTGTGGTGAATCAGTTCATGCAAAACCCTAAGGATGTCCATCTCCATGCAGTATACCAGATCTTACAATATCTGAAAGGCAGCCCAGGAAGAGGGATTCTCTTTAGAAAGGGCACAAATATGGAACTAGAAGCATATACAGATGCTGATTATGCAGGCTCTCTTACCGATAGAAGATCAACTTCTGGGTATTGTACCTTTCTTGGTGGAAATTTAGTAACCTGGAAGAGTAAGAAACAACCAACTGTGGCAAGATCTAGTTCAGAGGCGGAGTTTCGTTCGATGGCACAAGGTATTTGTGAGTTGTTATGGCTCAAGATTATCCTCAAAGACTTGAAGATTAAATTAGAGACCCCAATGAAGCTTTATTGTGACAACAAGTCTGCAATCAACATTGCACATAATCCAATTCAGCATGACAGAACTAAACACGTGGAAGTTGACTGACATTTCATAAAGGAGAAGCTTGAAATTGGATTGATTTGCACTCCCTACATATCTACGGAGGGCCAATTAGCAGACATCTTGACTAAAGGATTGGCAAGTTCAACATTTTACAGGATTGTGAGCAAGCTAGGGATGGAAAATATCTACTCCCTAGCTTTAGGGGGAGTATTGGAAATTCAGAATTGATGGAAATCCCAAGATTTCTGGGACAGCTTTGTATTTTCAAGTATAGGAGATTAGCTGTAAATTAGTAGTTGTAAATTAGTCAAACCTTCCTAGATTAGCAACATGTCAAACTTTCCTAGGATAGCAATATGTCAAACCTTCTTAGAATAGCGATAGTTTAAGTATAAAGGTCTTCTACTTAATCATTTTCAGATAAGGAATTCCAGAATTTTCCTCATTTAATCTTTAAGATATAGTCATTCTCTCTTAACTTTTGATTGTTTAGGTTCACTTAAGTAGTCACATCAAAGCTGAGTGGAACCAGAGTGCGCATGCGAGAGAGAGATGAGGAGATGGGAACAGAGGGGAAAAGGGAGAGACCCCTACCTGCACAAGGGATCCGCGTAAGCGTACAGCCCAAAACTCAATATAATTCAACTACTAACCTTTAGGGATTACAGATATTTACAAGAAAGCTAAAACCTTAAAGTTCCTTTACAACAAGAAACACGACACGAGTTAAATACAGTAGAGTTGCAATTTCCTCCAACAATAAATCCCTTTTGACTAATTAATGGAAATGTACAACTGAATAAATAACCCAACAAATTATCATAAAACAAACCCCAAGCTTGATTCTAATATTTCCCAAGGACAATATGGTGGGCGTTGCTTCATTCTCCCCACCAGTTATAAATACTCGACCTCGAATTTCAAAATAGGGAAGAATGAGGAACCAGAATAATAGAGGGAAGGTGCATTGTAGCTTCAATTTATCAAGTTGGAGCACTTTGATAGTGATCTTGAGTAAAAGCACGCTTTGGACGAGGAAATTGTCTGGTATGACAAAGTCTGTTGTTCAACAGATGGGACTCAATGTCAACCTTGACCTTTGCATTCAGAAGCTTCAACCTCAAAGGGTAGATTATCAATTTGGCATGCTTTAGACTCTTCAATTGCAGGTTTCGCTTCGACGTGTATCATGGGTATGGGTGCAGCAGGTGGTAGCATGAGACGCTTGTAACCATGGATGGAGGAATGGGTGTTTGTTGTTGCATCAAGGTCTGAATCAATTGCTTCAACCCAAGGTTGACCAAAGAGAATATGTGGAACCTTCGCCGGTAAAACATCACCAACAACTGAAGATATAGAAACCCATCCGGATTGGAACTAAACACCTTCTTGATATCACAGAAGGTATAGGAACCCAAAAAGCAAAACACAATGGTAAGAAAGTTTGATATCATAGCAGCAGATCTTTAACACAAGCATGCAACAGCAAGATAACCTGGAAATTTTTTTCCATTAGGTAAATCATAGAAGGCTTAAAGCTCAGTTATAAGATCCAATCTCTCTAGAATAGCAATCCCACCTCCACCTCGACCCCCATCCCTGAAAATAACATCCGAAGGAATTTATTTACCCAACTTCCCTGATACGGAAAAGGTACTATGCTCTAAATAAGATCCTTCTTAGATCCACTCCAAATTAAATACTTCTAAACCCTCAAAAGGCTTCCTATTCTCTCCATCTGAATCTCCAAACAGACAGAAAGAAGGAGCGACATCCCAAAGCTCCTCAACTTGTCCTAACACCAAGTTATATACGTCTAAACCCTCAAGTTTTGTTAATTTTCACGAGTTAATGGATCTGGCTTATATAAGTTCACAGTAGGCCTACTGAACTTGGTGTTGAAGCCCATAAGACAAAGGCGTGTAAGAGTTGTCAATAACTAAACATATAAGTCACAAGTACTAGTGGTAGAGCTGTCTAGAATGGAACCAAGCTGATGAAAAAGAACTCAATTCGGAAGGCAAGAAGACAATACTTAATGAGGAAAAAGTACAATTCTAAAGAAGGTTAGTTGCACACCTTTTTCGTAGCCATCTAGACATAATTCTGAACCTTAGAGGATTAAGAACTAAAACAATAACGTGTCATATATCTACATAACCTCAAGGAGTGAGGGACATAAGCTCTTCCCATAAGGATGTTATGGATGCTAAAATTGTCTGAATAGTATTTGACCTCGAGAACAACAAGGAAATCAGGAACCATGGAGTTGTAAAAGCTGTGAGACATCTCCATTCACCTCTAGGATTGGAATCTTTTTAGCGAGGATTATCCAGGGAATATATGTAATACATACTGCAGAAACTATTGTGATTAATCACAATACCTCATCATCTGCAGAAGGTACCTCGCAGGCCATTTGGGGCCAACAATCATCCTTCGGTCCTAAAACGCCAAACTCCCCTCGACTTGCAATAGCCTGGATAAGCAAAAGGAAAAGTCAGTGCCTATTGCACTCGGAACTCAATCCAGTGCATATACTGAGCAGCTGAGACGCAAGGAATGCACAAATATCCACGGTAGAACTGAACAAGATATATCGCATAGCAAACCAAAAAGGTAAAGATAGAGACGACTAACTTTAGCATAAGGATCCAACAAAATTTGAGAAGAATCAAAGTAGTGCCCTTGTTCAGGAGAAAACTTTCCATCAAATTTGTAGCCGTAAAGCATGTCTTTGACATTTCCCTTTAGAAATGCGTGCCAGACATCTCCAGTCTTATTTCTTAGTGGATCCAGAGGGATCTGTTCAGTCACTCTGTTCTGCATCAGACAAGGATCCCCTTATATTGGAGAATAAACTGGATAAAGATCATCAAATCTCTGCAGCAGATAACTGATTATGCTAACACTGTATGAACGCTAGACAAGTCATGTATTTCAGAAACTCAATATACTCAATACCAAGGGTATAAATGCAAACTAGATTCTCAAGAAAACTGTTAAGTTGGTGAATATGCTAATCTCTATTCTCTAGTTGTAAGAAATATTTCCAAATATTTTGAAAAGCATCAAACCTGTACAAATAGACTTGGTACGAATGACCTTTTTTCCTTAACTTCATTTATGTCCTTTAAGACTTCTTCCAAAGCATCTCTCAGTAAAATGTTATTTCCTGCAGCCATCTCTTATCTTTTCATAGTTTGGTTTTGCATCACCATACTTGTCTCAATCAATGGCTGGAAAAGAATTTATAGGAAATGGATCAACCATCAAAACAAAAGAAAGATGCTTAGAAGACGACCCTTACTTAGTAGCAAACTGAAAGAAGCAGACACAATGATCCCGACAGAAGAATTTTTAAGGTAATGTATGGGAAGATCTCTTTTCCTTGCTTCTGCCTTGTTCTCTCCATATGCTGCTTTACAAATTGAATGTGCAAATCTACCTATTGACTGTTGAGGAATACAAACATCATTTTATCCTGAACATCAGATGTGACCAGGCAAAATGTTCTGCAATTCTCGAACAATATTAAGCTACATATAGTAGCATTTGGTGGATGCCTTGCCCCCAAGTATAACCGATGTAGAATGTTAACCATCCTCATGACAGTACGATATTCATGACAGTACGATACAACCATTAGTTAGGAGATGAAACAGTTATCATCAACAAAGCAACAGTCCGTACCGTATACAACTGTATACGCTTACTTTACACAGAATACACAGCTGGATGACTTTTAACGCTTAATCCTCCACACACTAAGATCTCCCCATCATCTTCCTTGCACCCAGCTGAGGAGTTGCTTTCTCACTTATCTAGTTCCCAAGTTCCATGAAGCTTTATTGTCTTACCCCACATTGACCATAAGATGCTAGGCTTTCCTATGCCAAGGAGCATTAAGTATTTTAGCTCCCAGAGATTGCGTTTTAATAAACACAGCATGCAAGTTCGGTGATTTGTAGCCTTTAATCACTCCTCTAACCAGGGTAAAGTGCAAAGGTTGCCGAGTAAGGGGAGGACAGACGGCAAAGAAAGTTACATGGTGAGGGTGGGTAGAAGCAACAGTTCGACTAAACATCCCTATGTAAATGAGGTTCACTGTCAAGAACTATGACCAAGATGGGTACGTGTCATAAACTACACCATGGTAGCCACTGAACCTTGGCCGAATCTTAGGGCATCAAATCATTCTACCCTATCAAATCTGGCAGTTGCTAATATTCAGTATCCCAAAGTGCTCAAACTACAGGTTAAGTTATTCCACTTGTTCCACAACTTAGATTATTGTACCAACAGAAAGAGCATGAGGAAGTGAAGGGCTCAAACTATATGGCCCTCGTTCACATTGGAATTTCAGTAGCTTGATCTAAAATAGTGCCGACGCATTCTGAGTAAATTCATAAAATTTCTGCAGCTGAATCCATTATGCTCCTTCTGTTTCATTGCATTTTCATCTTTTAACTTGTTGCGAATTCCTAGGATAGTTTAGCATGTGCAGAAGCTATTTTACTCATTGTTTGTACACTTGTCAAATGATGGGTCCATAATATATAACATTGATTTGATATCAAATTATCAATTCAATGCCCCTCGTTCAGTGTATCCTAGGATTTTGCAAAAGTGACTTTAATAGAACGGGGGAGTAAATGTAAAGCTGGCGTACCCAAGTTTCTATCCCAACTTTTAACACGCTTCTGAGAAAAGCAGTCGGACCCGCGGTTTTAAAGTGCTTTGGCTCGCTGGAGTGAAAATTTGGCATAAAGTCCAGAACAAACGAATAGTAAATCAGAAACCCCAATTTAGCACCGGCATTTACCTCCTGCAAATCATCGAGACTCATCAGGCAAAGCGTGGCGGACGCGGCGTTCTTCGAGACGACGGCGAAATTCACGCCGCCGTCCTGGGCCGTGGCGCCGAACGGCACGGGACGGCCGTCGAGCACGTCAAACCTCCGCAGCTTCGGCTTCTCCACCACCGCCGTCTCCGCCTCCGCCTCCGCCGCTCCTCCGTCACCCGCACTCGCAACCAAACTCTTCATCCTGGAAGAGCTTCTCGCAGTGAAGGCATTGCTTGGGAGTCGTTCTTTGGTTGGATTGTGGAATTGGGGCTTGGGAATTGTGAGGTGAGGAGCGTGCGTCGAGTGGGAAGTGAAGTGAAGGAGCTCCATGGGAGTGTGTGATATGTGAACAGTGGACATTCGGGAAGATGAGTCAGAGAGATGTGGACAGTGGACATGAGACAAGAGAGGTTTTGTGATCCGTAGCACCTGGAGAGATGTCAAACGGGTCGGGGGCTCGCGGACCAGCCCGCTCCAGCCCAAAAAGATCGCAGGCCGGCCTGCCTGTGATATGAACAGTTCTAGCCCAGGGCTAAGGGCCTGGATCAGGGCTGGGCTGTAATTTCCTCCAGAATGGCCCGACCCGCCCTGGCCCTGACCAAGTGCGGCTCTAAAAAATTTAATTTTTGAAAAATTTTCAAATCCCCCCCGCCCCACCAACTCCTTCCCCCGCCAAGGGCAAAAACTTTTAAGCCTCCCCTCCCCAAAAAGCTATATAATAAGTAGTTTGAGGGGGTACTTTCGTCAAATCTTATTCCAACAATTATTTTATGCACTTTTAAATATTTATCTTTCCAACAACTATAAACGACTAGTTCGAGTATTTTGATCTTTTGTAAGGTTTGAAGAATTTATAAATTTTCTCCTTCATCTTCGTATTTTTTACACCAATCTTCTCATTCTCTCTTATGTAAATTTTACAAGCTTTCCTACTATTCTTATTTGTTACCAAGTACTAACTCTCTCAAATTTTTAATTACAGTTATTCTTTAATTATTAGTAATCTTATTTTTTACCATTTAATTAGTTTTACCAGTTTTATTTATCATTCATGTCAAACATTTTTAAAAAATATATCTTCCTTAGGATTATCAAAATCATGTAGTCAGAAACATCTATCTCCACCACAAGCACCACAATTTCGAGAGCAACCACCGGTGGGTATTGTTATCTAAAATTTTATTAAGTTTAACCAAAACATTCATGACTTTCAATATACGCATTCATAAGATTGCCAGCATTTTAGTCAAGAACTCAGCTTGGTTGGCGACACTGCTACTCTAAGGCAGAATCTTATCACGCCAAGTGATCGTCAAGAGAAAGAACGGAGCAATCCTTCCACAAGTCCACCTGAAGTCCAAAAGGCAGATAAAAAACTCAAAACTAAGGTAGCATTTGAAATCACTTCCAGTTTGGTTTTCTGTTTCCAAAAAATCAAAATCAGTTTAGTTTTTATTTTTTACAAAAACAAATGGGTGTTTGATTACCCAATTTTCATTTTGAGTTTTTTCTTCTAGGTGTTTGATTACCCAGTTTTTGTTCTGAGTTTTTTCTTTGGTGGTGGTTTGTGGTGGCGGTGGTGGGGCGTGGCGGTGAACGGCGGAGGCCAACTGTTGCCCACCGACGGTCACCAGTGACAGGCGGTGGCCGGTGGTGGTGGCTGTGGGAGGGTGGTGGTGGTGGTGATCTCAAAATAAAAACCAAAACTGAAAATTCAAAACTCCTAAATGGGAGTTTTCAAAAACGTCCCTGTTTTTAAAATTGATTTTAAAAATTGAAAAAAAAACAAACAAACAAAAAATGTGTGCCAAAAGCGTTTTTTTCCTCCATTTTGCAAAATTGAAGAAAAAACTAAAAACGAAAAGGAAATCAAACAGAACCTAAGTGCTGGTATCATTTGGAAAGGATTGCAGTTAATGGCGCACCTAAAGCTCAATATATGTATTGTGCAAAATTATTTTTGTTTAGTAGTGCTAGTTCACATCTTAATAGGCATTAGACGATATGTGCACATAATCAATGCCGTGTTGATACTAGCCAAATACAGTTACGGTAAGTTATTTATTTGTAATCAGCAAGAACAAAGAGGTGTACTTGCTGAATTTGTTGTGCACGATGAACAATATTTTTAATTTTGCTGATAATGATAAGTATTCTAAATATACAAATAATTACATGCAACTTTGTGTAAAAAGGTTCAGAGAAACACAATTAGGTCTAATACACTTAAACAGTGTAATGCTGCTAAAGCACGCTTGATTCAGTATTTAAAGCTAGTCTTACGTCTGATGTTTGGAAATCTCCTTTTAATCTAGTTAATTATTCTTGTGTGACGACACGTTGAATTGATTCTGATTGGGTTATGAACAAGAGAATCGTCACTTTTGAAATCTTTCCCTATTCTCATGATGCACTACACGTTACTGATATTATACTCTAGTTATGTAACACCTTAAAATTAACTGACAAGATAATGAGCGTCAGTTTTGAAAAGTGCTTCTAATAATAAAGCCAATGTTCAAGTTTTAAAGACGAACTTTAGACCTGTATTTAGGGGTGAGCACCAAAACGTTCAAACCCATTCGAACCGTTCAAACCGAACCAATCCAATCCGAGCCGTTCGAAAATCTTAACGGTTCGGTTTCACATTTCTCAAACCGACCTTGGTTCGGTTCAGTTCGGTTCACGGTTTACATTTTTGAAATCAATCACAAGCCAAACAAATCGACCTATGATATGTTAATTATTTTTAGTAATATTCATTAATAATTTTCACATACATGGTACTAAGAAATCCAAATAATCAAAACTTTGAAAGTTAAAAGAAAACATAATACTGAAAGCAGTTATAACACAAAAATTTTGGTGACCAATATCTCTTTTATATTTACTCATTCTTTCATACATCAATGACAAAGGCATACTTGAGTTTTTATTCTAATATATATATCTGGAATAATACTTATGTCTTATGTTAACACAAACACTTATATATTGACCGTAACAAGATTATGTGCAATTATAAAAAATATATATATAACTTTGATTCTAATAACATATTAGATCCAATAGTAGTGTGCAAAGAAACGTCGTCTTTAAATGAGCACAAATCGACCCAAACTGACTAAATCGAACCGTTTAAATCGACCAAATCGTATCGTTCAAACCGATGGTGTTTGATTCAATTCGGTTCAAGATTTTCCAAACCGAGGAGTAACGATTCGGTTTGCAGCTGACCCTTAAACCAGATTGTGCTCACCCATACCTGTATTTTAATGGAAACTTTTTTCATGTTAAATGTGTTTATCATATAATTAATTTAATTGTTCAAGATGTTTTAGCTGCTGCAGGAGATTTAGCTGCTGCAGGAGATTTTCTTGCCAAAATGAGGGGTATGACTATGGTTCTTAATTTTTGGGTCCGAGAATACAAGAATTTAAAGCTTTGTGTGCTCAATATGATTTGCCTCGTAAGAAACCATTTACAGATGCCGTGCATAGATGGAACTCCACATATAAAATGCTTTTACATGTTATGTTATACAAACAAATGTATATTCACTGCTTACTAACCATGTTCTCACAAAGCTTGCCAACTCCAGATGAATGGCAATTAACTGCACACCCAGTTGAATTTTTAGAGGTATTTTAAACATCTACTGTTCTATTGTCTAGTACGTACACCTACGTCCCCTATCATTGTACTAGAAGTTCTAAAAATGGCTAACATTTTAGAGAAATGCTGACATATGAAAGTCTTTCATGATATAATGAAAAAGATGGATCTTAAATTTAATAAATATTTGAAGAAATCGCCTATTATTTTTGTTGTTGCCACTACTTTGGATCTTAGGTTCAAGTTGCATGGTATACATGTTTCAATAATAGAAATATGTGAAAAAAAGGGGCTACAGGGTAGCTGCGACATGCAAGCTTACACAGACTGTGAGTACGTTGTTTGAAGATCTTTATAACTTATTTTAAAGTTTCACTAACGTGCGCATGCGAGCTACATCATCGAGCTGTCAAATATATTATGGGTCAATTTATAGGTGCATTGAACATGTACTGGCAAAACAAGTAAGAGTGGAAGATACTTCTATAAGTTCATCTTCATTTTTCTCTTTTAATGAAATTGGTTATATGCAAATACTGATCATTATTTTCATTGTCAATGGTTGAGCAAATGAATTTCGATTTGTTAACTTTTTTGAAACAAAATGCAAAAAACTATCAAATTTTATCCCAAATTGCCCGGGATGTACTACCAGTGCAAGCCTCCACGGTTGTTTCAGAGTCGTGTTTTCCAGCTAGTGAGAGAGTGTTGGATGATAGGAGGATTCATCTTCACTCCAAGTCACTCGAGTTATGTATTTGTTTGAAGGATTATCTTGATGCAAAATACCGGGAGAAAGATAAATCAGTTCATAATAGGAAGAGCAACAGTTCAAGCGTTGAAGATCTTCTAGATGATTAGGTAATTTCTTTTTCTTTTCTTTTTCTCAACTTTTTAGAATATATTTTTTCTGAAATATAGTTTAGACTTTTGACGTAGATTTTTTTCAGAAACATTAAATGTATTTAAAGTAAAATATACACGTAAGAACATGGTTACTTACCGGCAAAATAGATATTTTTTCTCACTCTTTTTGGACAATTAGTCTTGTGTGTGTGTGTGTGGGGGGGGGGGGGGGGGGGGAGCTGATCCCTATCTACCAGTGGAGAAATAACAATTTATGCACCAAATATCTGGTCGTCCACATGTACTCGTGGATGGCCCATAATTCTTTTTTTTTTGCTGAAAAAGTGCTAACACCCACTCTTAGTAGCGGTTTGGAGAAAAGCCAAAAATGCTCCTCGTATCACAAAATGCACTAACTGCTACAAAGAGTAGCGGTTAGGGCCCACACTAACCGCCACAAAGAGTAGCGGTCACTGTGGGGCCTTAACCGTTACTCTTTGTAGCGGTTAGATAGGCGACTTTTTTCAAAACCCAACAAATTCTCTCTCTCTCTCTTCCACTTACTCCCCACCCACTTTCTCTTTCCTTTAGTTTTTATTCACTCTCGAGCTCTCTACCTCTAACCATTTCTTCATCCTCCATAAACCCTAAACTCCCAATTGAAATATTCACTACTACAATCTTCCATCAACCCCAACCAAAAACTCAATTAAATTCTTCCACCATCACAAACTTTAAGTCTCTAGCAAGAATCCAAGTTCAATTAGATTTAGTAAGTTTTTACTTGCACTATCATGAAGCTAGTTCATCCAAAGTTGGTGATATTATCTTAAAGCCAAAATTGGAGCAATTATCTTGAAGGATGAGACAATTGAAAGCAACAATACTACATACTAAGTTTTTCCTTTTCAATTCATTTCAGTTCCTTTTCAATTCATTTTCTTTAATTCTATGATGTGTTGAGAATTTATAAAAAAAAATATTTTTATATATTTTAATATAAAATATGGATGCAATTGGAGGAAATAATTTTTGTGAAGATTTTGATTCACCTTACAAAGATCAAGTTTTTCACACATTGGACGATGTTGAAGCATACTATAGATCATATTAAAAAAAGCTTGGTTTCAGTGTTAGAATTAAGACAACTAGAAAACAGACCAAAATAGACCAAAATTGTTCACGACTATTTGAGTGTCATAGAGGAGCACCGCACGTACCCCGGGCGGTTCGGATAAGTGATAAAGGGCTAACAAGACAAAAAAGGGGGACACATTTTCGGGTACCGGCTGTAAGGCCCACGTGTATGTAGTACACCAGAAAAATGAAAATCATTGGGTTGTGACGGAAGTCGAATTGAGCCATAATCATCAATTGATGACTCTTGATAAGGTCGGTCAAATTCATTTGCACCTACAAATAAGCGCGGCACATAGACAACTGATATTTACAATGGTTGAGGCTAAAATTCCACCTTCTAGAATGATGGGGGTTTTCTCAAGCCAGGGTGGGGGAGTTGACAAGTTGAGTTTTAACGAGGTAGATCTTTGAAATGAACTTCGTGCTCAGAGGAGAGAGTCTTTCGATAAGAGTGATTCTCAAGCTATGCTTGATATCTTCAAACGCCTTCAGGGTCAGAATTCTAGCTTTTTCTATAGTCTCCCACTATATGATGAGAATCGCATTAGTACTATATTTTGGGTGGATACTCGTTCTAGAGCTGCTTACCAAAACTTTGACGATGTTGTGACGTTTGACACCACATACCGCACAAATAAATACTCTATGCATTTTGTTCCATTTACCGGGGTGAACCACCACTACCAATCAATCTTGTTTGGCTTTGCCCTACTTAGTGATGAGACAGAGGAGTCATTTCGTGGTTATTTGAAACGTGACTTGAAGCAATGTATCATATTCCCCCAAAAACCATCATCACCGACCAGGATTTAGCAATGAAAAACGTAATCGCTAAGGTTTTGCTAGATACTCACCATGGCTTGTGCACATGGAACATAAGCAACAAATATCCCAAACGACTTCACAATGTATATGCAAACCATCCGACATTCAAGAGTGACTTTAATACATGTGCCAAGAAATCGTTGATGGTCTACGTGTTTGAGGATAGGTTGGCCAAGTTAATAGATGACTACTCTTTGCACAGTCATGAATGGTTGAAAGTATTGTATGAGATCAAGACACAATGGGTCGGGGCCTACACCAAAAAGTTTTTTGCAGCCGAAATGACTACGGCCTTGAGAAGCGAAGGTATGAATGTCTTTTTTGATGGGTACGTAGGTCAATCTTCAAGTATAAAGGAATTTGTACTTGAGATGTAGAAAGCTCTTGACAAGCAATTTTTTCTTGAAAGAGAAGCCGACGCGACTACTGTTTACAGAAAAAGAGCCATAGTATTTTTTTCACCTTTGGAAGCTCATATGGCTTAGTCTATACCAAGAAAATGTTTAGACAATTTCAAGTGAAACTGCAAAAGTCGAATTAATATAGCATGACAAAGTTACACGAGCGATGCACCAAGTATCTCAAAGTTTATGCTTTGACAAATTTGACAAATTTTGCCAATATGTGCTCTTCTTCGGCTCCGAAGAACATAAAACAATTCACTGTATCGGTTTATCTGGACACCGAATTTGTTAATTGCAACTGTCAACTATTTGAGCATAAATGTATACTTTGTCGACATGCGCTAAAGTTTTTAAGCGCGAAGAATGCCTGTGAAATTCCGAAAAGGTATATCTTATATCGCTGGACGAAGCAAACCAATAGAGTACATTGGTCACATACCTTACGTGCCACATGTTACAGTTGATTTCGAGCAATCTAAGACACTGCGATATATTCACCTCTGTAACATCATGAATGGTGTATCGCTGGATGCGGCGTCAACAATGGATGGGTACAAGTATCAAGTTGACGTAGCTGCACAAGTTAAGGCTAATCTTGCACAGTTCAGGGTGGCAATACCAAACACTCGAGACACTCCACCTACTCAAACAACTCCAGCCACCAGAACAACTCGAGCTTCGGTTATTGCTTCACAGCCAGTTGTTGACAGAGGCAGTCCGCAAGGTGAGGATGGAGATATTTTTGATCCAATTCTTTCTCAAACATAAGGGTGAAAGCGAGCAATACGTATGAAGAGTCCGATTGAAGATGCAACGGGTCAGAAACGACTGTGAAAGTGTGCGTTGTGTAATAAAATGATTGATCATGACAAGAGAAACCACTACAAAGTGTTAGGTATCGAACCCGACGGTCTGCACGAGAATGATGATGATGAAGAAAAGTGTTAGGGTTAATGTTTACTTTGAACTTTAATTGTTAACCTTTACTGCATAATTTGAGATTTGGTGTGTTGAACCTTAATGTTAGTGTACCCAAAGTGGAAAAAACAATTCACCGAAAGCTTTGAAATCGGCCCTAAAGGGTGCCCGAGAAGGGGCAACACTGAAAAACCAAATTTGTTTTTCAATTTCCACTGAAATTCACAGAAAATGACTAATTAGTGTCCCCAAAGTATAAGAAGCCCAAAAAAAATCACCAAAAGCTATGAAACTAGCCCTAAAGGGTGCCCGAGAATGGGCGACACTGAAAAATCAAAATATTTTTTTTTCAATTTTCACTGAAATTCACAGAAAAGGGCTAATTAGTGTGCCCAAAGTATAAGAAGCCCGAAAAAATAAAAATAAAAAAAATAATCTTCACCGAAAGTTATGAAACCGGCCTTAAAGTGTGCCCAAGAAAAGGTGACACTGAAAAACCAAATTGTTTTTTTTCTCAATTTCCACTGAAATTCACAAAAAATGGCTAATTAGTGTGCCCAAAGTATAAGAAGCCCGAAGAAAAAAAAAACCGCTTCCGTGACTAGCGGTCAGAGATGCTGAGAAGCATCCCTAACCGCTACAAAAGAGTGGTGGTTAGAGAGGCTTCTCAGCATCTCATCTCTGACCGTAACTCCCAGAAGCGGTTTGGTTTTTTTTTCCCGGGGTTCTTATTGGATTTAGGAAGGCAGTCATACTCCCTATCTCTCTCATTTTATGCCAAAACAAATGTGCACAATCTCAACATCCAACAATCCAATTTCAACCTCAACATCCAAAATCCATCAATAATAATAAGGCAAATGTCTCACAATTGTAATACATCTCATAATTATAACAATTGTCAAACTAGAAGTGAATTGCAACAACAAGTGTCGATTACATTAATAATAATAAGGAAGACGTCTAGCTACACCTTTTTGAGCTCCCAAGTTATCTTATATCTAAATGTCAGGGCATCCTTTCGAGACCAAGTCGTATATTCGAGAATCTCAGCACGAGCTAAGTAGTCCATGTACTTGAGCACATAAACACCGCAATCATGACTATTATACTGCTTTGGCCGGTCTTGTACCATTTCGACCGTCCAATGATCCATCATAGGATTGCTTATAATGGCCTCTCCCAAATGGTGACGTATAGCTAGTGGAATGATAATAGTCTACAAAAAGAGTATAAAACATCAACAACGTTTGAAATATGACATAATACAAAATTAATTCTGAATTCTAGACTAACCACTACATTGATGTACTTTTTGTACATCTCCTTCAGCTGCTGACCAGGTCCGTCCTCCCTCAGGCTATCATATATGTGGATCGTTTTCGTCAAAGGATACATAACCAATAAGAAGAAGTGGCTTGCATGTATATAAGGTATCATGATCATGTTCGCCTCAGACACGTGACATTGATTGTCCGCCCTCTACATGCCCTGTAAGTTTGGTGAGGGTATCCATGCACCCTTGTTCTTCCCTCGCCTTTTCCTTCATTCTGTCAAACTATTCATGTTGTCGAGCACAAGAAACATGAAATGAAAGGGATACATGTTGATCTTCAATGCTCTGTAGGGGTTATACTCATACTCTCTAATCCGAAGCAGATCCGTGTAGGCATCCATGAAAAAATTTGCAAGATCTGTATCCGGCGCCAACGTTCTAATATCCTCGTAACCTAGGTAATACGAACCGGCCACGTCCAAAATAGGAAAGTCTGTTGTAGCCTCAGCTCAGGCCCGAAGTAATGCTCGTCGATCCAACCTCGCTTGGCCAGCCTCAATGCCTTTGTCGGTTTTCTTTTCTCGGACATGATGATTGGGCACTCCTGAGGAGTTTCTTGGGTCACCTAACTCTGGGGCTGAGAACCGTACGCGTCAACTGGCAAGCAAACAGATGACTCTCCCTAGTAACCCTGGTACGCATTACTGAAGTTGCAAACTTCAGTCTTGTACCTCTTAATGGACTTCTTGATATTGTCAGGAGCATGCGCGACAAATCAATCAAACTCTTCCAGCTGCTTGAACACCTCACTACCCACGTCAACCTAAAAAACATGAATGGAAAATATGGATAATCAGACACGTTGCAAGCATGGTCGACAACAATACAAATAAAAATTGAACCAGTAAAAAATGACTTACAATGTTCAACGCCCAGAACTGGTCGATAATCTCACGTGGCTCGTACGTTGTCCTCTTCGCCTGGGAAGGAAAATTCACCCTCATGCGCGTCACCCTGAGAAACCATTCTAGGTACTCCTCAATACTTGTACCAGATTTCTTCATTACAAGGCTATCGTACGTTTCTTGCCATGTATTTCGCTGTTGCACCTCATCTCTGTCATGCCCCCGACCCGGAGGCGGACCTTCACATACTATTTAGAATTTCCTGCTTACCAGAAATATAATACCCCACATATATCACAAAAATATAACCTCAAAAAGTAAGCTCTAAACATATCCCAAATCAATAACATTGGTATTAACCATCAATGTCTAATAAATGCAGCGGAAATCTTCATAACAATAATTACTTCCCAGGAACTGTGATTTCGAAAAGTTACTTAATCAACTATTACAAAATCCTTATTCTCAAGTGACTAAAGAGAGTCTAAAATTTTAAAGAACAACTCCAAACTCACACATATAGCTAACTCTTCTACCTTTGTCTCAGCTTAATTACCTAAAATGGGAGGAAAATGGGGGGGTGAGCACAAAGCCCAACAAAGATCACACAAACACATCCACGGAATACAACATAGGTAGTCAATAACACGTAGTTGAGTCAAAAAAAGAAACATATGAAAACAAAGTGCATAGACAAAAAAATATCTAGCACGATAATTCTCATTTCGGGATATTAACCCGTATCAAAGATCAAATCAAAGTCAAAGTGTCACACTCGAATATTTGAGCTAATAATCGAATACGATGCAATCACGCAATATGTGATTGTAAAGCACGTTAACCTAAACACGCGAAGGTTTTAAGTTCAAAGTTGCATACCGGTAGTAATAGACATATCATGTCATGGCATCACGTTAACCTAAGCACGTGTAGGTTCTAAGTATTAGTTCAATTCAAAGGGGTCTAAGGTACATCAAAATATCTCATACGCATAGAAACCACAAAACATAAAAAACTTTGCATTTCAGATAAGGCATCTTAACGAATTCAGAAAATATTCGATTTTAGGCTCAAATCGAAGATGGCAAAATAATGAGTTCAACGGAAGTTGAACCGTATGAATCCGAGTTCGTATGAGTTCGAAAATTGAGAAGGTACGAAATGAACACAAAATGAAAAAGTAATCATATCAAAGGGCATTAGCTTGACATGTGGGTAAGCAGACAACAACTTGTACATGGAAGAAGTAATTCAAAATAGCATTACCAATGAGTCTTCTGCTAATGAATCAAAGGATGTAAAGAGGTGATGTTAATCAAAAGGAGGCAGATGCGATGCGATGTTAATCAAAAGGAGGCAGATGCTATATATGTAATCCTTACCTCAAATTTATGTAATAGTCTTCACCAAATTGCGATCGTTTTCAAAAACCTCAAAACCTAGATATTGTAATTAACCCACTTACGTTAAAATCTTAACAACCACAATTCTAATATAATCTAATTCATCCTTATAATCAAAAGTGGGTTCAAGAATCTTACCAATTGTGCACAGAAGATTGCAATCCTCCAAAACCCTAATTTTATCCTTCTTCTATTTCTCTGTAACCAAAACTGAATATATCGTAAATAGACTTGGCTAGCCCTTAAAAGTCTGTAAGTTTGATAAATAATTAAAAGACCCATAAATATTCATTACTTATTTCAGAATACCCCCAAAGTAATAAAATTTACAAAGGTGCCCTATACATAACAATGACTTATTTACTAATTATTTGGGGTCTTACAATCGCGCAACATATCCAAGGCATCAGGTTGGTCGAAGTTTAGCCATTGGCCCTTCCTATATGGCCGCATGTCTACAGCGAGTTTTGGTATCCCTTGTAGACATCCAGCTTGCCTTATTGTGCGATCGGGCATCTGGAACTCACATGTGTCAAAATGAATTAGTGGCACCTAAGCCAAACCTGCTAGCACGTACGACACATGAAGTTGCCAACTCCACTGATCCAGCCATTGCATCACTTTGGAGTAGGCTACGCATGCCACTTCACCTGTGATGCCTCTAATATCTCTAGCTCCCCCTGATAGAACTTCAGATGGTGATGGGGGTTTACCCTTCTCTTCTGATTGGGCGTATGTGGGAAGCCGTGCTCCCAGGCCAGCATCCTAGCCCACGTCTCTTCAGAATCATCTCGTGGACGTGGACAACCCGTGGATAGCCTTTCGTAAGACCAAATCTGCGAAGTCAGATATTGTATGAAATTAGTAAGTAATCAAGAATATATTGACACGTCAACCAAAAATATAAATACTCATACATGTAATAGAGTCAGGTAGGAGGCAATGGACTTGGCACCCTTTCTCGTAGCTTTATGCAGTGCTCGATATATGACTGAACCTCCTCAAGGTCATCAAAGAACACCATATACTTCGGATGCACCGTGTTTTTCGAATGCATCGGAAGTAATATAGCTCCAATAACGTACAACAAGAATGCCTTTGTATACCTCTCCAAATCACGAGGAGTGTATGCATTAGGTAGCACACCATACTGCTCTCTCAGCCACGTAAGTTTGATGCCGTTTGATGTAAAGGCTTCCTTCGAAATTCCCAAAAAATACTGCCTAAGAAGCTGAGCTATCGTTGCAGACGCCTTACTCGAAGTAATGAGTCTACCATAACATGGGAGACCAAATATAAAGCTCACGTCCTCTAATGTAACAGTCATTTCACCAAACCGGAAGTGAAATGTGTTCATCTCACTTCTCCATCGCTCAACTAGAGCTGATATAAGGCAATCATCGTGTCGAGACCAATGAGGAAGGACAGTGAACAAAGAGAAACCCTGCCAATTTAATATATGTTGTTGTTCCTCATTTAGTACCCACTATGGTGACTTGTGTTTTGAAATGTTTTCAAAACACCCATTTTCACACCTTCAAATACGTCCCTCGCGACGTGGTCATCATCATTGTATAGAATTGATGGATCATAAGGTCTTGGGTTAAACTCCATATCTCTAAGGAAAAAGATCTAATCGTAAACCAACTTAGTGTGCATACTATTTACATCTCAAATCTAAAACAAGAACACATAATCTAAAATCAACACCCAACATTACATCCCAAATCTAAAACAAGAACACATAATTTAAAATCAACACCCAAAATTACATCCCAATTTTTAAAGCATAAAGCACCCACGTTTGAAGCCCTAAAAACATATTATTCCTTGGAATAATCTCAAATCCCTAATTTCAAACCCTAATTTTGAAGCCCTAAAAAGGCCCCATTGTTGAAGCCCTAAAATGCATTTGGAGCCCTAACCCCCCCCCCCCCCCCCCCCCAAATCTTGAAGCTCTAAAAAAGCCTCAAGTTTGAAAACCTAAAAAACCCTTAAAAAATGCCAATTTCGAAACCCTAAAAAAGCCATAATTTTGAATCTCAAGCAAAACCCTAATTTCAAAACCTAAAGCCACTAATTCAAACCCTAATTTCAATCCATGCATAGAGTAAGCCACCAATTCAATCCTTAATTTCAATCTCTAAAAAAACCTAATTTCAGTTTATGGTAAGAACATAATTCAAAACCTAATATAAACATAAATTAAAAGCTAAAGAAGTTACCATTCATGAAATCAACATTACAATTCATTCATTCATTCTAGCGTAGAAATTGAGTTTGTGTTATGGTAAAAATGGTGGAGATTCTGGAGGAATGAATTGAGAGGATGAAGATGACGGAGAAAATGGGGAAGAGAGAGAGAGAGAGAGAGAATCTGTTGGGTATTGAAAAAAGTCGCCCGTAGCTGTTTGTAGTGATCAGTGCATGTTGTACTGCGAGGGACATTTTTGGCTTTTATCCTAACCGCTACTAAGAGTGGGGGTTAGCACTTTTTCAACAAAAATAAAATAAAATAAAATATGGGCCATTCATGAGTACACGTGGACGACTAGATATGTGGTGGAAAAATTGTTATTTCTCCACCAGTAGATAGGGATCAGCTCCCCCCCCCCCCCACACACACACACATATATATATAAGATAACTTCGCCTGTTTGTTTACATGCAACCAGTCCCAAGTCCAGATTAAAGGAGGAGTGCTTATAAATAAATTTATCATTAATTTAATTTTAGCGCAAAACAAAAAATGATTAAAAATAATTTTAAAAACAGTTTTGGGGGGGCCCGGGCCTGGCCCAAGCCCGGCCCTAAATCTTGGGCTAAGGGTTGGACTAGGACCAGACCCTCATATTCTTAAGGAAGCCTAGTCTAAGCTCGGCTCGGCCCTCTTTTTTTGAAAAGCCCAAAGGGCCTAGGGTGGACCGGACAAGCCCGGCCCTTTGACACCTTTAACTATTGCCTTATATTACTCTCTATCTAGCTATATGCTACATGCTGCTCTACAAACTTTGGTCAGGTTTTTGGCAATTTCTCCTCACCATCCTAATCCAGCCTCACCAATGAAATGAAGTCCTCATAGTGTTACATATAACCTCCAAAAGGCAAGTCAAACACATAACTCGCAATGTCAGTAATCTTCAAATGTTTCACCATACTCCAGGTTTCGGATTATAACTAAGGATTCTATGACCCAACCAGGTAGATCGTTACTTAAAATTTAAGTATCACAAGATCATATTGCCTCTGGTACCATTTATGTCAAGTCTCGAACCCCACAGCTGGGCCTGTGAGCTAGGTCTGTGACTGATTGCAGGCCTATTGGACTCTCACCAAGGGCTCTACCAGGCCTTACTCGGAAAAACTAATATATATTACAGCGGAAACTAAAACATTAATAACTCCAAATACAATCTTAATTTCAGAATTCATTACAAAACATTTATATATTGACAGTTATGAAATAATCCCAACGACCCCACTACAATCCTTGTCATCCACAGCGTTCTCCTCAAAGTTTTAAAGTCCTCGGTCGTTGTGATCACATTACATTAAATCTTAAAATGATAAGTAAGGTATGAGTTTTCACATGCTCAGTAAGTAATTAATGACCCAAGTAGGTGGATCGTAGCATGTGAGAAAATAACTTAGCTAACAAAATATCAACCTTCCCAATTTATTTGATCAAGCATCATACAGTCAACAAAAAATGGTTCTAAGAACAATAGATGATTTAGCATGAAAACATTATCGAAAGAGAGTTCCAGCTCAAACAGTATGCTGTGGTCAGCGTTTGGTCCCACTGACTTGGTCCCGGAAGCCCACTTCGGGATAATAATCAATGTGGAAGCAAGGGCAACCATGAGTGACAACACTGTACATCAACATTCCATCCAGTTGACAAGGACCCAAAATCTAACTTTTCCTCGTTAGATATACGGCACAACAACAGAATAAGCAAAAACCACCCTTTTGTTTATCACAAGAACAATCACTGAACAACTGATGGTCAAACCATCCTACTTTATTTCGGTCTTTTTCCAAGACATTTCATATCCAAAAATATCTCAATCCGAGAACCAGTCGCACTTTGCGCTAAGCAGTTCAAATCCAAATTTCATAATAATCATTTACACGTCGGTCCAGTTTTTAACGAGAAACAAATGTTGTTAAAAGCGATTCATATTCATCACTTAAGAAACACATAAATATAACTAAAAGCAATTCATGTTTACTAAATAATGGTTTCTCTAGAAAATAGATGAATGTATGTGAGTGATATACATAAGAAAATACTAGAAGTGTAGACACTAAAACATTATTTTAATGGTCAATGGTAAATAATTTAGCTTAGTTAATTATTCAACACCGCAAAAAATACTAGCCACCATCATCCCTGCAACCTTCCACCACCATACCCACGGCCTTCCACCACCATCAAAGCTTTTAGATCTGTTTTCCTTTTTCTTTTTTATGATTATTTAACTCAAATCTTGTTTCTGTTACGTGGGCTCGTACATACTGCCTCCAATTTCAGTGTACTGATCGACGATCACGTTGTGCATGGCTTGACTAGTGGTGGTGGTATGGGTGGGTATGTGTGGGTGTGGCTTTGACATTGGGGTTAGAGGTGACACCAGTGGTTGGTCGACCGTGGTGGGTTGTGGAGGGTCGATTTGACACTATGGTAAGTCGTTTGGTGGTTGTGGGTCAATTGAAGGCGGTGGTGGGCTGATTGGAGGCGGTGATAGGCTAACTGGTGGTAAGCTACCTCGTCCCTTTGGTATTTGCTCAAGCGTAAGGGGCACGACGGTGGTGTGGGGGTCGTTCATGGCGGTGGTGCATGGTAGTTGGCAGTGGTTTGTGTGGGTATGGTGTGGGTAAGCAGTGTCAAGGGTATATGGCTGTAGTTTGGGAAGAAAGAGAGGAGAAAAAAACATACAAGGAGAGAAATTTACCTTCCAAAAGTAAAGAGTGGCATTTCAAGAAATTACATTTTCAGTGATGGGCAATACTGTCATTTCGCTAAAACTGTTTGTAATTTTGTATTCCGTTAAGTCAAAGAACATAAGTGCCTATTTTCTAAATTTACGGACACGCGTGTAATTTTATCCAAACCTCAGGAACATGTGTGTAATATTAAACTGAGTCTGTGTGCCTGTGTGGGTGGGTATCATGGGATGTGGGCTGTGTATACGGGTGTGTAGGTGTGTCTATATGTGTTACAGGGTGTGGCTTATGTCTGTATGCGTGTGCGTGTATATGTGTTTTATGGTGTGTGGGTGGGTGGGTGATGTAGGTTATGGGTTTTGTGTATGTGTACGCATCGCGCACGCGCGTGTGTACTTTTGTGTGTGTGTGTGTGTGTGTGTGTGTGTATGTCACGGGGGGGTGTTTTCATGTGTGGCTGGGTATTACGAGGTCCGGGTTCTGTCTCTTTTTGTGTGTGTGTGTGTGTGTGTGTGTTTCTGTGTGTGGGGTCAGTGTTACGGGGTGTGGGTTTGGGGGGGTGGGTAGGTGTCTGTGTCTACGTGTGTTACAGGGAGTGTGGAAGGGTGGTGGTGGTGAAGGGGCAAGTTTTGACAAAGGGGGATAAGGAGGAGAAGAAGTAAGTGGTGGTGGATGTAGATTAAGAAGGATTTGGCCAAAGAGAATTGGAAAATACAAAAATATCCCCAATAACTAACGAATTCAACGACCACAGTTAGTAAAATCCCGAGATTGCAACAAATTGTAAACCTTGGGGTTTTGGGTGTCGAGCTATAAAAGTTGGGGTTTTGCCGTTTTGGTTGCAATTTTTTTGTTAAACTCAAGATTCACGATGCAATTAAGCCTTTTTGTAATTTGGAAAGTTATCATACTATAAGCACTAATGTAAGAATTAAGATTATGTATGTTTTTAATTAATATGAAAAGTAACAACAATGAAAGAATCTTTTTTCATAATTTATTTTATATTAAAGTTATTTACAAATGAAAGTTATGCTAAATTACTTCATCAAATTGATATTAGAAAAGGGATAATATCACTTATATCCCTGAGTCCAGGGATAAAATACAGACAAGGACACAAGTCATCACTAATGTCCTTTGACCAGACAGAATACAAACGGTGTTAAATGTTTTTTATAAAATGACATGATTGGCCTTAGGTATGAGCTTTTAGGGGTAGAGCTGGTGTGAGTCTATGACAATAGAAGCACAGTTGATGAGGAATAGTCGCGGGGTTGGGCCATGGGATTTATGGTAGTAGTGGGTCGATGAGATTTGTGGCGGTGGTGGGTCAGTTTTGTGGTGCGTGGCATGGGTTGGCGGTGATGGGTTTCAAGAATGGTGACTAGGGTTTGTGGTAGTGGCGGTGGTGAGCTTCTGAGAGGTGGTGGGCTTGGTTAAGGTGGAGGTCAGAGGCTGAACGAAGGTGGAAGTGGTAGGCCATAGGTTAAATCCGATGAGATTAGCTAGAATTGAGGAGGAAATGGGGTGGGAATGTGGTTTTGTGTGGTCTAGGCGGTGGAAACGAAGGGTCTTATGCTGTGGAGGCTATCCGGCAGCAAAGGCCAGTGATGGGGCTGAGTATGATATATGAGAGTGAGAGAAATGATTGAAGGAGGAAATGAGGTGGCCGTAGTGGTTGTGTGTGATGTGGATGGTCGAATGGAGGGTCATCGGCGATGGAAGCTAGCCAATGATGGGGTCGAGTTTGACATGTGAGAAAGAGAGAATGAGTTGATTAGGGTTAGAAGGGAGTGAGAAAAAAGAAAAAAAAAAGTAGAATTATGTATTTTTAATCAAAATGAAGGAAGAAGAAGATGTATAAAATATGTATTAGAGGCAGTATTGCCATTTTCAAAATATGCTATTACCACATCAGCGAAAAAATGTTAGGGTCACAAAACTCTAACGGTGGTCATATGTGATACAAAATATTCACAATCTGGATACAAGTGAAAAATTTTAAAATTAATATGTTTGATTGTAATTTACCCTTAAACAGAGGGATATGTGATATTATCCCTACTAGAAATTTATTTATCAAGTGTCCTTTACAACTATTTTCCTGTAGTGGAACTGTTTTGAATACTTTTTATCTAAACATTTTTGCAACTTTAAGCTAGTTTAAATCTAATTTTATCAAATAACAAACTGATTCTGGTTAACATAAACTGAATCTGATTTTCAAAATTGATCAAAATTTAAGATGAAATCTGCATACTTGTACTTTTCTAATCACTAAATTCAAGCTTTGGTCCTATTGTCACGGCTATTAGACGTAAAGCCCAGCAATTTAGGTTCCAACAATGAGCTCAAGTCTCTTTTAAGCTTGAAAAAAGAATAATGTTCAATAGGAAATTTATTAGAAAAGTAATGTTTACAATGATTATTTCATATTTAATGCTCATTAAGAAGGTAAAATGTTGTTGTTTGTGTTGTGGCAAACTCACAATTGAATTGTGCACTTGCGACACAATTGATTAAAAGTATGAGATTTTTTTTGCCCCTTAGGCCTGGAGACTTCCCTGAAAATTGAAAAACTTTGACAAACAAAGTAAAAGACTGCACACCCATAAAAAGACAAAGAAAGCTTTTGATTGATTATGGATGTTTACAAAGCAATGTTCCCAAGTCTAGAAACTGAAATCCCATCAGTAAGTACAAAAAGCCTCTAAATATGAAAGAAGGAAAAAAAAATACTTGAATCAAGTCTTGATTTGTCTGATTTCATGATGATGTCGACCGTTCCTTCTTGATCGAGCATTCATAGTACAAACTGCATTGTAGAAAATAACTACTACTATAAAACAAATTACTCACTTAGAAAATACTACCCACTAATAAGTAACCAACTATACTGATCCCTTACCAATAGGAGCACATTCTTTTGACAAATATTAATAAAAGTTAATGCCATTTAGTGACATTTAATCAAAGGCATATCATTAGTGAAAAAATTATTTATTGACGGAAACATTGCCCCCGCCTCAAGCTATTGAACACTTGGAAATTGCGAAGAGTCGTATCTTTCAAAAGGAAAGCATTTTGTCACTATCGATAGACTTGCACTCTTTAGTTAAAGCATTTTTACTATTGATTAGCCATCGATTAACTTTAGCTACACCAAAATAACATTAGAGAACATTTTTTCACTATTGATAGCATTGCACTCTTCAAGATAGAAGCATTTTTTACTATCAATAGCTAGCCCTTCATTGTCGATAGCCTTGCAATTTTCATTATCAATAAGCCATCTATTAGCTTAAACCGTACCTTCTTAATTTTGCATATGTCAGTATCAAGATAGCATTCACTATCGATACACTATATCAATATACATTAACTATCGATAGCATTCGCTATCGACAGGCTTGCACTTTTCGAGTTGAAAACATTTCTACTATCAGTTAACCATCAATTACCTTTAACTTATCTTGATTTTGCATGCACTATATCAATATACATTAAAGAAGTATCTTAAGATTTACTAGCCACTTCTTCTTGCATTTCTCACTATTTGTAGCATTTTCCTATCAATATACTTTATCTAACATAAAATCCAAAAAGACGCTAATAAATCTCAATAAATCAACTATTGCACATCTACTAGTTTTTTATGTGACCCATATATCCAATGTAAGAATCGGTTTCCAAAGTCTATAAAATGGAGTAGGATTAAAAATTCTTGCACTTTAGTGAGATTTGCAGCACTAAAATACTCGAATTTGCCAATAGCAAAGTACTTGCCGGTGATTTCTCTAATTGATGAAAGGAGTTGCTCTACGCATTTAGCCATAAAAGGGCTGCAAACTTTATCATTATTGACATCATATGCAACCATTTTTGGAGCTGTCACAACTTTCAACGTAGGAGAGTGTTGTATGCTCTTAATAGTAAGTGGCACACATTCTTCCCCCCCAAGTCATATTAATTAAATTTCCTTTTGACATATCGATCACAAATGAGAATGGACATAGTTGTCCAATTTTTCCTATCATTTTTGACACGATGTCGCTTTTACGAAAATTACTTACACCACTTTTGGTGTAGGTTTTAGCTAGTAGTGTTAATGAATTCAAATTATTTTCTCAACACGCATTTTTCACGTAATTTAACAAATAACTCACTTGAATTACTAGGAGATACCACTTCAAGTTGGCTATTGTGAAACAACTCCTCTTAATAGGTGGTCATGTTATTTTTTTGTAATTATAAATTTGTTGCATTCATCTTTAAAATATTGTCTTGTCTCAACCACACTTGGAATTATTTCATTTGCAATAGTCAAAGGGAGACTGTTGGTTTGTAATTTTTCAACCTCAACAAGTGTGGAAAGGAATAATTTCACTTCCATCCTCATCCACCTTACTCTATGAATTAAAGCCCAACATTCTTTTAATTCATCTTGTACATCCTGTAAAAAGATGAATGATCAACTCCCATCAAGGTTGTAATATAATTTTCAAACCTATGTAATTCATTAGAGGTTTTTACCATAATCGTTGGTAGAACATGCTGGATATAGTTTGCATCAACACAATCCATTAAGTCATCCTAAAATTCTATTAAATCAGCCGTTGTCGACTTCATATAAAATGAAAGCGACAATGGTGCAAAATTTCTAGGCAATAATGATGTCGAAAAGCCGCATTTTATCAACTCTATCCAGAAATCGACCCTAAATTCATCAAACCAGGCCTGAAGTTTTAAGGAATTACTTGGAAACATATCTTTGAATACCCTAAATTTTAGTAGTTGACATTTCCCACTTTAAGATTAAAAGGCTCCCATCGGGCATGCAAATGTTTGCATTGTGGACAAACTCAATCGATTTGTGCACCTGCTGCACAATCGATTAAAAGCGTGAGATCTTTTTTGTCCCTTGGGCCTAGGGACTTCACTGAAAATGAAAAACTTTGACAAACAAATGGATTGAAACTAAAAGATTGCGCGTCCAAGAAAAGACAAATAGAGCTTTTGATTGATTATGAATGTTTACAAAAACAATGTTCCCAATTTTGGAAAATGAAATCCCTATCAATAGGTAGTAAAAGTCTATAAACATGAATGAAAATGAAAAAAAAGAAAAGAAAAAAGACTTAAAGTCAAGTATTGATTTGTCTGATTTGATGATGATATATGTTCCTTCTTGGCCTAGCATTTATAGTACAAACTACATCGTAAAAAATAACTACCATTACAAGAAAAATTATTTACTTAAAAAAAATAATTACTAACTATTAAGTAACCAACTATACTTATCCCTTATCAATATGAGCATATTTGTAGACGTTAATAACTTCTTAGTTTGAATCCTTTATTATCGCCTTTTGACAAATATTAATAAAATTCATGCAATTTAGTAGCATTTATTAAAGACATACCATTAATAGAAAATTACTTAACACTTTTTTGAATTTAGAAGAACCAGTCAAACCCCCCATCTTACATTGACATGCCAGATAATAACTTTACAATATTTGGTCACTTCTATATTCATTGGGACATTAGAGGGTACCCCACATGAGGATGACTCATCATTGTATGAAGCATAACAATTAAACAAAGCAAAGTAATTTATTAGATTATTACAATCTCAATAATCTTGACCATCCCTTAATACAAAAAATTACTAATCCGGTAGAGCTTTTATATTGGAAAGTGGAAACTTGCATCAGTGTCCACACAATAAAGAAAGACATGTCTCTAAGCCAAAGCATTAGCAATGGATGCCCCACTTCCTAAAGAGAAAGAAAAAGAAAAAGAAAAATAAAATCAGAAGACCTAATTTGAAGTGTAAAACAACACTAGACACAATGAGATCCTTTTTCAGACGTGCCCCCATTTCGAGTTGAGAGATAGATAAGAAAATGCGACGATTTTTTTTTTTGAAAATCCCCAATGAAAAATACACGTCCTTGTCGATGAATGAGAAGGAATGGAAACAAGATGGCCAAATTTCGTTCGTAAAAGGGTGATTTTTTTCTGATATCGTGACTGTAGGGATATATAATTACAACTCTCGTACAACGATAATTAATGATCTGCATAACAAATGACATTTTTACTAACACTCTTAACAATAATTTTTTGTGACATTTTCTTAGTGTCGCTAGATAAAAATCACAATAAATATTTAATAATTATTAATCTTTTAATAAGCCGGATAAGAGTCAAAATCTTTCGCGGGATAAGGTAAAACAAAGTAGGGTACGGAAGCCTTGTTTATAAATGGACAATTGGAAAGTTGACTGAGAAAGTGTTTGAGATTGATTTTAAATTGGTCAAAGCTGATTAAATCTAGATTAAATCAGTTTTGAAGTGTTTGGCAAAAAAAAGTAAACTGATTAAATTTGTTTCAATGTACTCAAAACTGATTAAATCCATAATCCTCATTTTCTTGGATTAAGAATTAATCAGTTTTGGAGAATCAAGTTTGACCAAGAGATTTATCAAAACATCCTTACATATAAACATCATTAAATGCTCAATTTCAGTTTGAATATACTATATGGTAATTTTGCTATACTAAACCTACTTTAATCTTTTTTTATCCAAACACATTCAACAACTTTTAATCTATTATGCTTAAAATGGATTAAAAAGATAATTTTAAAAACTGATTCTGATTTAATTAAAATCTACTTTTAAGAATTAATTTCAAACGGGCTCTGAGACTATGTGGCATTTACGAAAATCATTACGGGCAGGACAGTGCAGTGGGAATCTCATGAACACTTGATGCCATGTTGGGGAAAAAAAGAAAAATTAATGTGAAAGTACATGAGGTCATTTTCGAGAATGTGTGTCCGTACCTGATATTAACTTCTTTCACATTGACAGAGACAGAGATGGAGGTTCAACACTTCCTTGTCGAATTTGAAAGGAAATTTAAAGGGCGCTGTTATGGCTTTCATTAGACGATTAAAGTTTAATTGTCTAATGAAAGCCATAATAGCGCCATAACAACGCCCTTTAAATTAGACAATTCGCCCGTACATAACCAAGTGGTATAATGTACGGGTGAATTGATTATGTGTGTCACCGCCACCAGTAATTAGGGGTGCAATTTAAACTGGGCAACCCGTGCTAACCCGTTAAAAAATAGGCGTTGACTTAGTGTTATAGTTACCATGGTAGACGCGGGTACAAAATTTTGAGCCCATAAAAAATATGGGTTGGGTATGGGTAAAAGTTTTTCAAAGTCCGTCCAGCCCATGGAAAACTCAGTCCGTCAAATTTTTATAAAATATATAAATTACATATATAAGTTTTAGGTGTACAAGATATGTAATTTTTTCCCCTTTAGCCTTTAAAATCCTCTAACCATATGCATTTAGAGATTTTAAATACTTCTTTTTTTCTCCATTGTTTCTCATTATAGGACTAGATTTCGTAAAATTGTTCCGAAACCCTTGTCTTTTTCTTTTCTTTTCTTTTAGTTTGTCCATAAACTTTGTTTACATGCTTATAACTTAAACCATTTTGAGACTTCACTATACTATTCTTTATTATCATGACAAAATTAGTAGACTTCGATGGTAAATGATATGCTTAAAAATTAAATAAATAAAAACTCATGACTAATTAGTAGACTTGGATGATAATTGATATGCGTTAAAATTAAGTGAACAAAAACTAATATGAAACCATGGACAACCTGTGGGCAGCCCATGCCCACCAAAATTTTCATGTGCTGGGCATGAACAACTTTTATTTGACCCGTAGATGGGTTGGGCCGGGCACTGGCACGGGCACAAGTTTTTTGAGAGGGGGTTGGGCATGGTCTGACTCTGACCCTTGGGCCGTCTAGTTTGCCCAAGAGCAGCAATGAACCTGTGTTGGATCAAAAAATGTTGCCGTCAACTATTTAAAAGTAGTGGTGACTACTGTTTTTAGACATTTTCTCGGTTTCGTTTGCTCTTAGCAAGATACCCAAGCTTAATTCCTCTATTCTTCTTTGCCTTCTCCTTCTTATACCTTTTGTACACAAGACATTGTGGTTGATTATATTGTACGATGGAAGACACATGGAGAATAAACATGAAACGAAAAAGGAAAAATTAAAAGGTTAGATGAAAATTTATCAAGTGGCGTTTGGTTGAGTATCGTGTGAATTATCCCAAATGAGGCCTAATTTAATAGGTGTAGACCATAGTACAAATTCAAGGTGCTCGACCATGCCAAGCATTGTGATGGTTAGAAGTTTGTCATGGTAGTTGCTGCATATGATGACAAGAGATGGTGATAGCATAACAGCGGATACCAGAAAACAGTTTGGGCGGGTGAAGATCCGAGGAAGGAGGAAGCCAGACATGCTTTCTAGTTTGATAAACAAAGAAAGGGAGAGAAAGGAGAGGAGGAAGCTGGGAGCCTGTCCTTTATTATTAATAAAAAAACGTCGTTTTTGGGGCGCTTGCGGTGACACACATATTCGAGTTGCCCATTATGTATCACATTTTGCACAAGCTTCGAACAAAAATTATTAGGTAGAGATAAATTTACATCTTGAAACAACACAGCGGTAAAAAGATAAATCTAGTTTTGAATAATATTCATATTTGACGCTAAATTATTTTTGGCAGTCACTTTTTAATGTACCTTTCGAATGTGCTATGACTATGCTTTTCAGGTAATGACTTAGAGGATTATGCAGCGATAAATACAAATGGTCATTAATCTGCACTGTAACCATTGGTCATTGAACCCCGTGGAGCAAAAGATAAAGGGGGAAATGACACATTCCTTAAATTAAGGTTCTCACGATTTTCAATTGGTTTTTAAAGTGTAAAACCACCCAAATCTTCAGTGAATCCAACATTTATTATGATCCTATTAGTCTATGCACATGGAATTAATGAGCAATTTGAGTATAGGAAGGTTGACTTGACTATGTTTTGTACGTAATACTCATCAGAGATCAAAAGCATCTCACTTAGCAGATCTTGAAAATTTGTTAAAAAGCTTTTGACCACAACCCGTAAAACTTATGAAATCGAGCAACTACTATTACAATGATAATAATAATAATAATAATAATTATTGTTATTTGGCCAATTCACAAAAAAGAAGACGTTTTGTTTCTTCAGATGGTACAGAAGCTTCATCCCTTGAAGCCAAAAAATGTGACGTATGGTTAAACTTTTAGGTCAACTCGTTGCTGTTACATTTATCAAAAAGAAAATAACTTCGGTGGAAATAATTATAAAGAAATGGATGGAATCAAAAGACTCGCTAAAGTTTCTGAAACTAGTAAAATGGACGTGTGCGCGAATTGTACTTCAAGCAAACAACTACCTTGTGAGGCTTCATGTTCTTTTTTGTAGATCTACAATTGACAATCAAACTTGAAACACTTTTCCTCTATTAAATTATGACGATTGATGAACATGTGTAAAATTGATTACAAAGTATGTATACCATTATTCGCTACAAATTTGATTACAAATCTTTACATAGCGAATATTACTCTATGTCAATATTACCTTCATATTTGTAATGAATATTTGTAGTGAGAAAACAATTTATGTTTATATGAAGGTATGACATGGAGTAATAATAAAGATGAAGAGAGCATCACTTATCACTGGATCTACCGTCTACGCGAATACGCCATTCGCCAGATATGGACGGGTGGATGGCCGTGGCGTTGAGGGCGTGAGACTGGTGAGGGGACCGACGAGACGATGTGCTCTGTCTGTTATGTGGTTTTCTGACTTTGAAAAGAGAGAGGCTTTAAAAGGATTAAATGCACAGGAAACCCCATACTTTGGGGCCTTTTACACAGAACACCCTAAGGTTTAATTTTTGGTTCTCACCACCCCATACTTTCAGTAATGTGCTCCACACACCATTTTGACGGTCAAAGTCACCTTTGACCAAACGTCGGTTAGTTTTTGAGGGATAAAATAGTCCATTTGTTATTGTCCCCTCTAAAACCAAAACCAAAACCTAAAACAAAACCTAAAACTGAATCAAGAACTTCCACCACCACCACCACCAAACTATGCCGCCTCCACCATGTGCACTGGCGTCACCACCACACCACCGCACCACCACACCAATCTCATCACCGATGACCACCACACCACCTCCTATCTCAATTGTCATCGCCATCGCAACGCAGTTATCGGCCCAGCCCACACCGGTTGCCACCCCCGCAGTCCACACCGACCGCCACACCCCAGCAGCCACAACCCTTTACATAGTCGCCACCAACACACCAAATCCCTTCATCACCGACCTCCACTCCACTCTCTATCTCCCCCCCTCCCCCCGATGGTCACCACTACCGTAACCCACATCGATCGCTTACCACGAGAGCCTGTAAAACCTTTGAAATCTCAGCTGAAATGGGCATCGTCTTTTGGTGTTGTTCGCGGATCTGGGCTCCATATCGGGTGCCATCACAGATCTGGACTCCAGTAATTTAGGGTTCAACAATCAGAAGATGTGTCGTCCGGCTATGTCGTCGCCGGTGGGTGATGGTTCTTCCATGGCAGCGATTTCAGGCTGCTTCGATTTCGTAAGAGAGAGGTATTGTAGATCGTGTTGTTGGAAGATGGAGGAGGTGGATGTACTGTTGTCGTGTCGTTGCCGAGAGGTGGAGGGCGTGGATGAGTCCTCTCAGCTAGCAGCTGAAATGAGAGAGAGAGGGGGGGAGAGAGAGAGAGAGTCTGACTTGGAGAGAGAATATTAGGTCGGCAGTGTGTTTATGGAAGAAGTTACATTTATGCCCTTTGGCTTCTAACCGACATCCCAAAAAATTGACTAAAAACCGTCAAATGGTGCTATGTGCACCAAAATTGAAAGTTTGGAGTGGTGGGAATCAAAATTCAAATCCTAGGGTGTTTCGTGTAAATGACCCCAAAGTATGGGGTTTCCTGTGCATTTAATCCGCTTTAAAAATAGTAGAGAATAAAGAGGATTTTTTGTGGTGACTTACGTCTGTTTGATAATATTGTAAGTTTTCAATTTTTTTTCTAAAAAAAAAGAGAAGAATTCTGGTTTTTTTTTTTTACCAGTTTAAAAAATTGGTCACTGTTTGACAGAGTTTATTTTTTCAAAAAATAAAAAAGAGCAAGCGTTTGACAAGACAACTCTTTTGGATTTTTTTTAATATACATTTTTACATAATTAAACATTATTAAAGGTAATTAAGCAACTATATTACAATGTCTTACAAATAATTAAACATAATTTTCCAACATTACAATGAATAACAACCAACATTATTAAACATAATTAAATCAACATTAGCTCATTTTAATCCTAAACAAGTGTAGATTGACCACCGGCGGACCACCACCAGATTGGCACTGCCACACTACCACCAAAGCTGCACACACCCACCGATTCGCCCCATCACCACCGGTCTCATCGCCACACCGCCGGCACCCAGATCGGGCCACTGTTGTCCGCCGCCAGCTGACATCACAACCGGCGATACAAACCCACGGTAAACCCACAGCAATTACTCCTTGCCGGCAATACCCGTCGGCATCACCCATCAGCAACACTGCCGACAACTCGCAACACTCACCACCGCACAACAACCTACAGCAACCCACAAATCTGTCCGCCACCTAGAGCACCACCGCACTAATCAAATCTGTCCATCACGCCAACCCACCACCGCCGACCACGAAGGCAACCATTTGCCAATGTAAATCCAGCACAACCACAACAACCTACGACAACCCACGAGACCCATCTCCAATGGCAGATCGATAGAGGCCGCCAGTTTTGGATGGTACCGATTCCCAGGAATTGGGCGCAATCATCTCCAATGGTTATGTTCGTCTTGGACCGAAGAGTGGCCGGTGGAGGCGGTGACGGCGACGTGCTGTGGAGTCAGGCGACGGGATGTGGAGTCTGTGGTGATGAAAGAGGTGAAGAAGGGTTTTATACCCAGAGCAAAAAAATGGAAAGATGTTGCTAGTGAGGCTCGAAGCCTTAGCCCCGCGTGAAAAAGAGCAAAAAAAAAAAGAGCTCCGAGCTCCTTTCAGAAATGGGCAAGAATTTAAAAACTCTTGGGCCCTTTTTAAAAAGAGAACCCAACCAAACACTCCACTTTTATGGGCTTTTGAAAAAAAAAAAAAAAAGTGGGCCAAAAAAGAGCAAAAAAAATTTTGTGTCAAACGGCCCCTTAATGTGTGGACTTTGAGTTTTTTGGTTTATTTGTGTAAGTTTAGCATTTTAAATGACTAAAAAGATTTTTTTTTTACTATCTTTAAAACTTTTTGGTGGCTTAACATATAAAATGATTAGAGATATATATTCCTTAAGTATTTTTTAGATTTTTAGTTGGAAACTTTTATTCTTGGGATAATATATACCATATAAAATGGAGGGATCACTGAAAAGCAATGGCTCCCACTCCCTTCGCCACTTGCGTATATATCTGTGAAGAGGCTTGTTTCAGTAGCTTGGTGGAACGAGGGAAATGTTGGCGGTGAAGGATCCATTAATGAGCAGGCTACGTATAAGTCTTAGATGCTTCCTGTACGCGTATCAAGTGTCTTTGTTGGTCATTCCTGACTTACATGACTTATATTATATATATTTTGGCGTGTGATGTTGGTCAGTGAACTCCATTTCTGGCTTTTTTTCCCCACCTTCATTGAAACTAATAGATGCTTCCATGTGGCACGATGGCTTGACCGCATGTTGCAAATTTTCTAAAAATTGAACCTTGAACTTCACGGTTTAATGTCTAAAAAACAATTTCAATTTTATTAATTGATTAAAGAGATATAATATCTCAAATTTGGGCATTTAATAAGGTTTGAAAAGAGTCATAACTCATGTTACTCGAAAAATAGAAATGTTAAGGGTATTTAAGTAGTCATGTGATATACCTTATTGTTCTAAAAACACAAGTATGCATGGCCATACTTTTGCACATGTGCGGTGCATCGTGCGCGCCCAATGTTATTTTGGGAATGAAAATATTAGATCCTTGAATTCTATTTCTTTGTCACTGTCTCATTATATTAAGATAATATTAAAGAAATTTAATTACAAGAAATTAAGAACAAATAAAGGGAAATGTGTTTCACAGCTAGAGTACTCTAGTGCTATTGACAATTTGATGTATGTCATGCACTGTACCCAGCCAAACATAACCTTTGCAGTTGGTGTTTTAAGTAGGTTTACTCATAACACCGAGCAAGTCCATTGGAATGCAGTATTTAGGGTGTTTAAAGACCTTAAAGGCACAATAGAATTTGCATTAACTTACAAGGAATTTCCTGCGGTATTGGAAAGGTACACGGATGCAAGCTGGATCACAGACTCGGATGAAACAAAGTCAAAAAGTGGTTCGATATTTATCATAGATGGATGTGCTATTTCTTGGGATTCCAAGAAACTAACTTTGATTTTACATTATACTATGGATTCTAAATTTATTGCTTTGGCAATGGCAATAAAATAGGCAGAATGACTTAGAGACCTATTAATAGATATTTCTCTATAGCCTAAGTCAATGTCTGATATTTCTGCATTCTGTGATAACAAGATAGCAGTGTCACGAGCATATAGTAAGGTGTATAATGAGAAGTCCAAACATATAAGTCCTAGACATAGCTATGTACGTAAGAGAACAATTGAGTAAAGGAGTTGTTACTATTAGCTATGTGAAGTCCAAATCCCTCTACAAAAGGCCTAGATTGGGATATAATATGGAAGACTTTTCGGGAGATGGCTTTAAAGCTCGTAAAATAAGAGAAGTAGCATGCACGTGAGAACCAACTTGACACTAGAGTAACTTCTAGTCTTCTATTTCACTGAAAAAACGCGTTGTATTTATAACCAAAGATGCACTAAAAGATGAAAATTTTGATCTTCATGTCATTTCAAGGTAGTGCATACTTGTATGGAGAATAAGAAGAAGGTGGAAATTATTTCCTTAATAAAACACGTTGTATTTATAACCAATGATGCACTAAAAGATGAAGACTTTGATCTTCATGTCATCTCAAGGAAGTGCATACTTGTATGGAGAACAAGAGGATGGTAGAAATTATTCTCTTAATAAATCTATGTTGTTAAAGGAGGGTGCAAGTCATATAAGTTGAACTTATTAGATTTACCTATATGGTCACCCTCTTCGTCCACTCCTTTGCAGCTAGCTCGATCTCCCAACTTTCTTTCACATACACATGTGTATGTAGACACAATTATACGTAGTTGATGATCTTTGAGTGATCATTTGTTTTTTTTTGGTTGCAATCTTTAAGGGTTTAGAAATGCCGCCGGCAATTAATACCCGGAGATCAATGCAAACAAGGGAAACACTGCGAGATCCTTTTGCCAGTGCTTTTGTGGGAAAGGAATGGCAAAAAATGCATGAAGGCCCTAAATTCATGGATAAATCGGAGACCACAATTGCTTTAGGGTCTCAGAACTTCAAAGATATGAATGATATTCGTCCAGAAAAAATTATGGATTCCAGTTCAGACTCGGACGAAGAAGTGAATCGAGCACTGGTTGAAGAACGACAAGATGAACCTGGCCACGACATACAACGAGAATCCGGCAATAACAGTAGGGGAAATTTTAGAGATGAGGTAACTGTTTCGGCCAAAACTATGAATTTTCATACAAGATTGTTGGATTTTGAGCGCCAAATAAAAGCCTTAATGGTTGAGAATGGCAAATTAAGGGCTGAATTAAATACAATCAAGTCAAATGGAAATCTGAACATGGATCAATTAATGAGGGATTCTTTGAACAACACCTTGAATTTGGGGGCGCGTGGTGAATATGTGAACAATAATGAGGCGCGTGTAGGTGCAACAGAAACTGAGATGGAAAGGGCCCGCCCATATAGGAAGTGATGACCAGGAAATTTTTTTTGCTGAGGTGGCTAGCCAACTCAGCCAAAAATAAGAAAGATCACAAGAAATCGACAGTTTTTAAACAAAGCACAGAGGGAATGGTAGAACACTTTCCTACTTTACCAACTGTGAAGGATGTGAGCATCCATTGGAAAGAGGAATTGAATCAGGAAGGTACGCAGTGGCAAAAGCGGACATATGCAAATGTTATACAACCAAATCGCGATTTTGTGCAAGAAAATAGCTTGGAATTTATTGAACCAACTGAGATTCAAGGAAAAAAAAGGATTGAATATTCAGTTGAGGATGTGCAAGATAAATTGAAGGCTTGGCAGAATACAGTCTTGGTATATGTGCTGGGAGCAAGAATACCTATACAGGTCATGAGGGGTTATTTGAATAGGAAATGGAAGACTTTTTGTAACTTCACAATAAGTTGTCTAAAAGCTGGAGTATATTTGGTAAGATTTGAATCGGAATTGGCTTAAAATCAGGTACTTGAGAAGTGGCCATGGTTTTTTGACAATAAGCCCTTTATTGTGAAACCATGGCAGGCATCTATGTCCATAGAGAAGGAAGCTTTCTAGCCTGCATATTCTCTTAACTCATAAGAAAGTGAAGGTGCTAATCGCTTCCAAATCGGAGTAAGTTGCGGGCTATAATTTGGATCCACGACTGGGAGGAAGAGGTGATTACCTTTAGATCAGGGCAAATGAATTTAGGGTAAGCTAGGGAGCTCAACAAGGGCTGACTTGAGTGAGTGCCAATTGTATACGAGGGCCGCCTCGCTCTGGTTCACCTCCGGGGTAGATGGAGCCTCGGATCATGGTGAGAAGGCTGGTGTCTTGGCATGTAAAATTTCCGTATTCGAGTAAACTTCCATAGTGTTTCCATTTGGATCAAGTTACCTTTCTTACCATTGCAGTTTTGGTAAAAAAGAATGCTAAGCAAAATAGTCAGTTCTATTGGGAAACCGTTGTACATGGATTATATGACTGCCTCAAAAGAGAGAGTAAGCTATGCACGAGTATGTGTTGAAGTGAAAACTGATGATGTTTTCCCACAGGAAATTCTTTTAAAGGGACCTGGAGAACAAATTCTATTGCAGAAAATTGAATATGAGTGGTTGCCATATAAATGCAATTATTGTCATACATTTGGACACCTGAAGAGCCACTGTCTACATAAACCAAAGACCATGAAAACATGGAAGGCTAAGGAAGTGGTAAAAGAAATGGCGACTGCTGTAACTAAGCAACAAAAGGAACATGATAGTCCACAAAAGGTACATGAGGAACACAGTGGATTGAATGAATGTATATTAGTGAATTCCAAAAGCTCTCCAAAGATAAGGGTGAGAAGAGCAAGCACAGAAGAAGGATCTACTACAAATAGTTACTAGCTTCTGGAACATATAACAGAACATATAGAAGTGGTGGCTGTCAGTACAAATGAGAAGAAGAATGGGAGCAGTGGTTCAAGTAGGAAAGTTTTAAACAAATGAGGGGGTAGTGCAAGGAAAATAACTACCTAACATGGTTGTGGTTTCTAGTTGGAATATCAGGGGTCTAAATGATCCCAGGAAACAATATGAAATCAAGAAAGTTATCAAAAATTATAATATATGAGTAGTAGGTCTGTTAGAAACCAGAGTAAGGCTGGAAAATGTGGAGAAGATTGAGAAGAAATGGAATACCAATTGGTCCTTTATTCACAATATAAATCATAAAGGGGTTACCAGGATTTGGATGGGATAGAATGAAAGATTGGTCAAATTATCTCAGATGAGTTCTTCTACTCAGCATATGACAGGCATGGTGGAATCTCTTGAATCTAATCATCAATTATATTTGACATATGTTTATGGAAATAATAAAGGTATCAATAGAAGATTGTTATGGCATCAGTTAGAACAGGATGCCTAATGTATTGGGAAATTACCATGGCTTATAATGAAAGATTTTAATGTGTTCAGAAATGTGGAAAAAAAGGAAAAGGGATCAGAAGTAAATCATCTGAATATTCATGATTTCAATCAGTGCATATACAAGCTTCAACTATAAGACATGCCAACTACAGGGTTATTATATACTTGGTGCAATAAGAGGGAAGATGAATTGATCATGTGCAGGCTGGATAGAGCCTTGCAAAATGAAGGGTGGCTGGAGCAATTTCCTAATACACAAGCTGAGGTTCATACTCTAGGTATATCTGACCACTCTCTTTTGTTGATTAAAGTGGATCAAGGCTGCACAAAGGGAAAAAGCCTTTGAAGTTTTTTAATTTTTGGATGAAACATCCCTCTTTTAAGGAACTATTAAAGTCTGTTTGGAATGAGGAAGTGCAAGGGAAAGCCTACTATCAACTTTGTACAAAACTTAAGAGGCTTAAGTTAGTACTAAAAAGTTGAATCAAGCCCACTATAGTAATATCTCTAGCAGAGCTGCTGATAAATTTCAAGAATTAGAAGCTATACAAAGGCAGCTATTTCAACATAGATCTGTGGAGTTGGTGAACAAAGAAAAGGAGGTACATGTACAATATTACAATTTGATTCAAGCTGAAGAGGCTTTTTACTTTCAAAAGGCAAGAATAAGAGAACTGAAACTTGGAGATGGAAATACAACCTATTTTCATAAGAAAGTACAGTTGAATAGATCCCACAACAAAATCTTGTCTATTTTCACTGAAGAAAGGGTCCAAGTATCAGGGCAAAAAGAGGTACACCAGGTGGCAATACAATATTTTTCAAATGGAGTTGCAGTGCAGAAACATCCTAGAACAAGAATGAGATTGAATGATATAATCAAGAGGAAAGTGGATGAGCAGGACCAAAATCAGTTAAGTGAGCATGTAAGTGAAATGGAAATAAAGGCAGCCATGTTTTCATTAAAGGCAAATAAAGCTCCAGGGCCTGATGGGTATAATGCTGAAGTTTTTCAGCAAAATTGGGAAGTAGTAGGGAAAGCTGTGACTGATGCTATTCTGGAGTTTTTTAACAGGAATGTTGAGCTAAAGGGCATGAATAGCACTGCTCTAACTCTTGTACCTAAGATTCCTTGCCCTAGCAGCATGAAGGACTTTAGACCCATAGCTTGCTGTAATGTTCTATATAAATGTATCTCAAAGGTGTTGAGTATAAGGTTGAAAAAGGTTTTGCCAAAGCTCATCTCAAAAAGACAGTCTGCTTTTGTTACCAACAGAAGTATTGCAGACAACATCTTGTTGATGCAAGAGCTAGTAAGAAATTATCACAAGGGGGGAGGGTATTCCAAGATGTGTGATGAAAGTAGACCTCCAGAAGGCTTATGATACAGTTGGGTGGGATTTTCTCCAAGCAACAATGGAAAGCATGTTGTTTCCTCCTCAGTTTATTAAATGGTGCATGAAATGTGTTACTACAGCCAAGTTCTCTGTGAATTTAAATGGGTGTATAGAAGGCTTCTTTGCTAGTGCCAATGGACTTAGACAAGGTGACCCCATATCACCTTATTTATTTCTCTTGGTGATTGAGGTGTTTTCTAGTCTGATGGATGTTTATTCACAACAACCAGAATTTTAGTTTCCTCCAAAATGCAAAGAGTTGCAAATTAGTCATCTATGTTTTGCAGATGACTTATTCTTGTTAGCTCAAGCTAAGGTGGAAACTATGAGGATTATCAAGCAAGCACTGTAGGAATTTGAGCAATTATCAGGTTTATCTCCAAACCTTCAGAAAAGTTTTGTGTTTATAGTAGGAGTAGATCATAATGATGCAGATTAGTTGGTTGATCTTATTGGTATACCTGCTGGGAAGCTTTCAGTTACATATCTTGGGGTACCTTTAATTTCAACAAAATTGCAATACAATGATTGTAGAATTCTGGTTGACAAAATTACAAACAGAATTTCCTCTTGGGCTACAAAGTACCTTACATATGCTGGGAGAATACAACTTGCAGTTTCTGTACTTCTGAGTATGCAAGTCTATTGGTTTAGTATTTTCATATTACCTAAGAAGATAATACATCAGATTGAAGGCAAAATAAGGGCTTATATATGGCATGATGATGATGTGAGATGTACTAGTGCAAAAGTTGCATGGAAAACTATTTGTTTGCCAAAGAAGGAATGAGGTTTAGGACTTAAAAGATTGGATCAATGGAACAGGGCTGCTATCTGTAAACATTAATGGGACTTGGCCCATAAGAAGGATTCTCTATGGGTTAAGTGGTGCCATATTTTCATTATTAAAGGAAGACACTTATGGACTTTCAAACCTCCAGTAATAATGTCCTGGTCATGGTGTAAATTGATAAAGTTGAGAGAAATTTTCAAGCAATATGTTAGATATAAGATTGGTAATGGGGAAACCACTTGGTTATGGCTGGACAATTGGCTTCCAATTGGAGTATTGGCTGAAGTATATGGGCAGAGAATTATATATGATGCAGGATTAAGCATGAATGCAAAAGTTCAAGATATAATACAGGATGACACATGGCATCTTCCTACAAATAGATCACATGCCCTTAATGCTTTGAATTCTATACTTGAAGGCCTACAAAGACCAGATGTCCTCACTATGCAAATGGACAGTTTACTATTCAATCTGCATGGAATGGTACGAGAACAAAGGCTGCTACAGTTCCTTGGTGCAAAGTACTTTGGTTCCCTGGCCATATTCCCAGGTGTTTAGTGCTATTGTGGATGGTATGTCATAAGGGGCTCAGAACTAAGGCTAAATTGAAGGATTGGAATTTGATCCAAGAAGACACTTGTGAACTCTGTCAAGAACAACCAGAAACCATCAATCATCTATTGGTACAATGTTCTTATTCAAAGAAGTTGTGGGAGCTGATCTTGAGGAAACTGCAAGTAGATGGTAACTTCACATCTTGGGATCAAGCTTTGCAGTATGCATGCCAACATTTCAGAGGCAAAAGCTTAAAAGCAAGGATGTGTAAGCTGTTATTTACTCTTGCAGTTTATGGATTATGGCAAGAGAGAAACAATAGAATTTTTAGAAAGCCGGCAGCAACTGTCCAATGCTGTTTTGAGGTGATCCATCAGTGGGTGAGATACAAAGTTTGTAGCTGGAAAAAAGCTCCGAACAATTGTGTGAATAATGTACTTTGTGAGACTTGGGGGATAGATAAAAGCATTCTATTGTAAGTACACGTAAAGGAAGTTTATAAAAGGTAGGACATAGAAGTATAGATGATAAAATGTATTCATATTCATGTACATTTGAAGATTGTTTTTGAATGGTAGGACAGAGAAGTATAGATGATAGAATGTATTCATATTCATGTACATTTGAAGATTGTTTTTGAATAAGGGACCTTTCACCAAAAAATAATAATAATAATAAAGATTTATAAGAATGCAAACACATTCTTTGCTACGTAAACAATAGTACATTTACAAAGTATGTATACCATTATTTATTGAATGTTTCTCATTACTTTGTACTTTTACTATACAATAATTATAGATTTAAGGTATAGAGTCGTAGTACATTTACAAAGCAATGACATTATTGTCTAGTGTTTCACACTAGCTCATATATTGTATAAATATAGCTGCAAGTATAGACAGTTGGAGATTAAGAGTTTTGTTATTTATTAGTTAAACCAAGTCATTTTTTCGATTGTTTATCAGGTTCAACTCGCATTTACCTAACATTTATTCGAAACTGACAAAGACCATCACAAGCATCCACAAAGCATTTATTTTACATGCATTTACCTTGACAAACCTAGATTTGCAACCATCGTAAAATCCGTGAGAGGGTTGTGTGCAGGGTGTGTATGGTGGTGGCTGATGGGGATGAGATTGACCGTGGGGTGTGTGTGTGTGTGTGCACTACCCCATGGTGTGTGCGGGTATATGTATGTGAGTTTGCAAGGCACGTGTGGTGGTGGCCTATGGGATAGGGATGGGGGTGGGGGTGGGGAGAGAGATTGTGGTGCATGTAGGGTATTTATGGTGGTGGGTGATGTAGGATGTTTATGGGGGTAGGGGACAGTGGTGTGTACGCGTGCGCATGGGCGAGTGTGCGTGCACGTGTTTGGGTATGTGTGTGTAAGGTGCGTACAGTGGTCAGTGATAGGGATAGGGGAGCACGAATATGGTGTGTGTGTGAGTGTGGTGTGGGGGGGGGGGGGAGTGCTTTGTGTGTGTGTGTGTGTGTGCACACACGCGCATAATGGTTAATGGGGCAACTGTGGGTGGGGGGTGATGGGGGCGACATAGGAAGTGGGTGGCGCTGCTGAAGTGGGAGTGGGGGGAGTGAAGAACGGGAGCAAAGTTGTATTTTTTAGAAATTTTTTGTTAGTTAACGCACTTGTAGTTCATCCGCAGTTAAATTGACAATTTCCATCAATTTTGCGGCATCTTTTCAAACTAGAGTGAAAGTTAGTCATTACTACTAATTAGGTTGTTCTTTTTTTTTTTTGGGTAGGGGGTGGGGTGGTTGAAATTGTATCCAAAGTATAATCTCTAAAAGTAATTATTGGCAGCATTTTTAGCTCACAAATAAAAAAATCATTAGCAATATGGTGACTTTCATTTATCTCTATATGGGAGGGCCTACAGTCTTGCCAACAACCCAAGTTGCAACCCAAAAATTTCCTTTCTGGACTATGTACTTGTTTCTTAGAACACATGATCAAAACATGGACCGTCAACTTGGTAGGATACTGTCATTAGAATACAAAAACTAATATCACATAGGCAATACAAAAACTCATTTATGTTGTTGGAATACCTTTTGACGCATTTATACTCTGATATGAACAGAGCGAATTTCAGTATACAAAGAGTTAATGAATAGCGTATAAATTTGGTGTGTTTCACAATAAATTTAGACAATGGCACCAAAAATTCAAGACCAGTAATTCAAAATTAGATAAAGTGGTAACCAAACGGAGCGTGTGCATTTGATTGCTTCGGATTGTCATGAGTTATTTTCTCAAACTATTCATGATTTTGATCAAGCCTAATAACTTAAAATTATATTAATTCAACTTTGGCCACTGAATCTTTTGCGGGAGTTGGACTTGAACTTTGACCTAGAAAGGAGAAGCATCATTTCGTGTCGGTCTCCCCTTTTCACGAAACTATAGAAGACTCGTCCCCGCCTATGAATGGGGTCTCCTTCACTTTGCGAGAGACCCTTCTGCCTCTCGGTTGACGCTTCCTTGCTATTTTGTAATGCTAGCATATTAGGTATGGGGTTTTCACTTCTATTTGCTTGATAGTCGTCTCTTTCGTGAGAACACGGTCACAAAGATGCGGGACATGCGTATGTGTCTCTCGTAAAAAAAATTACTTTTCTTGAGGGGTTGATTAGTTTCCATCGGTAGCCAAAAAGATGATTTAAACAGTGAATTTTGACTTAAAATCTAAGGCCTAGACAATGGTGCATGACTAGTTGAAAACTTTGGTGCCATTGTCATGGCTATCAGACGTGAAACCTAGCAACTTAGGCTCTAATAGTGAGCCCAAGTCTCTTTTTAAGCTTGATTCGGTGTTAGTTAGAAGTAAGGGTGAGGACCAAATTGTTCAAGCTGATCTGAACCACTCAAACTGAATCAATCCAATCTAAACCGTCTGAAGATTTTAACGGTTTGATTTTACATTTGTCAAACCGACCTTGGTTCGATTTGATTCACAGTTTACATTTTTGAAACCGATTCCAAATCGAATTGAACCGACATATAATATGTTAATCTCTTTTTAATAACATTCACTGATAATTTCACATATATGGTACTAAGCAAATCCAAGTAAACAAATCTTGAGAGTTAAAAGAAAAGAAAATAATGAGAACACTTATAACACAAAAAATTCGTGACCAATCACTATTTTATATTTACTCGTTCTTTCTCATACATCAACGAGCACTTATATATCGAATGTAACAAGATTATATGTAATTTTCAAAAAAATATAACTTTAACTTTGAATCATTGTTAGATCCAATAGTAGTTTGTAAAGGAACAACGTCTTTAAGTGGGGGCAAATCGATTCAAACCGACTAAGTCGAACCGTTTAAACAGACCAAATCGAACCATCCGAACATATGGTGTTTGGTTTAGTTCGGTTTATAATTTTTCAAACCGAATGGTAATGGTTCAGTTTACGATTTGACCCCGAATCCAATCAAACCGAACCGTGCTCACCCTTAGTTAGAAGGTTGGCGCCCAATTGAGTGGGCACATTAGGTCCACCCTGATGCAATTTTATGATAGGCATGTTAATTAGGGTCCAACCTTGTGTTTGGTCTTGTGGTTTTAAGCAACGAAGCTCGAGAAGTAGTAGGTTTATAACTAATCCATTCCAGAATTAAAGGTTTTGATTGTTCTTATTTTGGAAATTATTAGTATTTAAATGACCAAATTATTTAGAAAATCACTTTACGCACAACATGCAAAATCATCAAAATATATTCAGAAAATAAGTCTGACACATATTTGTAAGTATATAACGAAAGTAACAATAAAGAGAAAGAACCGTTGGCCTGTTAGGAATGCAAATTATTTGTTTGCTGACTTTAAATCGTTATTTGTCTCCATTTCGTGTAAGTTACAACGATCGAAGATTTAACTCATGGGCTCACAACGACGTCTCTTCTAAACCTGTCCGACTACAAGAACACTTGTAAACCTGTCCGATCAAATTTTCCTACATATTGAAAAAAACACACACACTAGTATCTATAGTGTCTTTCCCTATCATCTTTCAAACATTCATCTATATTTGCCTCACATTTATTCTCTACTAGACATCAGTTAGGTTCACTTAGTTACGAAAGTAAAATTATGTAAAGACACATTTTAATTTTAAAGAAAGATCACAATATTTTATTTTAAATAAAGGTCGTGACCCTTGCTACTGCATTAAATGAAGGGTCATAATCCTTTTATTTAAATAGGGTCATAACCTTTATTTTAAAGGTGCAATTTTGTACTATAAGCTTGTGGGACATTGACTAAGTACATTACTACTGTACTCCTCAAACATTTTGAGTTCAAAACCAGTCAAACCCCACACTACATTGAGGTGCCAAATAACTTTATAATATTTGGTCACATCTATATTCATTGGAAGATTTTAGGGTACCCCACATGAGGATGACTCATCATTGTATGGAGCACAAAAGAACAACAATCAAACCAAAAAAAGTAGTGGATTAGATTACAAGAATCACATTAATCTTGACCATCCCCTAATACAGACAAGGTAATGTATAGTTTAGAGATAGCTGAGTAATGTACTGGAGAGCTTACATTGGAAAGTGGAAACCTGCATCAGTGTCCACAGAATAGAGAAAGGTATGTCTCTGCGCTAAAGCATTATGCCCCACTGCTTAAAGAAACAAAAATGACAAGGAATGGGACACCAAGGACAAGTTTGATGTGTAAAATAATACTCCCGATCCCATATAATTTGATCAAATTTTATTTTTTTTGCATGCAGATTAAGAATTTAAGTGATATATTATGTGTTTCTCATTCTAACTTTTAGAGAGAGGAAGAAAAAAAAAGTGGATTTGGAGAGAGAAAATTAGTTAATAGAGTGTTAAATGTGGATAGAGAAATGGATTAAAAAGTGGACCAGGGGGAGAGAGAAAATGAGTTGATGAATATTTAAATGTGGAGAGAGAAATAGAATAAAAAAATGTGTAAAATGATAAATATGTAAAAGTACCAATAGAATCTTCCTTAATTTGGAAATGAATAACTTTTGTGAGACGAATTAAAAAGAAAAGTTGATCAAATTATATGAGACAAAGGAAGTATGTACTACAAAGCAGAGTACGAAGGCCGTGGTCATAAATGAGAAAGAATAGGAATAGGCATAGGAACATGAAGGCGAATTTTGATTCGTAAAAGGATAACTTTTTTGATATTATCCAAGTTATGGAAATATAGTAACAAACTATTTTATAGTGATAATTAGCGGTCGCAGAATATAAATAGTGACATTTCTTCTTACACTTTCAATGATAATTTTTATCAATATTCTTTTTTCTGTTAATAAATATAAATCGTTAAATATATAACAATCATTAATTATTCCCATACGAGAGCTATAACGATCTTTAGACAACTATATTAATATAGCAATCAAAACTTTTTCTTCCTAAAATATAACAAAACAAGGTACGGAGGGCTTGTTTATAAATGGCCAGTTGGAAAGTTGGCTGAGATGATATGAAACTTAAAATAATAATAATAATAATATAATGCTGTAATGGCCAAGACAAAATGGTGGGAATCTCAATATCTCATGAACACTTGATGCCATGTTGGGGGCAAAAAATAATAATAATAAATGTGAGCGTACAAGAAGTAAATTTCCTGCTGTACTGCATGGCCAGCAACCCTGACCGTACATGGTATTAGAAATTTGCTACTAGACCAGACCTTGTTCGGATTTGACAAAGATGGAGCTTTTTATTATTATTTAGTTGCAGTCTCCCGGTTTCCAGAGCCGGCACTATCGTCAAACTGGGTTCAACACTTGGTTGTCACAGTTGAATGGAAACTTACAAGGGCACTGTTATGTTATGGTTGCTTTCGTTGAATAATCAAAGCAAGTAGTATAATGCATCGGCTGATTAAATCTGTTTGTCGCCACCACAGGGTTTTGCACCTAGAAATTATGCCATTTATTACATAAAGTAGTAGCAGCTATGCTTATTTTTAGTCATTTTCTCGGTTTTGCGCTCGCTCGCAACCCGGGCCTCCTTCCTCTATTCCTCTCTCTCTTTTCCCCTTGTATTTTTCTTTTGTATGCAAATGTTGTGGGTGGGTGGGTGGGGGGAGGGGGGGGGGGGTGAATGGATGGAGAGTAGGTCGAAAATGGAAAAGAAAAAATTGAAAGGATAGATGAAATTTTTTTAAATGGCAATTGGTTGAGTAACAGTGTGGATTGTCCACAAATGAGATCTAATTTGATAGCTGTAGACCATTGTTGGTGGCGGTTTGAAGTTCGTTGTGGTAGTTGTCACGTATGATGGCAAGTGATGGTGATGGCGAACAGTAGATCCGGAAACACAGTTTGGGCCGGTGGAGATGTGAGAAAGGAGGAAGACAGACATGCCTTTTGGTTGATTAAAAAAAGAACGGCGGAGAAAGGAGATGAGGTACTTGAGAGCCCATCGTTTAATTTTAACCAAGCAACGTCATTTTCAGGTGCACCATAGACGGTGCGCGACACACGTATTTGATTTGCCCATAATACAACACATCTTGCACAAGCTCCGAACAAAAACTAATGGCTAGAGATAATTTTACGTCTTCAAATAACACAAAGGTAAAAAAAAAAAAAAACAAATGGGTAAGATAAAGCTTTTTTTTTGAATAATTTTCATATTTGATGCTAAGTTTTTTCTTAGTAGCGACTTTGTAATGTACCTTTCATATATATATATATATATATATATATATATATATATATATAGCGACTCAAAGGTTTTACAAATGTAGATGGTCAAAATCACAATGGCTATGTATATTAGCACAATATCCAATGGTCATTGATACCCTTTTTTTATAGAGTAAAAGATGGAGGGCAAATGGCACATTCCCTAAATTAAGGGTCATTCACGATATGCAGAACCACCCAAATCTTTGGTGAATCCAACAATCACTACGAGCCTATTAGACTAATCACATGGTATTAAGGAGCAATTTGAGTAGAAAGGCTGACTTGACTGTGTTGTGTACGCCGTACTCATAAGCAATTAGATGCACCTCATTTGTAAAACTCATGGAATTGAAACCTATGCTATAAAAAAGTTTGCCACACTTTCAAAAGCCTCATCACCCGTTGAAGCCTTTGTTGTTACGTTTACAGAAAAGAAATTAATTTAAGTGCCAACAATTATAATGATATGGATGGAATCGAATGACTCCTAGAGTTTTTCAAACTATTAAATAGACGTGCTCGCTTTTCACGTGCGAACTTTACTTCAAGCAAAAAGTTGTATAGTAAGACTGTATGTTCTTCTTTAATGATCTATACTCGACAACCGAACAATTTTCCTGTATTAAATGGTGAGAATTGATCAACATGCGTAAATTTAGTGAAATTGAAAAGGCTATTTATTTAACCAGTAAAAATTTGTATATCAATTTAACTCATCAGATTAATTTTTTGATAAGCTGTGTAAATTGCACTTTTGACGCTCGCACTAATGTTGGATAATGAGAATTAATTACTTAAAAAAAATTTCTCCAAGAAAACTAAAAAACAAAACATTTTCACGAAAGTTTGATGCATTTTCACGAAAGTCTGTTGATAAGCTGTGTAAATTGCACTTTTGACGCTCGCACTAATATTGGATAATGAGAATTAATTACTTAAAAATAATTCTTCAAGAAAACTGAAAAACGTAAAATTTTCACGAAAGTTTGATGCATTATCAATACCAACGATGTCACGCAAGTGAATGGAAAAACAAGTTAAAAAGACACAATTAGAGAATGAATTTTTCCATTCAAATTGACGGAGGAGTAGTAATTCGTATTGATATCAAATTGATCACAATGTCTGCTGTGTGGAAAGTGTAATACATTTACAAAATACAAATTTGAGTATTTATTGAATATTTCTTAGCAGTTTGTACTTTTATACTACAGTAATAATCAAATAGAATTTATAATATTTTTGCAAAGCAATGACATTATTGTCTAATGTCTTACACTACCTCATGCTTTTGTACAAGTATAAATACGACTATAGATATAGACAGCTCAAGATAAAGTGCTTGTTATCCGTTATTTTTGGTAATGTTATCTACTATTTAGATCACGTCTTTGTTATGACCTTTTATTTTTATAAATCTCCTAGGTGAGAATTAGAAAAACTGTTCTACTTTTGACCTCCGAGCATAGTTATCAGAAACGACTTGGACCGGTTGGTATGACCAGCTCAACCGGAATTGGAGCCTTAATGTATAAGTCAGTTGAAATATCGGAATTGCATACAAACCGTTCAAATTGACCGATTTTTTGGTAAGAACTGTGACCTGGCCAACTTTTATAGAATCATAACGGTTTTGTAAAACAGAACTAAAGACTTATTTAAGAACTAAAATTAGTCACTATTTTTTTTTCTTAAACACTAGTCATTTATGTCTTTTAGCTCCAAAACAAGTAGGGCTAATTTTGGTTTTTTTCAAAAAATGCAAGATATGATTATTGGATACTCCGTCACACAGTTTCAGTCGCCTTCCCACAATCCCACTCCCACTTTGGTTTCATGTTTTTTGATGGATTGAGTACCTAAAAATTGCAAGATCTTCTACTAATTGTTGCAGTTATCCCACTCTCACTTTGGTTTCATGTCTTCTGAGTTCTGATGGATTGGGTACCCACAAGTTGCAAGATCTTTTACTAGTTGTTGCACTTATTTTAGGACCCAGTGATGAGTCTGTAATTATTCAACAAGGATATTCATGTCTTCATCTGTTTTATTCATGTGTTCATCTTCTTCACTTCACGTAAATTGCATACTTGACATATGATCAAGCATTTTATAATTTAACTAGTTATATTAAGATTTTTTATTTTTAAAATAATTTAAATTAGAAAACTGGTATATGGTCAGGTATTTTATAATTTAACTATTTATATTAAGATTTTTAATTTATAAAATAATTTAAATTGGAAAATCGGTTGAATCGATCCCTCGACCAGTTTAATGTCCAGTCTGATTTTGATAACTATACCCGTCGAATATCCAGAGATACATGCAAACCTTCATCAAATAGAACATGAACAAAACACTCGGGATGCCTAGTAATGCAACAACGATAATAAAAACGTAAATATTCAATGGTCAGGGGGGGATTCAGGGAGCCAATTGAAAGCATAGCAGATAAGAATAAGATCGAAATACACAAGATAAGCACAAAATTGGATCTACTAAATGAAACTTTAATTAATCTCCAAAACTATGATCATCGTCATCATCATCAAAATTTCCCAAATCCCTAATTCAAATAAAACAAAAAATCAACATTCATCTCATCGAGCTACCATTAAAGAATTGGTTGGTTCAAGGATGTTGAATCACAAAAAAAAAAAAAAATTCCTACCTTCCTAAAAATACCTCCAAATTTTTTTTAAAAACAAAAAAACCGAAGAAAAGAAGAGAAGATTAGTGGACACAAATTGCCCATCCACCATATACAAGAACCCTAACCCTAAATGTCAGCAAGATCAGGCCCAAGTCTGCAGGGGGGGGGGGGGAATCCATGACAAGCATTGCTCGAATCCTTGCAAGAACTGAAACCCACATCAGAAAACATGCTACATAACTCATCCAGCCCAAACCCAGCAAATTTCTGCTCATTTCTCTCCAAGAACTTGAGAATCTCCGCGAAGAACTCGGCCTCGCAGGGCATAACCAGCCCACCGTTGCTCTCATATGTGTAGGGAAAGATAAAGAGATTTTTGAATAATTTTCATATTTGATTCTCATTTTTTTAGTATCGACTTTTTTATGTACCTTTCATATGTGTAGTGACTCAAAGTTTTTACAAATAGACTTGATCTAAATCAGAGCGGTTATGAATATCCACACGGTATCCATTGGTCATTGATATGAGTAGAGTTAAGGATGAAGGGAAAATGCCGCATTCCCTAAATTGAGGGTCAATCACGATCTTTAGTTGGTTTTTAAAGGTCATTCACGATCTTTAGTTGGTTTTTAAAGTTTAAAACCACCCAAATCTTAAGAGAATCCAACAATCACTATGAGCGCAATTTTAACTATGAAGGTTGACTTGACTGTGTTCTTGTGTACGCAATACTCATAAGCGATTTTAAGCACATCACTTGCAGATCTTGAAAAATTACGAGAAGGCTTTTGACCACCACAAAGTAAAACTCATGGAATCGAAACCGATACTATAAAATTATTTGTCACACTTACAAAAGTTATGCGGTCAACTCACAAAAAAGGAGACATTTTTGATAGTTTTTGAAACTATTAGAATGGAAGTGCTTTGCGCATGCGACCTTTACTTCGAGCAAACAACTATCTAGTACCACTGTATGTTCTTCTTTATAGATCTACACTTGACAATCAAACATTTTTCTGTATTAAATGGTGAGAATTGATCAAGATGTGTAAATCTGATTGAAATTGAAGAGCTATTTGAATCTGTTAAAAATTGTATTATTTTCTACAAATTATAACTTTGGTCATGTTATTTTACATTTTTTTTAACACACAGTGGAGTATCATTTAGTATTTTTAACTCCAGTGTGCAAACAATTCTACCACCTTTTATGGTCACTAGTTATAAAAGTTATTCATAGACACAACAACATAAGGCAAATCGATAAAATGTTGTAGAGTAAAAGTTGGAGTAACTATTAGTCTATTGAAAGCATGCACATCATGAATATCTTAGTAAATAGTTTTGTGTATCAGTTTATGATTTCAAATTATCCAAGTAAGCGTACTACAATGACACTCCGTATTATTTTGGATAATCAAAGAGATTAATTATGTATATTCTGAATGCAATCGTGCTCTCTTGCACTTGCTCTCTTTATGACAATTTATGTAAATTGCACTTCTGGCACTCGCCCTAATATTGGATAATGAAAATCAATTACTTGAGAGAAATACTTTAATTTCTTCAAGAAAACTGAAAAATAAAAGTTTTTACGAAAGTTTGATGCATTCTCAAGACTAATGATGTCATGCAAGTAAACAAAAAACAAGTTAGAAGAGACGATAGTAGAATTTTCCATTAAAATTGATAAAAGGAGTAGTAATTTATATTGATATGAAATCAATCACAATGTCTGCTATGTGGAAACTATAGTACAGGTACAAAATATGATTACTAGTACCTATTGAACATTTCTTAATAGTTTTACCTTTATGATACAATATAATGATAGATCTAAGAATATAGAATTCTAATACTTTTGCAAAGGAATGACATTATTGTTTGATGTCTTACACTACCTCATGCTCTTCTACGAGTATAAATATAGCTATAGATCTAGATAGTTGGAGATTAAGCGCTTGTTATCCGTAAGTTCTTTCCTTTTGTGCTAATGTTATCCGCTAGTTAAATCAAGTCTTGTTAAGACTGTTTGTTAGAGTGTGTTTGGATGAGTTAGTTGAACTGAGAATTTCACTTTCATAAAGGATTTTGAAATATATTATATCAAATCTCTTGTTTGGATACTGATAAGATGGATTTACCAAATTCTAGGAGAGATTTGAAAAGAGAATTTGGTATGCTAAAATTCTCTATAGAAATAACTAGTCCAGACTAGTTATTTGTCAAATCCTTCCACAAAAAAAGTTTCCATTATTTTAGGTAGCTTTTTCCTTGAAAAAGGAGATACTTTCTCATTAGTTTGTACCTATACACCATTAAATTATATAGATTCAAATTTTCAAATGTAAATTCACATATAAAATACGCAATCTACAAAATCGCCTAAACACAATATTTGCAATTCCATAAATTTGTAATTCAACGAATTTCAAAATGAATGAATTTTGAAATACAAGGTAATTTGAAATTATTCATCCAAACACACTCTTAAGATTTTATTTGCATTTCTAACTATTCAAAAAAAAAAATTTACTTGCATTTACCTGGCATTTATTTGAAACTGACTAACACGTCGCAACAAGTTACAAAGCATTTATTTTTATTAATCTCCTAGGCGAGACTTTAAAAATGGTCTACTTTTGACCTGTCGGCATATATAGTTATCAGGACTGACCCAATTCGACCGTCTCAACCGTGAACCGGAGCCTTAATCGGTCCGAGTCAGCTCAAATACCAAAATTGCATACGAACTGTTCAATACCCTACAGAATGGCCGCGACTGGTTTTATAGAACCTTAACATTTTTGTAAAATAGAACTAAATAACTATTTAGGAACTAAAATTAGCCACTTTTTTTATTATTAAATACGAGTCATCGTGGCACACGCAATGCATATGTAAAAATAAAGTTGATAATATCAATTTTGTTAAAAAAAATCAAACATCACGTATAAGTGTTTATAGTCACATTCGGTAAAATGAATCTTAAATTGCAAAAAAATAACTTAGTCATGTGTGTGGCAAAATAAGTTAGCAAGATAGTATCACCATATCAAAGTTAGATTTAATTTTAACTACAGTTAATGAAGTTGAAATTGTTAAAACCAAACATGTGCAAAGATAAAGTTAGCAATATGATATTTGTAATATCAAGTTCGGGCTTTATAATTTAATTTTAGCTATATTTTCTTAATAGAGTTTAAACTATGAAAACAAAACATGTCTTTATAGGCAGTTATTTATTATTTCAGATTTGTATTTTGTGTCATTTTTTTAAAAAATTTATTGGATTGCTACTTATCACTATATTAAGTAGGTAGTTACCAAAAGAGGTGTTACACCAAAATGGGTATTCTCATTATATATATATATATATATATATATATATATATATATATATATATATATCATTGCAGTTTTCAAAGTGCAAAATATGGTAATTGAATACTCCGCCACACAGTCTGAATCGCAATCCCACAATTTCACTCCTACTTTGAGTCTGTAATTATTCAATAAGTATATTCATTTGTTCATCTTTTCTATTTTTGTTCTTCATCTCTTCTTTTCTTGCCAAAAAATAAGTTTTTTTTTTTTCCTTTTCCTAGAGTTATCGACTTCTTGTCCATTTGTTCGTCATTTTCCATATCATTTCTTGATTTCTTATTCTTCTTCACTTCCCATAGATTGCATACTTGATCTATTGTCGAGTATTTTATACTTTTAACTATTTATAATAACGTTTTTTCATTTTTAAAAGAACTTTAATTAGAAAACTGGTTGAACCAGTCCCTCGAGGCCGGTTCGATTCTCATACCGGATATAGGTAGGTACATGCTAGGGTCAAAAAGAACATGACAAAATATTTCGGAAGCTTAGTGATGTAACATAATGAAAACGTAAATGATCAACGTTAAGGGAGATTCAAGGGGCACTTGAGATGAAAGGCACAGGAAAAACACACACTAGATGAAACTTTAATTAATCTCCAAAAAACTATTATCATCATCGTCGTCATCAACAAATTTTCCTAAATCCCCAATGAACATTCATCTCATCGAGCCACCATGAATTGAATTGGGTGGTTCAAGGATGGTTGAATCCCAACAAAAAACCCACCTTCCTAAAAATACCAAAAAAATTAACCCTTCAATTGGATCAGGCCCGAGTTTTCTGCAAGAGGGGGGCGAATCCATGGCAGGCATTGCTCGAATCCTTGCAAGAACCGAAACCCACATCAGAAAACATGCTACAGAACTCATCCAGCCCAAACCCACCAAATTTCTGCTCGTCCCTCACCAAGAACTTGAGAATCTCCGCGAAGAACTCGGCCTCGCAGGGCAGAACCAGCCCACCGTTGTTCTGGTAGCCGAACTCCTCTTCGGCCTTGTCGAGGAGGTCGACGAAGACGGGCAGGTTCAGGAACCGGGTGGGGATGACGAAACGGCGGCGCTCGGCGCCGGCGTAGACGGCGAGGGAGCCGGAGGGGGTTTTTGGCCGGTTCGGACCGTGTTCGGATCCGTCGTCGGAGGAGTGGGAGAGGTGGAGCGGGGGGCACCTGAGGCTGGTGGTCCTCCAGCGCTGCATGACCTGCTTGAGGCGGACGATTTGGGTGATCTTGTTCACCTTCTTCATGGCTGAAGCCATTGCAGCACCAGAGAAGAGAGAGAGAGAGAGAGAGCGAACTAGTTGTTAAAGCGGCAGTTAAAGACTGAGGAGAGAGAGAGAGAGAGAGAGAGAGAATGTGTTTGAGGAGAATACTGAAATAGATTGAGTTGTTGTGTGACCAAAATTATCTTTAACTTTAGACCAAATAAACAAAGGAAATCATAATTTAGCTTTAATAATTATTTGAGTTTCACTTTATCGTTAAATATCTTAAAAATTCTAGTACGATCGTTTTAACGGTAAAAGTAGAGTTCAAGTGATATCATTTAAACATATTACTAAGATACCCTTGCTTTGGCTAGTATTTAAAAAGTCAATGTCACTCCAAGTTTGTTTTACGAGTATTTATTTGTTTGAGTTTTTTTTTCTCTTCGGGCTTTAATCTTGAGGCTAATTTGATTTTGAAAGAAGATAAAAAGAAAAAGGAAAAGAAAAGCTCCTCAAAATAACAAACAAAAAGGAAAATGCCAAAACTTCTATCGTTTCAAGGCACTTTATCCCTTCAAAGGCACTTTATACTCATACTCTTATCTCTTCAAAAAGGTATTTTATAGGGTTAATTACACTTATGTCCCTGAGATTTGGGTGAAATTATAGTCAAGGACACTAAATTTCAAAAGGTAACATACCGTGACCACAAATGTTAAAAAGGTAACACTTGTGTCCATCCGTTAGGTATCCGTCCAAAAAGTATATTATTTTCATGATGTCATAAATACGTACTTTTAAAATAGCAATATTACCCTTGTACTTTATATTTTCAATTAGGGTTTTCAAACCCTAATTTTAAAAATTATTGTTTGAAATCCTAATATTAAACTTAGGGTTTTCAACTTTGGTTTTCACTAAATTTAGAATTAGGGTTTTCAAATTAGGGTTTCAAGGGTTGCCAACACCGCATACCACGACGACCCACTGCCGCGATCCACCGCTTCAAGCCACCGGACCCCCATCGCACCATCGTCACACCTCAACACCATCTGTGCACCATCCCAACGCCACCTACCCCAACGACCCACCGCCCCAAGCCACTGCTCAACCCATTTTAACAACCCATATGTAAATCGATCGCAACCCAAATAAGCGACCCATGAAGATATTCTCTTCACATAAGATCTGAACGTAGGTGAGATCTTGAAGGGTCTTGTAGGTGGAGGTGGTACCTGGTGGCCTGTGGATCCTTAGTGTAATAGGAAGATTCATTTGCATTGAGATGTGTGGCATTTCAATAAATTACATTTGGAGTCATGGGCAATACGGTCATTTCTTCCAAACCGTTATGTATTCTTGTATTCCGTTAGGTCAAAGGATATAAATGCCTATTTTTCAAACTTATGGACACGCGTGTAGTTTCACCTAAACCTCAGGAATATGAGTGTAATTAACCTTATTTTATAAGTAACAATATTTTTCTTTAATTTAATACATATACCATTATAAAGGTTGAACTTTCAATTTGCTCATGTATTGCATTTTAGCTCCTTTTCATTAATAACTAACTCGTTTTATGACACATGTAATGCGAGTGCAAAAATAAAATTGTTAAAATAAATTTATTAATAAATCAAAGTGATATATAAGTGCTTTGAAATGTGAAAAACAAGCATGTCCTTAAGACACTTATTTACTATTCATGTTTTAAGAATGGTAACAATCGTATTTCACATGTTAGTTATTTCTCCACCATTTTCTCACCACCACAAAATAATGAGAAGTTATCAGTTGGTCATAATTTTAGATCTGCTAAATTCCCTCAATTCCTAAGACCTACATATTGTCTTCATTTTGATTAACAAATTACTTTTATCCTTTATATTTAATTTGTATAGTGGATAGAAGCGGAAGAAAGTGTATCCAATACAACCGAAATAAGTGTTCTACACGAGCATCACGCGTGCCCAAGTGGCTAGTATGGTAAGAGTATACTAATAGCCCGTTTAGGATTGATTCTAAAAAGCAGATTTCAGATTAAATGTTAATCAGTTTTTAAAATTAGATTTAATATACTTTAAGCCGAATCATATTATTGTTTGACAAAAGTAGTTGTAAATCAGTTTAAAACTACAAAAAATGTTTGAACAAAAAATATTTAAATCAGTCCACTTCGCAAAATGACAATAGGGAGAACTTAATAAATAAATTTCTAATATCCGTCTAGTAAATTAATGTTAATATAACTTTCAGTTGTAAGTACAAATAAAGTATCAAAAAAGTTATTTTTATCCGCCTACAAAAGTCGTTTACTTCTCATCTTAAATTGAAAACACCCACAATCTTCACATTAGTGTTTATAGTATGATAACTTTCTCAAATCAGTTAGAATGGTTTGAGATATCCTTTTATGATAAATAGGGGTAAAAGTATAATAAATTAGAAGAACAAACCTGATTATGAGAAAAGCAATAATTTCATAATTCTTACTTTTCAGAATTATGAATTAAATCAGTTTTTAACTTTTTAATACAGATCGAAATTAATAATCTTTTTCGCCAAAACTCACATACCTTATTAAGATTAGATTTGACCATCTCAAAATTAATTGCAAAAATAATACTAAAGTCATCTGCAAAGAATTCTTTGTTAAAAGGGGGATACTGAACAAATTTTTTTTTTTACGCAATAGATAATAAGAACATAAAAGTGAAGCGTGGATATCACCCCATCGAATAAGAGACTAACGTGGGGTATAAGTTGGTCAAAGGCAGCCCCTCATTGAACTGCTCATCACATGGTTAATTCACTGATTTCAAGTAAGGGATTTGATCGTGATTGGGTATAATGTAGCTTGTTTGCATGTCAAGCCGGTTATTAATTTTACTACTCCATTACATAAAGAAGGAGCATATATTTGGTGTAAATGTTGACCTCAGGTGGTTTCATTCACATGGCACATGTGAATAATTTGGAGAATTAGCAAGATCTAGTCTAGTCCATAAAAGTAAAATCATCACGCAATAAATCAACAAATCTCGATGCATCTTGTATACATATGACAAGGTTCGGTCTTTATTTCATATTCGCTAACGAATCCTCAAGGAATCCTCTTTTCGGCTCTGACTCCGCCACTTCTCGAACAATCGAGAATGAAGTTGGTGAAGCCCCATTTAGATTTCTATTCGGACGCCGACCATGTCAATCACTACACTGCTACTTGATTTAAACTTAATCCCTTTCAAAATGCAGTAACCCTCTTCTAAATACTATTGTCTAAGAATCATCCTTGAAAGTTATCACCCGCCACTAAAAAATGGCAAATTCACCTGTAGCGACAAATTTGTACCTTTACCAACGGTTTCTCGAACTGCTCCTTTGTAGTTATCGTAGAGGATCCGAATCTATAATCTCCCCCCACCAAGCACCACCATCACAACTGATTGAAAGTAATTTCTAGTAGAATCTTTCTTACCAATAAATTTAATGGTCGGACAATGGTGGGCAAGGTGAATTTTGCTCGACTTAGCTACCGTAAGCTTTGGTGCTTGTTCATGGTAATATTGTTGGCTTCCGTATCTTAAATAGTTGAAGTGAAGAAAAGTAAAAAGGTAGACGAGGAGTAGTTAGTTTAGATTCAATAACGGTCGGGCGATAGAATATGGCGAGTGTAAATGAACGTACACTTCAAACTTTTTTTCTTGATGAAGGAACGAAATCTCCTCATTGTCCATTTTTCTTTGATGGGTTGGCCGGGATGGGTTACATGGAAACCTGAAAGGAAGTGTTGCCTAATCTTGATACAAGAAAGGTCTACTAAAGTCAAAGCTGAGAGAACATTAAAGTTCTCTTTCCTATTTGGCATGAATATCGTTTTGACATTTAGAGTTCAACCAGCCAAGTAGATTTGCATATCTCTCTTTTTCCTGTCGACATGTTCCATTTTATTAAAAGGTTTGCGATTCCACTATTCCTAAGATTTGCCTAAACATTCTCTTTCTCAATTTAAGTTTATGTCTCTCGCTTTCATCTTAAACCTTTCTTATTTTTTATACAAGTCTCATATTCTCCTACATTTTTTCTCTAACAGACATAATTCCTCTCATTTTTTTTCCGGTGTAAGTCATATATTTAATTTACTCTCAAATTATATTTTCAATCACTTCTTATATCCTTCTATTCTCTTCTTGGTAGCCTTTATTAATAAGAACCTTAACACATGGTCAATATTGTTATTATATGTAGAGACTATTTGTACCATTTTATGTGCCATTTCACTTCTTCATTATCCTTCTAAAAGGTTAACAATTGTTATTAAAAAATTTTTAACAACAAAAAATGGTAGAAAATATATATGAAAAGGTGAAAACAACAATTATTTTTATCACTAGTAAAGTGGTTAAACTATTAGGCATACAAGCACAAGGCAACTAAATCCAGTTGCATCCCGTTTCTAAGGAGGAGATGGTCGTCGACATGGTCGTCGCCGGTCCCCATCATTCCCACTACCACTCGTCCACCCCTCCAGCCAAACCCCATCAACCACCACTACCCACGTCCACTACGACCATATTTGGTTCGATTAGAAGCTAAGGTTTTTAGGAAATGGGAGATGATGGTGGAGCACAAATTTGTAACGGTAAGACATTCCCCCTTGGTTTGTTAGGGTTATTAATGGAAGCAACATAATTAGCACCACAAGGAATCACTTGCAAATTATGCAATATGAGGTGTTGTAGAAACTCTATTTTTGTAGTTTTATTTTATCTTTCTTTAGTTATTTTATTAGACTTTGTTGGTAATTAAATTTGTTATTATTAGGGGGTTTAGGCCTAATAGTATATAGCCAAATCTATTTAATTAAGTCTAATAGTTAATCCAGTCCAGTCTAATAATTAGGTCCACTCCAGTCCAGTTGGTTGAGTCCAGTCCAATTGGTTAAACCAATCCAATTAATTAAGTGTAATCTAAGTTAAGGTTAAGAGATTGTGATTGATTAGATGAATTGGAGATATTTGTGATTTATCCTTAACATATGTGAGTAATCCTTAATTTGTATGAGTATGGAGATAATTTCTTAATCTAGTTTATATCATCTAATTACATCAGAGATAATTGACGAATTAGGGTCAGATAATGTCCTAAAATTCAGAAAAAAAAATTAAGGGGTGAACCGGCCGGTTTATCAAAACCGGCCGGTTCGTCGGACAAACCGGCCTATTTATCGACTTTTTTCAAGTTTGCAATTTTCATCAAATATTTTGCTCAATCACTAAATCACAGAATGAGATAGTCATCCTCATCATTTCTGGCGCCTAGATCTCTATGAATAGGATTTTTGGGCTACATTTTCAAGAACAAGCATTTTCTCTCTAGAGCTTTTATAACATTTATTCCTTAGAAGTGGTATATCATTTCTAAGGGTAATTTAACACTTTATATTCATTTCTAAATAGTGTTGAGTCACTAGTACTGTGGAGTCATCACAAGGGGTTCCCAAGTCTTCTAGCAAGACTTTTCTCGAGGTATATTTACTAATTTTTAGACTAGTTTAAGTTAATAGTTTAGAGTCTTTCCCTTCCCCACGATCACATTTCCCTTATAAAACTATCAAAAAGATTCTTTCTTTTCATTTCTTAATTCGAGTTTAAGATTGAAGTGTAAGTTGTGTCCCGTATGGTTCGGGTCAAACTACGATGGTTTTGATTCTGGTTTGTCTGACCAGATATATTGGCCATTCGACCATCAATGTCGAGTTCAAGCGAATATATAATATAGAAATAAACTTAGTGTTTATGTTATTGTATGTTTATATGCAATAAAAAAGTCAAAAATCAATAAAAAATGAAATAGAGACCGAAATGGTATGGCGGACATCTAACACCTTCCCATCTTGTAACTTAGTTCCCAAACTCATATCCCTGTTTTTGATAGATTAATTATCCTTTGGGAATTTTAGAGTCATTTTTAGGTTTTTCTATTTTCCTTTGTTTTAATTATACAAGAAGGCGACTTCATAAAATCTTCCTTCTGAGAGATTTTGCCGAGGCGGTTTGCTACAGGTGTGTTTTTTGCAATTCGTCCAAAACACAAGGGGTACATATACAAATTACCATACGATGAAAGGTAAAAAGGTCGGTAAATGCATTTTACATTACAATACCAATATGTTTTACGACAACCTCTTGTCGCGAAAGCTGTCACATCAGAGGGGTTATATACCAGAAAAACTTTATCCACTCTATTGCTAGTTTGAAAGTCCATTGCTGGTTTTAGTAACGATTTGTTTTTCAACTTATTATTAATAGTTGCTTCCAAATATTATGTGAGTCATTGTAATTTAACGCTCTTAATAAAGTTCTCTACTGCCCATCATAGGCATTTATGACATTACCATTAAAAACAATGTTTGAAAGTAATGGTCCAATTAAAAAGTCGATCATTATTTAGTTAGATTTTATGGTTGGAAATGATTAAAGTAGAAAGAGTCTTTCAAGTTAGAAAATAATCTACAAATCTAGATATTTGAGCTCTTGTTTGCTCAATTTTAAGGTTGTAACTTAAAATCAAGAAAGAAATTAACGAGGATCCAAGATTGTCCTTCTCTAATCATCGATATATCTGGAAAAAAGATAAGTCTTTTATCTGATGGAGAATCCATTTTTCCAAATGAAGAAATCAAGAACATATTTGACTTGTAAATAAAGTACGTAAAAAGAGTCATTGAAGTAGGATAAAGAACTATGTTCTTAGGTAGTTTTTAATCAAGCCTTGTGGTCATACATGCTATGCATTTTTTTTTTTGGAATAATAGCGATATTATTGATTGAAAATGTTAGAATCATTTAGGATGGAAGGCATTACAACTGGTGGTACATCTCCCATCCAAACTAGAGCCTCGGTTAAAGAATATGCAAACTTAGCTAATCCATGAGCGGCTTCATTCCCTGACCTTTTGATGTGTTGAAAAGTACACGAGTCGAAGCAGTGGGCAATCCATTTCACATCATCAATTATTCCTCCTACTGCGGACAAGTTTTCCTCTGATGAATTTAGAGCATTAATGATCAATTTTGCATTGGACTTACCATTTTGAGTAACATGTGCACCTTACAACTTACAATTTTGAGCGAAAACTAGAAATATCTTTTTGGGCAAATGAAGAAAACCTTGAATTGTTGTTATACGCGCGCGATTGAAACCTCACGTCGAACAACACCATCCAAAGTCGTTGTCGTTTTGTGTATGCGTGGGCATCTAACATTGCATATGCCTCACATCAAAGCCTAATATACCATGTCGTCAATCTCAACTCTATGCAATATTTGGCTCAACCTAAAGGTCATGACTTGTCTAAAATGCCAACAAAATTCCCAATAATAAAAAAGTTGACAAACTTTCAAACATCCTATTTCGCTTTATATCACATTCAAGGTCGTGCCAAATGCCTAGTGGTGAGTCGAGGATCAATGATATACGGAGGGCATCATGCGGTCCAAGATATATATATATATATATATATATATATATATATATATATATATATATACTAGTATAGAGCACGTGCGTTGCACGAGAATATAATCGAGAGAAATATTTGAGATGATATTATTATCTTACTTGAAATAAAAAATAATGTAATTCAATTATGTTCTCAACTTTTTGTGAATTTTTTAGAAGAAATGTTATTTGATGATCACAATTGTAATCAATTCAATGTTTGAAAATATTCTTTGTAAGCTTTGGATTCAAAAAATGTTTGATAGTACTTTTGATAATAAAATCAAATAGAGAACTTAAAAGAATGAATCTACGTCTTTATTTTTGTAAATTATTAAATTGATTAATGGTTAAGATTTGTAATTTTTAAGACCAGGTCTTTTATGTTTCATCAATAAGAAACACAAAACACTCAGTCTTCAACTGCAATAACCGGACATATTTTCAATTCAAAATTTGCACCATATTTGAGCCTTTTTTTTTATTTAACCCTTTTTTTTGATTTCCTAACAATTTGTTGTTTCTTAATTGATTTTTCACGTATTTTAGTTTCTTTATGTTGTTTTCGTTTTTCAGTTTTTCAGTTTTTCAATTGGTTAATTGTTTACTAACCTAAAATAAAGAAAGAAAATTATAATTCTCATTAACCAGGTCAATATCTAATATTTATTTTATTTTAACTAAATTAAAAGAATATAATAAATGAACTTTTTTTATCTTTTTTCTTTCTCATCATACTTTTCATTTTTCAATCAATGTATAAAATAGATTCATTACCCAATATTATTTTAATTTCATCAAAATTTTAAAAAAAATAATAAAAGAAGGGTGAGAATGTAATTAACGGAAGACATAATCGTCAAAAAATAATTTATAAAAGTTATACTTTTAGAGGTAGTGCGCGCGCGCATACACCCACACACACGCATACATATATACAAATATATTTTTAACAATTACATATTTTGTTTTCCAACATGTAAATATTGATTTAGATTAAATTTATAACATATTGTTTCTTAAACACAGTTCAAAAAAACTGATTAGGTTAGGTACAGTTGTTATTGAAATAACTGACGGAGGGTAAAACCCAAAAATAATTACATAATTAGTAATTAACAATAGTATTTATGAAAGGGTAGCGTAATAATGAAGTAGTATGTATGAAAGGGTGGGGTAATAATGAAGTAATAATTATTAAAGGATAAGATTGTTATTAGAGTGATTAACGAAGGACAAAAATGGAATAAAAAGATTTACAAGATTCGTACTTTTATAGGTAGTATATATATATATATATATATATATATATATATATATATATATATCTTGTGCACGATGTGTACCACGAGCATCTGCCTCTAGAATATCGGAAAGATTTGAAGGTGGAGCAGTCAAGATTCGGAGCCCATAAGCTCCATTCTTCCACGATGCGGTCCAAGATACTTATACAGCAGATAAAGATGCAAATTTAGGTCCCAGGAGCTGCATACAAACATACATTTTAACTACCTGCTACCCTATTTTGAATTTGAGAATGCAGATTGTGTCCTCGATTTTTGGAGCCAACTAATAAGTTTACGAAGTTTGTGATATTGAATATCTTAGTTGGATACACAAAATCGCGTTTAGTGTATCTTACCAAACTACCAACATTGAATGTATCTTTATGATTTCAACATGCGAAAGAGAAGGAAACGTAGGAAGATGAAGTTAGGTATTTGATTCTCAACATCAAGGGAATCAAATACATAATATCCTTACGTAGCTCTGTCAGAAGTCTCTATAAATCATTTAGATCAGTAATGTAGAAAAGATCTAATATTTTTTTTACGAGATAAAGTAAAATCACATTTGAGCGCAAGTGACAATGCAATTTTCTTTCGCTACCTTTTCACTTTTTTATTTTGCTTGAGAATTTTAAGATTTTTTTATTATTAGAGCAGTGAGTTTACTCAAGAGCAGGGTGACTTTGTTTGTTAGGATGATAATCGTATAACTTTGTATCAGGTACTGTTTTTTTTGTTTTATTATTTTTGTTATTCCATGAAAATTATAATATTTTTTGTAAAAAGATAAATATTTTCTGCTACCCAGGTTATAACAAGATAGCTACAATCCCTCCCACATCGACACACTTAATAATCACTAAATATAGTTAGTGACACTTCTAGTGACACTTACAACGATAATTCTTAAAAGCACTCTTTTATCGCCACTAATTTGTTCGGTAATAAAAAAACTTAATAATCACTAATTGTCGCTATACGAGGGTTGTACCTATCTTCTTATAAATTGTAGTCAAAGATTTTCACATATCTTTAAGGTTCTTGATTACTCATTCCCTCTCTTGAGTTTATCGAAATTCAAATTTTAAGTTTGTTTTCTAAGAAAGGAAAATATGGAATAGGCTAGTTATTGGAAAAGACTGAAGTCTGGAAAAAAATTAAAGTTGGAAAAAGATTAAAGTGGGCAATCATCTGGAATAAACTCTACACACAATATTTTTAAAAAGCTCATTGCTTTTGCTAGTTTGACTATAGACTTGCATGTATATTTTCTTCCTAGCAGTCTTTCAAATTTTGTAAAAAGTTAAATATTTTCAGATTTAAAAAGAGAATTCATATCGAGTTCCACGTTTAATCGCATACGCTTCACTTTGAGCAAAAAACATTTAATAACACATTTACTACTTTTAGTCACCATTGTGAAGCGTAAGTGACTGTTTTCGGAGCGTATAAATTTCTAAGCATATCTTATATTTGAGAAATGAGCTTCACACAAATTCATTTAAGCTTTACTTTTACTTGTACTAATAATAGTGCCGGAGTACCTTTTAACATCAATTTTGTACGCTTTTAGCATCTATCGTGGCGCTCGTATGTCAACGTAAAACTCTAATATGACCTCCTAAATACGAAATAAACTTTAGTGTAGCAGCAATAGTAATGTAATGACGTGGTGTAACTAGCAGATCAGATGAGAAAACAACAAATTCCCAACTCTGTATTTTTTGAAAATTTCTTCTATCGCACTAGATCTCACATGTTCGTCACACTACACTACATGATATATATCTGACGATTTTCTTGCTAAATTGGTATAAGGATATCTAGTAAGAAATAATTTTGTTTTTGTTACTCGTACTTTCCCCGCTCTTTTAAATTAAACCTTGAACTCCTATTTTTGGTACTTACTCCTTGAACTTATACTCTGTCTCTAAATTAATCCTCATATTTATTTTTGCTTTTAAGTTGAGGGCTAAACTCTTGACTTCATGCTTTAAAGTAACAAATGTCACATGCCAAGCACGTGACACAGCTCAACTTATAATTTCTCATCCAACCCCACTTCCTCTGCCGCCTGGTCTGCCCACCTCATTAAACCACCACCACCATACCAGCATAGTCACCACCCCATAGAAACCACCACCGATGCATCACCAGCAATCACCCATCAAATGCATTACCGCCACCGCCACCACACCAGCTGCAACCAAAATTAACAATAAACCCGCAACCACTGCACTGGCAAACCCACAACTACGATCACAATCGACTGCCAAACCCAAAGCTGCCACCACCATTATTGACCTTAATACCTACCACGACATATTGCCACACCCACCAAAAATCTCCCCACACCCGCCGTCATTCACGGCCACCACCACCAGTCTCCTCCTCGCCACATCATCAAGGCTGAGTGCGGTGGAGTCATGACCAAAGACGAAGACGAAAGAGGAGGAAAAAGGAAGGATTTTTTAATGACACAAATACCCATAGATCTGATTAGAAAAAAAAAAAAGAACAAATACCCATAGATCATGCACTATCATCCGATCATGTGTCGCCGCTTCAGTGTAGGATACTGACCAAAAAGTGACCGTGGTACTCGCTCTTTCGTGGAGCTGTGGGCACCTTGGCCGTATAAAGCATGTCATGGGGAAGGAGATCTGCCATTCTGAAGTGCAGTCTACATCAAACTCTCTTGACTCCTGAACCTTTTGACTATGTGGTCAGGGATTCACTGCTTTTTCCTACCTTAGGTGCTTAGCTATATATTGTTGAACCACGATGTGACCAACCCACCTAGAGGTGTCAAAGGGCCGGGCTTGGGCCGGGCTTGGGCCGGCCCAGCGGGCCAGAAAAAGGGCCGGGCCATTTCGGGCTTTGGGCCTTGTAAACCGGGCCGGGCCCAAATCTTAGAAATGGAGGCCCTGTTCAGGCCCAAGCCCTAGGCCCTAACTTTAAGGCCGGGCCTAGTGCCGGGCCCAGGCCCTTTTTTTTTTTTCTTTTTTGTGTTGCAAAAATACTAATTCACAAAATAAATACAATTGATATGCCCTAAACCATTCAATATCTCTCTCATGACTAATGAAGTGCCTTAGAGCTTTACGTTTACTCTATTTGAGATTATTGATTAGCAACAAAGAGTAATTTTGAATCGCAAAAAGACAATCTATTCACACGAGTAAATATAAAGAAATGTGCATGTCCAAAAAGTTAAAATAAAAGAGTAAAATATGAGGTGTAGAGAGAATGATGTGCAAGAAAGAAGGGGAAAAGAAAAAAAATGACTCAAAATGGTTTAGGGCCAGATTTAGGGCCAAAGGGCTGGGCCAAAATAGGGCCGAAAAGAGGGCCAGAAAAGGGGCAAGGGCCGGGCCAATTTTAGAAAATATTAGGCCTGGCCCTAGCCCAGGCCCAAGGCCCTACAGGTTAGGGCCAGCACTATTCACGTTTAGGGCCGGGCCAGCCCGGGCCAAAAACGGGCCGGATCGGGCCGGCCCGCGGGCTGCCCAACCCTTTTGACACCTTTAAACCCACCAGATCGAGCTGCTTGCTGTCTAATCCCTTTTTCATTGACTTTTTCTCCGTGTATATGTCACCAATCCATGGGGGAAAGGTCCGTATTGACGTTACAAATGCGATTGTTGGAGTTGTTTATATACTTGGGCAAATTACACTTATATCCTTGAGGTTATGGTATAATTACAGTCAATGATATTAAGTTTCAAAATGTAACATTTCGTGATCAAAAACCTTAATTTTGTAATACTTGTGTCCATCCGTTAGGGTTCCGTCCAAAAAGTATAATTTTTTTATGATGTCATCGTTACGTATTTTCAAAATGGCAATACTGCCCTCTACTGTATATACTAAATAATTACACTTATGTCCCTGAGGTTAGGGTATAATTACAGGTAAGGACAATAGTTTGGACAAATTACACTTATGTCCAATATAATGGTTTAAATGTTCAAATTAGGATTAGATTTTTTTAGGCAAATTACACTTATGTCCAATATAATGGTTTAAATGTTTAAATTAGGATTATGATTTTTTAAGGTTTGTATAAAAACCCTAATTTTCAAATTAGGTTTCCAAATTACCGCCGGCGACCAATCTTTTGCCGGCGTCGCTCCCATCGCCGGCGACGTTGCCTTTCCCCCTCCATCTCTTCTCTCCCCCCACCTCGCCCCCGCAGCAGCCCCTTCCCTCGCTCTACGCCGACAGCTCCATCGCCCTATCCCTCCCCACCCCGTAGTCGCCCCCCACCATACTTATACACCACTGCCAACCACCATGCCAACCTCTGTGACCCAACTACCCGGCGCCATCGCAATTACCCACCACCCCGCACCGCCGCCATAACCCACTCTTCTTTCTTCCCAAACCAAAACCCGCCATCAATTCAACAACCAAAAAAACAAACCTACCGTGATTCTGAGTTGTGGCATGAGAGAGAGAGAGAGAGAGGGGAGGCGATTCGATGTGGGTAAGAGACCGGTCGAGCGGCGGAGTGGAGAGGGAGCGACAATGGCGGCATGGGGGGGGAGCGTGGAGAGATTGAATCTGATATGAGAGATTGAATTGGAGAGAGAAAGGAGAGAACACAAAAAGATAAAAGAAAATTGGAATTTTAATTTCAATTAGGGGCAATAAAGTCTTTTTGTCAAAACCGTTATGTATTTTTGTATTCCGTCTGGTCAATGGACATAAGTGTAATTTGTCCAAACTATTGTCCTTACCTGTAATTATACCCTAACCTCAGGGACATAAGTGTAATTTGCCCTATATACTTATACCGAGTAATATTTTATGAGATTCAGAATTTATGGTCCGAATTATTTATTTTGTTAAGAGTTAATTATTCGGTTGACTATTGTACTATTAGACAAATTCAACTTTGATCGCTAAAAATCGATTTATTTCAAAGTGACCACTAAATTTCAAAATTCGTTTTAATCACGCTACTCCGTCAAATTCAGTCCGTTTATTTAGGGATAAAATTGTCAATGCATTGTTCACTTTCTTCCTTCTTCTTCTTCAGGCGCGCGCGCACACACACACACACACACACACACACACACTCACACACAGTAGCTTGATACCATCGTTGTGGAGCGTGAGGCGTCCAAACTAAAGAGCTATATATAAACTTCAAAAATTTCAAGAATCCATTTCTTGTTGCTTGCACTTCTTGGCTCTTGTGCTCAAGCAAGAACCCATTTTGAGCTTCTTGAATGTTTTCAGGTAATTATGCCATAAAATTCTTCTTTGTTAACCAACCCAAAGGCTGATTTAACTCACCCAAAATTCAATTAACAAGAACATTTTGGATTTTTCTCTATAAGAATTGAACTTGCGCATTTGTTGAAATTTGGTCTTTGCAGGTCATGGAGACAGAGAAAGGAGAAGCAAAGTAAAAATTGGAAGATTATGAAATGAGTGAGCAGATTAGGATGGGGTGATTGAACCTAAAGTAACATGCAAAGACCATATTTCTCTATATTTGAACAAATTGGATCTTTTGAAGTAACAAATTTCAACATTAGGGTTCTTCACATTTGAACAGATCCAATTTACTCAAATGAAATTTGGTATAGATCCAATCTGCAAATTTGTCCACGTTAGGGTTCTTCATATTTGAACAAGATCTTTTGAAGTAGCCCAAAGTGATAGAGCAGATTAGGGTTCTTCATAAAAAGACCAATATAGCCCTGAGTAACCTAAAGAAGTCAAGCTTAATTTGACGGAGTGGCCTGATTGAAACAAATTTCAAAATTTAGTGGTCATTTTGACGGAAATTGATGTCTAATAACCAAAGTTGAATTTGTCTAATGGTACAGTGGTCAACCGAGTAATTAACTCTTTTGTTAATTATAACTTAAGTCTTTCAAAAGGTTAGTCAAACCTCCATTTTGCGAGTTCATGGTTATGATCTTATAAGGCAAATATCTTTATATCTCACATCCAACATGACTCGTGAGGTACCATTATATTCTGTTATGACCCGATCCACTGCTAATAGATCGGACAAACAGGTACCGGAGATAACCCATCATGGTACGGGTAGAATTTACTTAGAGTTTTGCCGGTAGCATTTTTTTTTACTCATGCCTAATCTACCCTGGTTGGGTATACCCGCAAGTAATGCATAGTTTTCTCCCATTTTTCTCCATTCTTTTTTCCCCCAGAATACACACAGACGCACAGAAACACGTACATAGAAGGAAACACACACGAACGTGTGCACGCAAATACGCAACATATAGAATAAACATCAGACATTTACACACAAAACAAACAACACATGCACACAACATATTGCACTCATAGATGTTCATACACACATGCACACACTCATACATAGAACAAACAGTAGGCATGTACAGAAACACCCACACAAAGATGAACACACACATGCACACATAAGCAAACACATACTTAGAGGAGGCAAAGGACGGTGGGCTGTTACGATGGTTTGTTCCCCTAATGGCGCGAGGAAAATAGTGTTGGAGTTACTGTGTGACTGAGTGAAAAAGAAGAAATAACCAAGAGATCAAAAGTTGAAACCTTAAGTTTAGTTCACCCGCGGATATGCATATGTTCGATGCGCTCTTACCTGATCTGTACGAGTATGCGTAACAATTACTCACTAATTACGACAAGACAAAACGCATGCCCATACCTAGTTTTTCAGCCCTAGGTCGGGTCTACCTATAGGTACGTGTAGGCTTTTCGAGATCTAACCGCTACACGTTAGGGAAATGACTCATTCTAAAGGGCCGGTCAAACTAGGTAGCTATGAGTTCGTTCTAGGATCTTATAAGGCAAATCTCATATTTTCTCACATCTGATGTGTGATTGTGATATCCCATGTCAGATGTGAGAGTATGAGATTTTTCCTTCAAAGGACCTTACCAACCAACTCATAAGTACCTATTTTGGTTGGTCCTTTTAAGGAAGATATTGTCTAGTTATCGGGCCCTAGACTGTGTCCTTACAAAAGTAATGAAGCCATTATGCTAAATACAAGGGTTTGATAGACATATACAATTTGGATTTTCTTAAGTTTCGGAATTCCAATTATCTTCTCGACCTAAAATAAACGAAAACTCATTTGAAATAGAACTGCTACAACAAATATTAAAGATTTTAATAACTTTTTTACTGCATTACTATCTCATTGAGCATTGGAAAAGCATTTAAGTTTTATGAGATTACATGTTTGCAAGCCCTATATTATTTTTTTGCAAAATAAAAATTACAATGATTGTTCGAGTCTATAAATAGCACTTTGGGGGCCTAATTGGAGCCCTGCCCTGCTCTGCAAGGCACCTTTTTGAGGAAGCCCTACTTGGATTTGGGGCAAATCGGGATGATAATCAATTGGGACTATTTAAAATTTCGTCCTCACTAACTTAACCCAAATAAATAAGAAAAACTTAACCCATATACTGTTTTTTCCTTTTTGTCTCCACACACGCAAGCCTACTGCAAAGTAACCACCACCGACCATCGCTGCTGACTGTTGGTAGCCACTGTAGCCAACCCTTGATCACTGTCGTCGACCCTCTAACATACGCCGACCAACTCTGCCAGTCGTAAATTGCCGTCATTCAACTTCAGCCTCCATCTCTGCCAATTGGAATAAAGGAACTTTTTTTTCAATGTAACTAGTTTCTGAACAAGTTGACTGCATTTGAATAAGGTTAATAAGGGTGGGTTAGATCTAATAAGATGGGGCGGGTAGGGGCAGGACGCCTTAAGTAAATATGGGGTAACATGGGGATGAGGCAACTTGGTTTAGGATGGGGCGCCCCCCCACATATAATTGCCTTCCTTGTTCGAGTTTGATCCAATTAATAGTAGTAAGTTATATACGTCTAAAGTTCTTTGGTGGATATATAAGACCATAAGAAACTTGTATGATTAGTCCAATAGAAGGAAATCCTTTTACTTCTCAAACAACACCTACTCTTATTTCATGCACTTGTTTCTCTTTAAATTCTTGAAACTTTTTAAAGAATACTAGTAGTTCACCAGGTGCGCTGCATGTTGATGGTTTGCAAAGTAGCTTGTGAACAACTAATAAGACAGAAACTCATCTCAGACAAATAAGAGGACTAGGGGCTCCAAGTCTTCCGATATCCAGTTATATATCTTGAGCTATGAGGAGGCAGAATGTAACAAAAGCTTTGAGAGAACAAAATTCTGTTTCTTTTGTTCATTATCTCAAGAAACAGTTAAAATTTTTCATCTTTTCTAAAAGCGGCTAACTAATTTAGGAACAACAATCAACTCAACAATATATACATGAATACCAAACTGCAAGCCAAAAAAAGGGGAACCGAAGATGGTACTTCCAACGGGCATTCCCCTTCTGATGCACATAAATGTACAACACCAAATTCTGCAACTTGCAGACAATAGGACATGACTGTAGAATATCTTCTTCAAGTAATTTACTCAAAACACTATCAAAGAAAACTAACTTGGAATTCAACCTGTCAAGCACCCATATTGACTACACACTTTGCCTTAGGAGACATAGAACTGCAAGAGTTCTCACTTTCACGCTGAACATGGGAGGCCACAAAGGGTGTCTAAAAATATTCCACCATTCTATCTCAATAGAAAAAGAGGTAACTCAGCGAAGAGGCTCTCAAAAAGTTTTTTCAAAAGTCCCATTATCAAATAATAAATGATTGCATAGATGAATTAAATTCGTTGACCACAAAGCCTAGCATTTTATAGATACCAACTTTTACTAAGAATAGAACGAACTGCAAGACGACTACTTGCATAGAGCAACTCGTTGTTTTAAATGTTCACAAATGATACTCAGAGGCCATAATTGCTATTGGCGGAAGAGAATGTCGTCAGAGAAATATTCTATCTTTTCCTTCACTTTGTTAAACCTAGAACATATATAGAATTAAAAACAGAACTTCGTAAGTGCGTCAAAGCATTTTCCAATAACCAAGGACAAAAGGATTTTGTAGCATATATATGTATTAGTTTGTTCAAGTATTATACAATACCACATGAGTCCCCCAGAAGTTGGTGTAGGTAGAGTAGCTTTTATTTCATCTCGAGCACAAATTGCCAAGTAGCCAAGAGAGGGAAGGAGCTGTTAAAGTCTTCTAGTTATAGTTTAAGAGTATGCCAAACCAAACTGTTGAGAATTTTATCGTGATTCATAGGAGACGAGGTCCAAATCTCTAAGGACGCATAAAATGAATCATACATATTGTATATTTTTCTCAAGGCTGAAAAACTTTTTCTACATCAGTGCAAAAACAATTCAGTGCTTCCTACTTCCATAATTGTCCGGGTTTAATTCATCCCTCTACTTTAAAATATATATAGATTCTTTGAGCTCTCAATTTGAGTTCGGTTATGTATGTAACTCCTCAAGCAAAATAGTTGATGTGGTATAACCAAAGCATGCAGATTCGCACACACTTCAAATTTACAATTACTTATCTCAAGATCTTAACTACCATAACCCCTACCAAGATCTACCACTGTACATCAACTCAGTGATTCATCTAAAGCCTCAAATTAACAATCCTTGTCACCTTGGTAAAAGCTTGAAACTTTTCTTACCCTTAACCTAGCCAACACATCTCAAAACTTCTCTGCCATTGCATGTTGTTGGCTAGTTGGTTATGTAAGCTCTCTTAAAAACGGGAACATTGTATCCTTCCAAACAAAAAGGAACATAATTGAAGTATCACCTTACTGTTCTTGACTGAAAATGATCTTCAACAAGTGTGACATTATGCCGACACGTACTTAATTCTTAAACCACCGAAAGTAAAATGTTAAACGGAATAACCTAAGGACATACTCTGATGATATTTAATGTATAGTTTAACCAATCACTAGCCCTTCAAGTGATTCTCATAATTACAAGTGATTCTCTACACATGTATTTCGCAAAATATTATTAACCTCATGTGTTGAATGGCATGTTCAGTTGAAATTCAACGATTTTACTTTCTTACTTCATCATTACCCATGACTTTTATGCATCATTTATGACATTTTGGTTTCTTTGAGTTCTTCTCTCAACTCCTAATGCTCGAGTTCGGTAAGATAAAACCTCCTCCAACCAAACACATAATGTGGTCATCTCCAATGCATTAAACGCATTATTCAACAAACTACATGACCTAGTGGTTGGGTCATCCTACAGTCACCCATCTCAGAGTCACAACTACTGAATTCTTTGCAAATTAAGAGCAGACATTGGCTTCAAGTTCATAGCCGCTAATAAATAAGAATATCACAACTGAGTCACTTAACTACATCCGCAACCCTCCTGCCATCATATCATAGGAAACTCGATTAATGTAAGCTTAATTTTTTCCAAGGCCTTGACCTAGACATTGCATCTCAAAGTTTCTCTGGCATGCCTGCTTTATTGCAGATCGATTAGATTTGACTTGGAAACAAGAAAATTATATTCTTCTTAAGCAAGAGAATTGAATAACAAAAAAAATTACCTATCTTCTGCAGATGTAACATTATGCAAACTAAAACACTCAACTTTTAAAGAATCAAAAGGAGAAGTTCCCACGATAGTGCTTGTTTTCACACTCTATTTTCAGCATAAATTGCGGCTAGAAAACATCACCATAAGCAAATTTTCACGAACCATAGGGTCTACACAAGAAATGTAATTTTCATGAGCCAAAATTAAATAGCTAGTTGCAAGTGTATGAGGTTCAAGTATGTGGCCCTAATCTGCAACAGGACAATATAACTTCATGATAGTTCAAACACAACCCATATTGTAGGTTGACGTCTTTGGCCACGTAGTTGCAACCATATACGCATATACGATGGTATATATAAGTTATGAATAAGAAATTTGTAAATAAATGATATTGTGAATCTCCACATTGTGGTTAAAAAGAGAAATACCCTTTCAGATAGTGTAGTCCTTTTTCTTCCTACCTTTTTTTTAAACCACTGGTTTATGAGATATAAATCTACGTGGTAATAAGAACTTTCAGCTAAAAACACATTGTTGCAGGTCCGTTCCTGAAACTCCTCGTTCTCTTTTTCCTTTAGTTTGGTAACAATCCCAAGTATGGAACCAATGATGGTCTCTTAGTTGCAACATAATCATGTTTTCCCAGGTCAGATTACATGCATCTTCAGTTCTCGACTATTTGTTAGTTCGCTTGACATGATATTGTAATATAATATGTATTGACAATACAAATACATCTAATATCTAGGAGTAATATCTTAAAGTACCTAAGGAATTATGAATCTTTCGCAATGAATCAAAAGGATATATGCCCTTTATTATTCTTTATTCCTTTTCAACCATCTTGTTTAAATGGTTTATGACTGATATAGCTAAATATATCCGCCCAACCAACTGTTGACACGTGGCGTAACCAATTCTGAGTGGGCTAACAGACTCATATCGGATAAACTTCAGAGGACAGATAGAGATTGGTTAGGACTCATGCACTAATAGAAGAGTCCTGGTATGACTCTTCTACAAAAGGATCAATCAGAATAGAGTTCTAAAGAAGAAGGAAGTCTGGAAGCGGTTTATATATAGGGCGAATCCTCAGGTACACAGACAGGTTCACACAGACACACAAACACCCAGTTCATTTTCGATTATTCAGACTCCTACTCTAGTAGCGACATTCTGACTTTAGCATCGGAGCATCCTCCACCGGAACATCCCCGGTGGTCACTTCGTGTTCTGTTTTGCAGGTGCATTTCCTGGCCGTGGTCTCGATCAATATTCAAGCAGTAACATTTTGGCGCCATCCGTGGGACCGAGAGAGAACATGGCTAGACAATCATCTTCAAATAACACTCCGGTCAGCCGCTCCGTCCAGAATAGGCGAACAAGATCAAGCGGCTCCCGCCGAAGAGGGCGACAGTCAACACCTTCCCAACGATATTCCAGTAATGACTGCATTAACGTGACTTCAGTCACCCCAAGAATGACTGAAAGCTCCCAGGGGACTCGTTCTCTGACCCCACCTTTAAAAAGAGGAGACCTGCGTCATCGCCTAACCCGGAGGCTGTTTGACACTCCAAATGCTGAGCTGACCAGAGAAATTCATGAACTTAAGGACGTGGTAACCACTCTACAGAAGCAGCTCGAAAGGGTGGTCCCCACAACTTCTGCTAATCATACACATCTCGATCCGAGCGACCTCCGTCTCAGACTGACCTCAAGGTCCAGTTATGGGAGAAAGAATAGATCAGAGACGGATCCTGACTATCAGCCAGGGCAAGAAAGTGAGAAACATGTTACCAGAAGTGGTTCACGTTTTCGACGTGAGGAGTCACTTGAGGACAGCACAAACTCGCCTCCTGTGGTAGGCAGTGAAAATCTAGGTCGAAGAGGCGCAATCCAAAGGCACTGTCCTCAAGGACAGATCCATACACCCACATGGAAAGCACGCCCACAAGGGCGACCTTGTCACAAAGCCATCTCCAAATCCTCCCCAGAGGATTCTGCTCCCCCAAGGGAAGATTCTGGATACCCCCTATCCAAAAGTATAGAGAAGGCGAAGCTTCCTCCAAATTTTCGGATGCCACAGTGCGACCTATATGATGGAAGCGGAGATCCTGGAGAGCATGTCTATCAATTTCAAACGAATATGTTACTCCTCCAGGCCTCAGATGCTGTCATGTGCCGAGCATTCCCAACTACTTTGAGGAAAGCAGCACATGCATGGTTCAAGTCCCTACGACCCAGGTCCATCCATTCCTTCAACCAGTTATCAGACTTGTTCCAAAAGCATTTTGTAAGCAGCCGAACTCGGAGAAAGAATTCGGCCAGTCTTCTCAATGTGGTCCAAGAAAGAAATGAGTCCTTGTCGCGATATTTGGGACGTTTCAATGCGGCAACTTTGGAAATAGATAACCTGGATGAATCAGTAAAGTACACAGCTTTTATGCGAGGGCTTCGTCCTACATCCAAATTCGCGTTCGCAGTAAATAAGAGTCCTCCAGGAAACATGAGCGCCTTGCTGGATAAAGCCAATAAGTATATCCAGGCTGAAGAATATTTGGAGACTCACAATGGACAGCGAGGAGACAATGGACATGATCAAGACAAGAGAACTCGCGGAGATAGTCCAAGAGTTGGGCAGAGTTCTAAGCGATCAAGAAGGGATGAAAGGCGTCCCAAAGAGATGTTAGACATGAAGAATTTGACACTATTAACTGCAAGGCCATCTCAGATTCTCCATGAAATAAAAGATAAGGAGATGCTGGAAAGACCAGAGAAGATGAGGTCGCCGCCCAGCAAGAGAGATAGAAACTTGTGGTGCCGTTACCACAATGATCATGGTCACACCACCGACAATTGTGAATCGCTCAAGCGTGCAATAGAAGCCCTTATCAAACGCGGACATTTGCGTGGATATGTCAACAGAAGGAATGAAAAGAGGGAAGTCACTCCCTTAGGGAGAAAAGAAGATGTGCAAGAGAATGCGGGAGTCATAAATACCATCTCGGGGGGAATAGCCGCAGGAGGCTCTTCTGGACAAGGAAGAAAAGCCTACGCAAGGGAAATCTTCACAACTATGGGACCATCGACCAAAAAGCAGAAGATTGAACCAGCCCCCACAATATCCTTCTCCGATAACGACGTGGGTGATACTAGAATACCCCATGATGACCCTCTAGTTATCACACTCCGAGTGGGAAACTTCGACATGAAAAGGATTCTCGTTGACAACGGGAGCTCGGCGGAAATACTTTTCTATGAAGCTTTCCAAAAGATGAATATACCAGCTGACCGCTTACGGAGGATTGAGACGCCCCTCTACGGCTTCTCTAACCATCCGGTTGCTTGCGAGGGAATTATTGCACTGCCCGTCATTGTGGGAGACTCTCCAACCCAAGCAAAGTTGATGCTAGACTTCATAGTAGTACGCATCCCTTCGGCCTATAATGCAATTTTGGGCCGAACAGCATTAAACCAATTAAAAGCTGTGGTATCTACGTACCACATGAAGATGAAATTCCCCACGGAGAATGGAGTCGGGGAAGTCAAGGGCGATCAAGTGGTGGCTCGGCAGTGCTACATGGCATCATGCCGAAATAGAGCCAATGAAACCCTCATGATAGAAGATCTGAGGGATGAGACAAAAATCGAAAGAGGTAAGCCCGCTGAAGACCTCACTCATATTGAGTTATATCCAGGAATTCAAGAAAAGACAGTGAGAATAGGAACCGGTCTATCAGACAGCCTCAAGCTCAAGCTTGTGGATTTGTTAAGGAGCTATTCAGATATCTTTGCGTGGACGGCATCCGATATGCCTGGGATTGATCCTGAGGTGATCACCCACAAATTGAACGTTGACCCTGGTAAGAAGCCAGTCAAGCAAAAGAAGAGGACATTCGCTCCCGAGAGACAAGTTAAAATCGAGGAGGAAGTTGAAAAATTGTTGGCAGCCGGATTCATTGAAGAGATATCATACCCAGATTGGATCGCCAACGTCGTGATGGTACCCAAGTCGAGCGACCGGTGGCGAATATGCATTGATTTCACGGACCTCAACAAGGCCTGCCCAAAGGACAGTTACCCGTTACCACGTATTGATATTTTGATCGATGCTACCTCGGGTCATAAATTGTTGAGTTTTATGGATGCATACTCAGGATACAATCAGATAAAGATGTGTGTAGATGACATCCCCAAAACTTCCTTCATTACAGAACGTGGGCTGTACTGTTACAAAGTCACTCCTAGCGGGAATAAGGTTGGCACACTCTCTCAAAGTTGACTCTCTTTCCGTCCATAGTGATTCTCAATTAATTGTGAACCATATCTCGGGAGAATATGGGGCAAAAGATGAGAGAATGGCCCAGTACCTCCAAGCTGTGAAAACGGAAGCCGCTTTGTTCAAAAATTTCGCCATCCGCCACATACCACGAGACCAAAATGCCCAAGCAGACTCACTGTCGAGACTGACTTCCGAAGACATTTCGGAATTAAACAGAGCGGTATACATTGAATTCCTCCAAGAAAGAAGTATCCAGATCTCAAAGGAGGTCAATGTGATAGAAGAGGAACCTTGCTGGATGGACCCAATTATTCAGTACCTTGTCTCAGGAATATTACCGTCAGAAAAAAGCGGAGCTCGCAATTTACGTGCTAAAGCTGTTCGGTTTGCCCTGGTAGACGGGGTACTGTATAAAAAGTCTTTCAGTCTGCCATACCTAAAGTGCTTAAGCCCTAGAGAGGCAGATTATGCGTTACAAGAAGTCCACGAAGGAATTTGCGGACAACACTTGGGGGGAAGAAACCTGGCCCACAAAATCTTGCGGCAAGGTTATTATTGGCCAGGTATGCAGAAAGAAGCGATCAAATTTACAAAAAAGTGTGATCGTTGTCAAAAATTTGCTCCGCTGACGCACACGCCGGCAGCACCACTTAGTATCTTGACTTCCCCAATTCCGTTTGCAATGTGGGGAATGGATATTTTGGGCCCATTCCCGGTGGCCACTGGACAAAGGCGTTTTGTGATAGTCGCCATCGACTACTTCACGAAATGGGCTGAGGCCGAATCATTGGCCACTATAACAGCATCGAAATGCGAAGAGTTCTTCTGGAAGAACGTTGTTTGCCGCTTTGGGGTGCCGAAGATCCTAATCACAGATAACGGAAAGCAATTTGACAATTCCAACTTTCGAAGATTTTGTGAAGGTCTCTCTATTGATCTCCGTTTTACATCGGTTGCTCACCCCCAATCCAATGGGCAGACAGAGAACATGAATCGTTCAATTCTTCAAGGGTTGAAAAGAAAGTTAGATGATGCAAAGGGGGCATGGGTTGATGAGCTTCCTAAAGTACTTTGGGCATACCGCACAACACCTCATTCTGTGACAGGTGAAACACCATTCCTTCTATCTTTTGGTACCGAGGCGCTGCTACCAGTAGAAGTGGGCCTCCCCACGGTTCGAGTGTTACATTTCTCAGAGAAAGAAAACGAAGAGAATCTCAGAGGGAATTTAGATCTATTAGATGATGTGCGAGCTCAAGCCTTAGATCGGATGATATCAACGAAACAACGAGTTGCGAGATTCTACAATCGAAAGGTCCGACTGAGGATGTTCAGAGTCGGAGATCTTGTCCTCAGAAAACTGGAAGTTTCAAACCCAAAGGCCGCTGTGGGGAAACTGTCCCCAAATTGGGAGGGACCTTATAAGATATCAAAAGTGCTCAGGCTAGGCGCTTATTCACTGGAAACACTTTCAGGGGAAGCGATCCCGCGAACATGGAATGCTGATAACTTGAGGAAATACTACCAGTAAATTCTTAAGGAAAAGCGAAGACATTCTTCTTATTATTTTGGGGGGAAGTAGCATAAAAGCATAGTTGGATGTAAAGAAGAAGTGTTTCAGTTATAATGAAATTCAACAAAAGTTTGAAGCATTTCATTTCGTCTATTTATACATCTTCATTCCTGTGAGAAAGACCAGTTGCTTACATTAGCATATCAATTTCTGGCCACTTTAACTAATGATATGTATGTTCTCAAGAACGATAGACATCTAATATCCGAGCAGACTGCCCGAACAGACTGCTCGTCTACGGAAAACAGCGAATGTTGCCCAAGCAAAATATCACCCAGTGATAAGGTATGACACAAGTTTTACCTAACACGGTCTAGCTTTAGTTCTAGCCCGAGAAACGGCAAAACCAAGTGGGAGTTCGTCGTCCTACCCTGTTTTGTTAATTCGAAACTTGGCCGAGCGTGAGTGCGAGGCTTCTTTGCCAGCCCTTAGCTGACGATAAGGGTTCGCGTCAAAGTAAAACACAAGCATGATGTGGTTAGCTCAAGTTAAAGAACACACTTGTACAAAACTAACACCCTCCACAGGAGTGATGACCATCCCTCAAAGGGACAGTCAAACATTTGGCACATGCAACCATTTGCATGCACAGCTCTATGTCCTCTTTCTAGAGAGGTTAACGTGAAGTATATCACCCCAAATGTACAAGGTAAGACCCAAGTCTTTACCGAACACGGTCCAGTAAAGGTTTTAGACAAAAACAAAATCAAAGCAAAGGACGATACATTCACAACGCGAGTATGCAAAAGTGAAACCCCTTTATTTGAAAGGGAAAACGTTTCAAGTGCAAAGGCTTCGTAGGCCAAAACATAGACATGAATTACAAAGCTGATGAGATGAAAACAAAAAATGTCCTAAGACGGAGGAGCAGTCCCGGATCGGACACTTTTCTCCCCAGGAGAAACAACATCTCCAACTTCAACAGGTGCAGCAGTCTCGCCCGATGGAGAATCGAAACTGGGCACCACAATGTCGTCCAAGAAGATGTTTGGATATTTGGCTGCTGTTAACTCTTTGGCTTTCTGAAAGCCCTCTTGAAAAATGGAGAGCCCATCTTCTGTCCGTTTCCGGAGCCATTCGTCGCCAGCAGTACCATCAAGGAAGGCGTGGATGGCTTTATTACCAATTTCGGCCTTCTCCTGCTTCAGCTTCTCACATCTTCTTTCAAAACGGCCGACCTTGTTAAGCAGATCAGCAGTCTCCATCTTTAGGGCCTTGACCTCCTTGTCAAGTTTCTCAGCTTTGGCTTCGGCAGCTCTCTTGTCAGTTTCTGCATTGCGAGCCACATCCATCGCCATGGAAAACCTTTCCTGCATCTGGCTGCTATAACAGTAAGCCTGAAAATAAGAGGGAGATAAAGACAGATTATGTATCAGAAGTGCAGGAAGAGCTTAAATAACGACACGCAAGAGGAAAAAGAAGTGAAGTCCTTACGTTGTAAGCAGCTTGGACGTGCGCCATAGCGAAGGCTTCATGAGGTTGATTCTCCAAAATCAACTTATCACTTGGCAACACCCCGTGAGCCAAGTGCTGAGCAGAGACATTTGCATGAGGCATTCCTGAATCACCTCTCTTGATAGTCCATCGAGGACGAAAGATGGGATCCTTGTCGATAGGGATATCTTCAACCACCAAAGGAGGCACCGGAGGAGTAGGTGCACGTAGCCGTTTCACAAGAGGGGAAGAACCTTCCCCCGCACCTTCTTTTCTTTTCCCTTTCGATGCCCTTTGCATCAGTCCTATAAAATCACCTTTAGCACCTTCTCCTTTGCCAGCCATTTCTGTAAGATAGTAAGAGAGACCGAGTTAGATAACTTGTACGCAAAGAGAAAGGACATAAGAATATAAACACGGCTTCGGACTCTACCTAGACTTGGAGTACTAGAAGATGATGTTCCTATCACCAGTTCTTGAGTCTTAGACTTCGAGACAATTCGAGGTTCTAAAACTGGAGTTGGAGGAACGGGCATAGCAGGGGCAGGAGGAATAAGCCCCGCATGCCGCATCTCTTGTTCTGTAAGGGGTTCGTCAATATTGAGAACGCCCCTCCTCTTTATATGATCAAGCAGCTTCTTCGTCATAGCGTTGGGAGCCAGAAAGCCTTTCTTTTCATAATCTTTACAGAAAGCATTCCACTTTCTTGGGAACTCCCATTTGCCGCTTGGCCGCTGAATGAAGAAGTACCGGGAGTGCCAACCTTTGTTAGATTTGGGACCCCCCTTGATCACCCTGATCCGGTTATGAATGTAATACCAGCCATCGCACCTGGCCACATTCTTTATAAAGCATACCTCAAGGTATAATCTCATGAAGTCATGGACCGTCACTGGATACCCTGAGGTCTGCACAAGATAAATTAAGCCAACTAGTTTCCTCCACCCATTGGGCACGAGCTGACCTGGAGCCATTTTGTAGTGGTTGAAAAAGGCGACTGCAAAGGGATGCATGGGGATTCTATAGCCAGACTTAATCTGGCCTTCATAGACACTGGTTTCCAAGTCTGTACCATAATTGGCAGGCTCTTGGATTGCGGGTACCCGAGCAGAAAAAGGATGAGGCAAAGGATACTCTTTTAAGAGCTCGACAATGCTCTCTTTTGACATCTTATTCCTCTTTTCATCTGAGGCAAACCAAATGTCCTCGTCAAATTTGTCTTCAGCTTCATCTTTGATATCCCCAAGAGCATCATCTTTACGGGGAAATGAAGTGCTAGTTTGGGGAGCTGAAGTTCCTACGTGGCTATAGTGTGTTGAAGTTCCTACTTGTGATGACCTACTCTCCGACTCACTCTCTAAATCGTTCTCTGAAAAACTATTTGAAGAGGACGAAGTACTACTTGAAGTGGACGAAGACATTTTCTAAGACTACGATATTGAAAGCTACTAAAAGGAAATAGATATGTGCCGAACAAGAAGAAGAGAATAGAACTTACTTGTCAAAGTTAAGCCGAACAGTGAAAGTGAATAGCAGGGGGCAAATGAGGAGAGGAACTCCAAATATATAGAGGGAGGAAGAAATAACTTCCCCTATAAAGGCGGTAGCATTCAAGACGCGTGTCCCGCGCGATTCCCGGGGCATTAAATTTTGAAATTTGAAATTGTAACCGTTTAGGTTCTGGCGGCTAAAGGACGGTTGTACTTGACACGTGGCAACACAATTGATAACCTGATCATGAGCCCTCTTCCCAAGAAGCATCTACGGACTACCATCCCGAGCAGGATGACCGAACAGGGCTCCCGACCAGGATGACTTAACAAGGTCCTAGGTCTGCAGTCTCAAGACTGATGCCCGACCAGGATGCCCGTCCAGACATCCCGAGCAGGATGTCCGAACAGGTTTCCCGTCCGGGATCACTTGCAAGGACCAAGGTCAACAGTCTCAAGACTGACGCCCGACCAGGATGCCCGTCCAGACATCCCGAGCAGGATGACCGAACAGGGCTCCCGACCAGGATAACTTAGCAAGGTCCTAGGTCTGCAGTCTCAAGACTGATGCCCGACCAGGATGCCCGTCCAGACATCCCGAGCAGGATGACCGAACAGGGCTCCCGACCAGGATAACTTAGCAAGGTCCTAGGTCTGCAGTCTCAAGACTGATGCCCGACCAGGATGCCCGTCCAGACATCCCGAGCAGGATGACCGAACAGGGCTCCCGACCAGGATAACTTAGCAAGGTCCTAGGTCTGCAGTCTCAAGACTGATGCCCGACCAGGATGCCCGTCCAGACATCCCGAGCAGGATGACCGAACAGGGCTCCCGACCAGGATAACTTAGCAAGGTCCTAGGTCTGCAGTCTCAAGACTGATGCCCGACCAGGATGCCCGTCCAGACATCCCGAGCAGGATGACCGAACAGGGCTCCCGACCAGGATAACTTAGCAAGGTCCTAGGTCTGCAGTCTCAAGACTGATGCCCGACCAGGATGCCCGTCCAGACATCCCGAGCAGGATGTCCGAACAGGGCTCCCGACCAGGATGACTTAGCAAGGCTTAAGTCTACAATCTCAAGACTGCACCCCGACCAGGATGCCCGTTCAGACATCCCGACCAGGATGGCCGAACAGGTTTCCCGACCAGGATGACCTAGCAAGATCGTAGGTCAAAAGTCTCAAGACATGAGGTCGACCAGACTGCCCGAGCAGGAAGCCCGAGCAGGGTTTCTGGTTTACCATCCAAAGAAGGAACAATTGGTCAACCTTCCCGAGCAGGAAGCCCGACCAGGATTCCCGAGCAGGAAGGCCGACCAGACTGCCCGAGCAGGGAAGCCCGAGCAGGGTTCCTTGTTTACCATCCAAAGAAGGAACAATTGGTCAACCTTCCCGAGCAGGAAGCCCGACCAGGATTCCCGAGCAGGAAGGCCGACCAGACTGCCCGAGCAGGGAAGCCCGAGCAGGGTTCCTTGTTTACCATCCAAAGGAGGAACATTGGTTAACCTTCCCGAGCAGGCAGCCCGACCAGGATTCCCGAACAGGAAGACAGACCAAATTGCCCGCGCAGGAAAGTCTGAGCAGGATCCTTGGCTCATTTTCCAAAAGGAAGTATTTGCTCATCCTTCCCGACCAGACTTCCTGAGCAGAAAGCCTGACCAGGGTTCCCGAGCAGAAAGCCCGACCAGACTTCCCGAGCAGAAAACCCGGCCAGGGTTCCCGAGCAGAAAGCCCGACCAGACTTCCCGAGCAGAAAACCCGACCAGGGTTCCCGAGCAGAAATCCCGAGCAGGCCTCCCGAGCAGATTATCCAATTGAGATGCTCAGTCAAGATTTGAGAGCATGATGTTTTGGAAATTCCTAAGTGACAACGGGCATGGAAGATTTGTGGCTGAACTACTTTTAGTCAACTTTCTGCATTAAATGCCTTTAACTGTTCACTTGAAGGAACCGTCAAAGGCAGGGGGCATTATGATATAGCTAAATATATCCGCCCAACCAACTGTTGACACGTGGCGTAACCAATTCTGAGTGGGCTAACAGACTCATATCGGATAAACTTCAGAGGACAGATAGAGATTGGTTAGGACTCATGCACTAATAGAAGAGTCCTGGTATGACTCTTCTACAAAAGGATCAATCAGAATAGAGTTCTAAAGAAGAAGGAAGTCTGGAAGCGGTTTATATATAGGGCGAATCCTCAGGTACACAGACAGGTTCACACAGACACACAAACACCCAGTTCATTTTCGATTATTCAGACTCCTACTCTAGTAGCGACATTCTGACTTTAGCATCGGAGCATCCTCCACCGGAACATCCCCGGTGGTCACTTCGTGTTCTGTTTTGCAGGTGCATTTCCTGGCCGTGGTCTCGATCAATATTCAAGCAGTAACAATGACTATCTAATTCCACATGATTTTGAAACTTTCAGCTATTGACACTACCTCATACGGACCTTTATAAATCTCCTCTTTCTTGTTTGTTTAGAGTTAATCTAGGGTCTCCCGCCATTGCAGGGTGTAGGTTCTGTTAGATGTACGCAGAGAAGCTGTCGCGCACTCTATATCTTTTCTTTTTATCATCGGAGTCAGTTTGTGCATAAATGTATTGGTCACAACATCAATTCTATTTAATTCAGTGAAAGCAGTTGAACAAGCACAAATAGATTCGGGCAGGCACTAATAAGATTAGCTATGACTTTCCTCCATGTACAGAGCCTTTTTCCAAATTATAACATGCCTTATTCTGCTACTGCTTTGGTATCATCTTTGTTTGTACATGCATGGTTTAGTTATGACATAAAGTTCAAACCTCCATTCTCCATTTTTCTCCCTTTCCCTATTTGTCATCAAGATCTATTCGTCTTGTCTTCCCTCTGTTAGCATAGCAACTCTCTTTTCAGCAATGAGAACATGCTATAATGTTGATAGCTTGACAGCTTTTTGGGCATGTCTCTTTTACAACACTTTATTTCATAATATAAAGATGGTTTCTAGATCTCGTATAGATATTGTGGATTAGCAAAGGGCTTTTTTTTAAAAGTAGAATAGGAGAATTGCATTGATAAAGTAATGTTACACAGTCGCTCTGTTCTAGAGCATACAAAGATAATAGGTCACGACATTTTCGTGACTCAGAATACATGACTGTAAAGGTCAGAAAGTAACAATACACCTAATAAATTTACAAAACAAAACATAAGGTGGTAACTTTAGGGCAGACAATCAGGAACCGCACGGCCCAAAGGTGAGCACACCAATTTAGAAAGCGCAGCGCACATCCAAGGATTTTCAACACCGCAATATTCATCCTTCAACTATCGCATATCAAATCCGAACCAAATTCTCACAATATCGGATGGAGGAAACACTGCTCACCCGCAACATACCAAAGTAGTTACACAGGAGGCTCAAAACTAGGAAAGAGCCTTAAAACCCCAAAACAAACCCCCCCGGGGGCCAAAACCAGATTACCCCGAAAGCCACAATACAGATCTCCTCCCCCACCCCCCGGGCCTCATATCCCCCCCCATTTACTTCCCAACAGAACTCACCCCCCAACCCCACCCCTTGAGACCCTATCCCCCCCACCCCACCTCCCAAGACCGTACGGGTGCCCACGAAACAAACCCAAACCAAGGCTAATCCCCTCCACAACAAGCCTCATGTTATGCCACCACAACCAACCGCCCACCCTTCCTCCACCATTTTGCAGTAGGAAACATATAAGAATGAAATTTATACAGCTGAAGGATGGTTTAAAAATGACTGTCAAAATCGTCGGTGAGATTTCGATCACCGCCGGCGAGATACCTGTCACCTCCGGCGAAAGGTGGAAAAGAGGACGACCAAGCAGATCTACTTAGATCTGCCTATATCGACCAAGAGCATAGACTTACCTTGAGGTCGTCGTCTCCGATCAAATCTGATGAGCTACACTTTGCGACGGTTCTCCCACCACTTTTGCCGCCAGCCACCCACTAAGCACGCCGTAGTGGAGACCACCACACGAGACGAGTATAAGGAACCTACGATCTAGTCGCCGTAGTGGCTGCCGCCCCACGCACGTGGAAGCTCGGTGGGGCGGCCATGGTGATGTCTTGCTGTGCAAAGTGCTTTTATTTAAAGTTTACCGTTACATCAGACACGACACATATAGTTTCATGTTGTAACACTTAAAAGAACTATAAAAAATACCCCAATATGGTGTCATAAGTTCTAATTGAGAAGAGGCTTGGGAGGAGATAACATGGGTTCCAATTAAGGAAGCTACTTCTAACATTGTAATCGTGCCATATGTGCGTATGAAAACGGGAACTTGTCACCATTTTCGAAAAGTCTCCTGAGCAATAACGGTCAACAATTCTTCATTTCACTAATGACCAAGAAGTGTCTAAAGTGATTTCTTAGGTCAAAGAAGTAACAGAGTTGAAAAGAAAAGAAACATGCAATTGTGGGATGCTACCCGGGGTGCGAAATTTCTATGCTTTTGGCTATAGCAAAAAATATTTGTAATGAGAATAAGAAAAGGGAATCATTTGGGAAAATGGTCGAGCATGTAGTGTGCACTCAAAATAATAGACCGCGAGAAGAAAAAACAACAAAAAGCTACTATTGTGTTGCTGTAAGAGTTGCATAACTACCAGAAGTTGCCGCCAACATAGATAGTCGTTCCTCAACAAGAGCATACTAAGAGTTCCTATACATCTATTATAGTATAGTATGCTTGAATGTTTGTTAGAGTCTATGGATATTTTGACTTTTAAATTGGCCAATTCTGATAGACACCAAACCAATTTTGTTGGGTTCCTATTAAATTGGACATAATTCATACTGGGAATCAAAATGGTAGATAATTTTGCAGTAGATAATTGAACCCGTATTACAGAGCATTAGTATCAAAAGAATGGAGACGAACATTACCCATTCAACTATGAGAAGCCCAACATGCATGTGTGTGTGGTGTTTGTGTGTGTTTAACCGCCGCAGAAATAAGAGGAACTGACATGGGCCACGACCATGAGAAAATTTTGTAGAAAAAAAGGCATGATGGGAGTGGCGCTGTTGTCTGTTTGAGGCACTAAACGACACTTAATTTGAAATGGCAGGTTAACTGATGTATTGTGTCCTTTAGGTGCAGCCGTGCAGGCGACTTAGACGCGAGTAGGGAGGTGCCTTTTTATAGTTTAATTTAGTTTTTTTTCTTAATTATATAGGGAATGTTAGGAAGACAAATGTCCTTAAATTCCTTCTTCTTTTAAGAAATCAACACCCAAAAAAGAAAAAAAAAGCATAATAGATGATTCAATTTTCAAGAATGACGTAAAAAACCAATTATTGTGTGAGATGAATTTTAGCCATGGTTTATAAGAACCCTGACCACTGTGCAGAAAATCACCACCTTAACTAAATAACATGAAGGAGAAAATAGTAGCATGTTGTAACGAGAGAGGCAGCGAGAGGGAATCAACCTTGGCTACAAACATGTGAGAATTTCATCTTATGCAACAAAGGGACATAGTTGTTCATGGAGAGGAGACGATGATTCGGTAATACCGGTTATATTTCAATAGGGATGACATTCTTTTTATTTTTATTTTTAAGGGGGTATAGTGGAAAGTAAATATTCAGGTTTGCTCTTTTAAGATAGAGAGATTGAGGGGCAAAACTGGAAATGAACTGTGTAGAAACACTATTAAACACCTTAGACTTTTAAGGTAGAGAGATATATATACATGTGTGTGTGTATATATAGGTATTCATATCTACAAATGTATATATACATACACAAATATACGTAGCAAATTGCAAACTAGTATATTGAAATAGTATGTTCATAATCAGAGGCAGAAATAGGGGAGATGCAAATTGCTAAACTTGCAGATAGGCCGTGGAAAAGTTTGGTTTGAGAAGAGGGGACAACAATGGTGGTTCCTTGGTGGTCATAGTCGATATTTGAGGAATTTTAGATTGGAAGACTCGAGGAAGATAAGTATGGAAAGGCAAGGGGGAGTGGGGTTAAAGTTGTCTTTGCACAAGATTACGTGACTTCTATAGATACTAGTTGTGATGCACGTGCGTTGCATGTGGAGTTATTTTTTATGTAGTGATCAATATTGCTTAATAGTCCATTTTGTGATATTGCTTTTCACAAAATATTTAGTTACATTTACAACACATAAATGGAGGAAAAGAGAATGCAGACGGGAGGAGAAAGAAGTCATTAGTCTCATAAATTCGATAAATAAAAAAGTTTGTTCCAATTACAACTTCCCCCCCCCCCCCTTTACCTCTCTTATTTAAAAGTATGTCAATAATAAAATATCAATTAGTACATTATACTATTTGATTTCTAAATATAAATCCACATATAGAGAACACTATAATTTGCAATGATATAATGGTTACGAAATATGTGTATTTGAAGGCCATTTTCACACATCCAATTTTAGAGTCGTCTTATATATTTATGGTATAATTATATATATAAAATAGTACCACTCAAGCTTACAGAAAGTAAAGGAAAAGAAAATGATTATCAGCAAAATGCAATCCACACATATAATTAAAAAAAGGTGAACACTATTTAATAGCAACCAGTGAAACCTAGTACGAATATATTTCATCAAAAAGATACAGTAACACACATGCATAGAATTATAGCAAATGTTGGCTACATATATTGATACAACCACCATTAGGGGTAAAGAGATCATCTAATAAAAGTTTGATTATCACACAATGCCTTTTTATAGCCTGCATTATTCTTTTCTTGCTCAAAGTTTAAGTACCCTTTATTTTAGAGCCAAGAATCAACTATAAGGCCTATTCATCTAGTAATCCATATTTTGTCAATGATAAACTTGGCAAAAATTCAAAACCTTATTAATCTACCCTATTAATCTAATGAAAAAGGGCATCGCCCATTTATCCACAAAACGATTAACACGAGGAATGATTCTTAGGAATAGAATCAACCCATACAAATTTAACAAAAGTCGACAATAATTTTGGACAGCAAACTATCTTGTGAAAGGCAGGTAGTATCAATTACACTTGAAACTCAAATCAAAATTTATTCGTAACTCTAGTACAAAAGTTTCTTCGATGCCATCCTTGTCATTGAGATTTGAAGCTGTAGCCAAGGCCAGCTGGGAAGAAGTTTTTGAGTCGTAAGTATTTGAGTATCAACTTTTTCTTCCACCCCATCTTTGAGTTAAGACTCAAACTCTTCTATAGATCTGCCGATGGCCATACAAGAAATTGGCATAGTTTGGAGTGCACCAGCACATACCCTCTTTCCCCCTTGAAATGCCATAATCTTGTACAGATTCACGCTGTCATTATTCTCGTTAAGAAATCTCTCAGGTCTCCACTTTTTAGGATGCTCCCACACTTTGTCGTCCGTGGTACATCTGTATATGTTGAAACGATCTACACAGATCAATGTAGCAACTCCATAGTTAAAGTATTAAACTGGCCGGAGGAAGTAAGAAAAAATGGGGACAAGGTAGCAACGCACATAGACTCAAATGTGTCTTCATGTACATATCTTAGAGGAATTACTGGAGCAAGACTATACTTTCTTAAATTTTAGTGATTATCTACATAGTCCTCATATTTCATACATATTTCTGTAAATGCTAAAAGTAAGATTAGGACTGCAGGTATCTATAGGAACATTTTTGTCTAGCAAAACCGAGAGCTATCATTCTGTTTAGTTTTCAGCCAATGAATGTAATATATCGTCTACAAGCAATACAAATAGCCTGTCGCTTAATTAGCCATGACAACCAAAATTGGAACAAGAAATCTACAACATCACCTCTGCTGCTCATATAACTGCATGTAAGCCTCGGAGAGAGCAACCATTTGAGGAAGAGTTTTTGAAACATGCAAGTCCTGCATCTCATACCTGAAAAATTATAACGTGATACATAAATTAGAAACCTCTGAGTCTATTGTACTTTTAATCTTGTTTGGTGATGGTTCACAAGGATTTATAGTTACCACAGCTCCTCTGACTTTCGTTGCACAAATACCTTGTAATATCCTTCGCTGGGCTTACCATCATGAGCAATATTTGCGATCAAGTCGTACTTTGAGCCCAACTTTTCATTCTCCTTGGGTGTTGGCAAAGGAATATAATCCTTCAGCTCTACTATCTTAACAGGAAAGTTGACTGATACAAATATCAAATCAAGGAAGAAGCAAAATAAAATACTAAGCTACTTAAATACAAACAAAAAGCAAGATTTGGTTGAATTTGGTGAAATTGATCAAAATAGTAAAAATGTTTCCAGTAAGCCTCATGGGGGCAAGTACAAGCAGAGCTGCCATTGACTGCAAACATGATTGCAATTTAGAATCAATAAATTCCACAACAGCAAGTATTTTGAAAAGGTTTCAAATTGAAAGGAACATGGGGAGCAGAATTCACCCCAAAGTAAAAGAGAGTTTTTCACACATGCTTTGGCTATTGAAGAAACCACTTCAAGATCAACCTTTCTATATTCGAACAGGTTTTGCATCAGGAATTCATCATCTGAGGCATATGTGGAGAATTAGATACTGTGGCAGTCTCGTTACACGATATCTCGTCCGTGCTATACGAGGACGCACAACCTCTATGACAGATTCACCATCAAACTTCTTCTGTATGTTGAAAGGCGGAACCTAAAACAAATGATTTCACGGGTTATTAAGCACACAAAATAGCCGTCAAGGATTCCCGCGCAGCTCATAGACTAGGCATTTAATATAAACATGCTAAAATTTATCAGAATGTTGATATGCCGCAATCAATGGATTGAAATGAGATGCTGTGCATACTTTTTATTATCCCAAATATAGATTATTACTATTTCGAAAATATATATCAAGTCATTTTGATCTACTATGACACCAACTCCATCCCTTGATTTCTAAATTCTCTGACGCCTCGTCTTGCTCATTCTTGTCAATCACGAGAGCATTTTTTGAAGGAGTAGGGTTGAAGGAATAACCACCCCGTACCCCACATGTCATTCACAATCATCGCCATTGTTACGCCGACCACCGTGTCATAGTCAACTGATAGCATACACATATGGTTGCTTTATATAGATTAAGCACAACATGGACACTAGAAAAAGCCAACCCAGGATTTCCAGGTAATCCTTGATCTTTGATACAAACCCATTATTAATGCCAAAACATGTGTCGTGCATACTTTGTTAGAGATGGGCTGATACCAAAACAACGTATAGCAAACTTGCATAAGCATCAAGTGACTCAACTATAGTGACTATAGGGTTTTCATGCTCCATATGGAATTTATTTGATACGCGAAAATGCACAATATGGAAAACATGTTTTTAATATTTAGCTGTGAAATCTTCAGTATTCTTCGACTTGCATAGTCAATCTTTCTTAGTTTATAATCATACTTCCACTTTATTCGAATTGCATAGTCAATCTTTCTTCGTTTATAATCATACTTCCACTTTATTTACCCCAAAAGAATGGGGAATATTAATATCTGCTTGTATACAAGAATCATCACCCCAGCCTTAAAGCACATACAGGATGGTGCACTTTTTTCACAGTATTTTCTCAATACCTTATGCAATTCTTTAACAGACTATGCTCATTATAAATATTTTAGATATGAATGAAAATCCATGTTCCTGTAAGTTTATAACCTCAAGCAAACAACACCCGAGACCTGTTTTCCTCTCCCAACACAAAGAGACATCCAAAACCACGAACAATCAGTAACAAGATGATAGTGATAAATGGACAAATTAGTGCAAAGAATTGATTTGTAAATGAAAGATTCTGATGTTTACTAAATTCTTACAATAAAATAAAGACAAGATCCGAGAGTTGGTTGTGGCAAGTACATTATGAACATTAAATCATATATAAGTAAATCTAAACATCACATTTCAGATAAATGAACTGAGATATAAGAAACAATTTTCACAATTGCTACAATATAACCGTCACCAGAATAAGCTATGAAATTAAGTGAAAAGGCCAAGAACACACCTTCTCATCGTGGAACCTTTGACATCGTCTATTAACTATGGGAGGGCTCTATAAGTGGCCAGGTGCTCTATTGCAAGTTCATAGTACGATAATAGCCAAATGCAGAGGCATGTTTTGTAGAGTAACTGTTTCAATCAGGAACTAACATCAGCTTACCTTAGTCCGATGAAAATGTATTTGACTGGTCTTCAAAAAACAAGATAAAGTATATCCGATCATGGCTTTTCAAAGGCCTGATGTGCCAACTTGGACACATAGATGGTGGTTGATTACACGTTGCCGTCCTAGAAAGACGCTTACCTGGATGGACTGCTGAGTGGATGCTGGAGAAATTAGGGGAATAAGGAGCTTCACCCCATCTACTTACCAGAATAAGAAAAAATGATGATTAAATATGGAAAATACCATGCTTAACAACACCAAAAGCTTGTCCATTTTTGAAAAAAGCAATAGTTGAAGACTTAGTTCATCCTCAGCGGCATTGGACTCGAAGGACTATTGCATCTCGGTTAGTGTTGGTAAGTTAACTTACCGGTACCCAAAGACACATAGGTTTGATTCTTAAGCTTTTCGTTTTATCTTCTATAGGTTTGTTGGTAAGACCATGATGCCAAGGAAAGTGGGTTCGTACTTACGTGGAGGTGCCACAAAGGCTGCAGTCCGAGTCAGCTTCCAAATATGTTGATGTGAGACACAGCAAGGGTGGAACAAGGGCAGAGACCAAGGGCTTCCCAGACAGAGCTTGAGGGTGACAGTGCTGCGAGGGCGATAGCGCAGGATGAATATACGACGACAGTCACAGTTCGATGCTTAGGTCCAAAGTCAGGGTCCTGTATGTTTCTCTCTCTAGGATTCTAGAGTGAGAAAGTGAAATATGTTCTGAAAATGTCCAACCTCTATGTTCTTGTCCAAATGAATTCTCAAGACCTCTATTTATAGAGATTGAGATGATGATGTCATAAACCGACACGTGGCGCTCCCCGGGAGTGACACGTCACCGGGGGGTCCACGGGTGCCGGTGCTCCATGGACTGTCAGATCGCATATTCACCCGGCCTGCCTCGCACAGCGTCGCTCCGTCTGTCAGGAAAGACTGGCTCCCACCGCATTGGTGTGGCCAGAGAACCCCCTTGATCTAGCCTTCAATCCAAGCCCTTGCAGAGTCCCACAGGCCTGGCAGCGGTGGGGAAGACCCGACGCCCAACTGCCAGGTGAACTAGGCGCGATGCCCTCCGAAGACCTGCTCCGTCTCGGAGTGACCCGGGGGTCATAGTCCCTAGAGGTGCCGACGCAAGCCCCCAGTGCCGGAGCACGTAGGCCAGTCACGCAGGCACCCTGACGGAGATAGTGTCCCGGAGGAGTCGCCTATTCCGCAGGCCGAGGTAGCATCCCGGAGGAGCCGTCTACCTGGCCGGCCAAGGTAGCATCCCGGAGGAGCCGTCTACCTGGCGGAAGGGGAGTTGAAGAGCTCCCTGGCAGAGATAGTGTCCCGGAGGAGTCGCCTATCCCCGCGGGTGAGTCCTTATGCCGGAGCACTTGGAGCGAGTCAAGGTAGCATCCCGGAGGAGCCGTCTACCCGACTGGCCGAGGTAGCATCCCGGAGGAGCCGTCTACCTGGCGGAAGGGGAGTTGAAGAGCTCCCTGGCAGAGATAGTGTCCCGGAGGAGTCGCCTATCCCCGCGGGTGAGTCCTTATGCCGGAGCACTCAGAGCATGTCAAGGTAGCATCCCGGAGGAGCCGTCTACCCGACTGGCCGAGGTAGCATCCCGGAGGAGCCGTCTACCTGGCGGAAGGGGAGTTGAAGAGCTCCCTGGCAGAGATAGTGTCCCGGAGGAGTCGCCTATCCCTGCGGGTGATGTACACTCCGGAGAGTGGGTTGAAGCATGTTTCATGACCAAGGCAAGGTGCGCATGGTGTGATGAATGGGTGTGGTGCCCGGGGGCATGATGACATGATTGTGGCGCATGGGCGCGACGAAGTGAGTAAGGTGCCGGGGGCACGTCTATGTCAATGGTGGCGCATGGGCGCGACATAGTGCGTATGGTGCCGGGGGCACGGTAGTGTGACAGAGAGCCTGGGGGCACGGCTGTATCAGCGGCGCGGCGCATGGGCACGGTGAAGTGTTGGAGCGTGACGCCAGGACGTCGGGCGACGGGGTCGCGGAGTGACGCCCGGGCGACTGGGGTCGCAAAGTGAAGTCTGGGCGACGTGGTCGCGGAGATGATGTCCGGACGACGGGCGACGGGGGTCGTGGAGATGACGTCCGGACGACGGGCGACGGGGGTCGCGGAGTTGACGTCCAGACGACGGGCGACGGGGGTCGCGGAGATGACGTCTGGACGACGGGGTCGCGGAGATGACGTCCGGACGACAGGTGACGGGGGTCGCGGAGTTGACGTCCGGACGACGGGCGACGGGGGTCGCGGAGTTGACGTCCGGACGACGGGCGATGGGGGTCGCGGAGTTGACGTCCGGACAATGGCGACGGGCGTCGCAGAGTTGACGTCCGGACGACGGGCGACGGGCGTCGCGGAGGATGCAAGGCCTCTTGAAGAGAAGTGAAAGTGTTAAGTATGGAGACCAAAGGCCAACCCTTCGGGGAAGGCCAAGGCCAACCTCATGGGGAGGCCGAGGCCGACCCCAATGGGGAGGCCAAGGCCGACCCCAAGGGGAAGGCCAAGGCCGAGGCCGACCCCAAGGGGGAGACCAAGGCCGAGGCCATCCCTAAGGGGAGGCCGAGGCCGAGGCCGACCCCAAGAGGGAGGCCAAGGCCAACTTCCTTAGGCAAGTGCCATGGCGCGTCGACGGGCGACAGTCAAAGTGTCATGAGGCTTGGTCACGTTACTTGAGCGTGCATGCTTTGACCGGTTGTGAGCGTTGAAAATGTATGTTGCTTGTGCGGACGTGTCATGGAAAATGGGACCCCAGTGGGCCTTTGGGTGCGACTAGAATAGGTTGGGAATGTAAGCCCCCTGCGTGTGGTGTGCGCGGAGGGGCAACCCCAGCGGGTACCGCACGCGTAAACACTTAGCAAGATTTTGATGTTGTTTGGCCGACGAGTTGTTCACGTCGTCAATGCATGATGATGATGAAGAGTAGGTGGCTCGAGCCACCTCGTGCACCACTTACAAAAGCTTGGAATGCTTGGTGGTTGAGACAAAGGCACGATGATAGGGGCGCAGGGGCGCGAGCATGTAAACGGCGCCCGGGCGACGAACGACGAGTGCCACGGAGATGTCACCCAGGCGAGGGGCGACAAGTGACACGGAGACGGCGCACGGGCGCTGGCGACGGGGGTCGCGGAGACGACGCACGGGCACTGTCGACGAACATCGCAGAGTCGACGTACGGGCATTGGCGACGAGCATTGGACAATGAATAGAAGTAAGTGGTTCGAGCTACCTCGCGCACCACCTACCAAGGACGTTGATGTCGAGGGACATTGTCATGAGGGGCGCGACAAGGGCGTGGCCGGACGTCGTGATGCGGGGGCAGTCCGCGACGGGCGCATGTGCGCAGGCAATGCACGTCGGTCTATGTTGCAAAAAAAATTTTTTTTTTTTAAGTTGCCGGCCTTGGATGTCGGGGCTCGGTCGTTGGGTAAATGTGTATAGGCCGAAGTATGGGGAGGAAGGTGAAGGCTAAGGTGGTGAATGGAAGGGCTTAGATGTTGCTGTGGGTGAAGCAAAGGAGATGAAGTTGGAAAATGGGTGAAGGTGGTGGCCTTGGTTGTGGTGTGAAGGTTGCGGTGTGGGGGAAGGGAAGAGATGGAAGGGGGGTCGGCCTAGGGGAGGGGATGGGGAGGCCGAGGCCGAGGGGAGAGAGGAAGGGGTGGCCGAGGCCGCTCTTGGGGAGAAGGGGCGAGGGGAAGTGGGAAGAAGGGGGAGGAAGGGGGATGGCGGCGGCGGTGGGGTGCCGCGGTGGCCGAGGCTAAGGGGTAGGGGGAGGGGAAGGAAGGGGAAGAGGGAGTAGATGAGATAGGAAGGGGGATGGGTCGGCCTTGGGGAGGGGGTTGGGGTCGGCCTAGGGGAGGGGGTTGGGGAGGCCGAGGCCGAGGGGGAGAGGGCGGGGGAGGAAGGGGGAAGGGAGGCAGGGCGGGGTCATGGCGCCGGCCGCGGGCTTGCGGGGGAAGAAGAGGGAGGGGAAAGGGGGAAGGAGGGGGGGCGGGGTCGGCCTAGGGGAGGACGTGGGGAGGCCGAGGCCGAGGGGGGAGAGGGAGGATGGGCGGGGGAGGAGGGAAGAAAGAAGGGAAAGAAGGGGGAGGCGGCGGCGGCGGCGGGGTGCCGCGGGTGGCCGGTGGCGGGGGGAAGGAGGGCGGGGGAGAGAGGAGAGAAGAGAGGGAAGTGCGGCCGGGGGGGTCGTCGGCGAGGAGGGGGGCTGCCGGCCGAGGGGTTGCGGAGTTGAAAGGAGAAGAGGCGGCGGCCACGCATGGTGAAGAGAAAGAGAAGAAGGGGAAATTAGGGTTAGGGTTTGGGGGATGACGCGGGTCGGATGGGTCGGGTGGTTCGGGTTCGGATCGGGGAGCTGGGCGCAGAGAGAGAGAGAGAGAGGAGGCGCGGGTCACGGGTCGGAACGGGTCCGGACGCGCGGGTCAGCTGGTTCGCGGGTAGGGTTTCCAGATTTTTTTTGAAATTCAAATAAAATGAAATAAAATAATAATAATAAAATTTTTTTTTGGACAGCCCTTAAGATGGAGCCCCCAAGAATATTTTCACAATGAACAAGATGAGAGTGAGAGAAATGGGATGGTGGGAGAATGAAGAATTTTTCATAAGAGAGAAGTTGTTTATGAAGTGGGGAAAGGGTGATGGGGTGTTGGATGGTGAGGGAGGAAAGTGATGAGAGCATGAATGTGGGGAACATGTGGGAAGATGAAAAACTTGAAAAAATTTCTAAGTGTTGAAATTTTTTTTTTGAGTTCGGACAAGGATGCTAAGGGGAGGCCGTTGAGGGTGGTGACCCGGCTGCGAAAAAAAATGAATTTTTTTTTCTAAGTGTTGGGCTGAGACAAGGATGCCGAGGGAGACCACTGAGGATGATCACGGATGACTGGTAGCGAAATTTTTTTTTTTCTAAGTTTCAAGAAAAGTAATTGAAGGATGATGATGCGACCGTAGCAGCACGGCTCGAGCCACCCCGCGCACCACGTACCAAGTCGTTGCAATGTGAGGCCGAAGGGATTGGGAAGAGGTGAAGCCCCCAAGGGAGTGGGTGATGACATGAAGGGTGATATCAATAGACTTGTGTAAGAGCAATGTAGCTTAAAATTTTTCTAAGTCTGGAAAATGTAACTTCATTGATAACGAAGGATAGGCAGCATGCCTTGATACATGGGTATGACGTACATGGCAACTTGCAAAATGAACAAAAAAATTACAAGTGTGAAAAATGCACTGAGGCATGCCAAGGCTTGGTCGGGTAGGTCATATGTCCCGTACTTAGAGTTTGAGCTCTCCGGACGCAATCTTGTCAGCGAAGACAAACTTGAGGCCCCTGCACCACTTGAGGCCATGACCGACCTTCCGATGATAGGGGCAGTAGTTGTGATGGGCTAAGTCTTCCGGGGTAGGTTCATTGTCGACATTGGGCAGGGTTATGGCATTGTCGTCGATCCATGTCTCGAGGAGATTTCTAACAGTGTTTAAGTCACACGGGTATTCCGGGGCAGGCATCGGCTGCCCTCTCTTGTCAGGACGCCCGTCCCTTCCTTGGGACTGACGCTTGCGGTTGTTGTCGTCGTTACTAGCTGCTTCCATCGTCGTGGCCAAGGCAATATGAGGTGGGGGCTTTGGAGTCTTTGACGGACCGACCGAGTCATAGGTGCGTCGTGCAGCTTCCTTGAGATGTCTCCAAGACCGAAGCTGGAGGTTTTCAAGGTAGACCCTGTAGGTGTCCTTCATGTTCTTGATGCAAATGGGTACAAGGGTTTCATCTTTGCTGAAGTCAGTGCACTCCAAGCACTTGTGATGAAATCGCGTAACATAGGTGTTGAGGTCTTCCCCGGGATTCTGGCGGATCCCGGCAATGTCAACGATGGTCACACGTTCCGTCTCATAGTGAAACTTGTCAAGGAAGAGCTGGACCATGTCGGACCATGAGTGGATAGTACTGTCAGGAATCTGATGATACCAAGAGTAGGCGAGGCCAGTCAGGGACTTGTGAAATTCCCGAAGCTTCAAAGTGTCGTCTTCCCCGTAGTGCTTGAGGGAGCCAGCAAAACGGGTGAGATGCTCACGGGCATTGCCTTCTTTGCCGTTGAACAATGTGAAGGATGGTTGCTTGTACTTGACAGGGTAGGGCTTAGTAGCGAGGCTGCCAAAGTATGGAGCATGACCTGACAGCTTAGAGGGGGAGTGGGGTAAGGATGACTGCTTGAGACGGTGAAGGAGAGCATCTAAGTCATGCTTGGTGACGTACGACGCATGTGAGGGTTTGTGCCCTGTCGTGATGATCCGAGCACCAGAGCCCCCAGACGGTACAACCTGAGGCATTGAGGGGATGCCAATGGTAGAGAGGGGTTGGTGACGGTGAGCAACTTGTTGGGGCATGTTTTGCATATGGGTAGTGTCAGCTGCTGGAGGCCGGTCGTCAGGAAAGGTCGACTGGAGTAAGCCGGGGGAATGACTTGTGTTTAGGTTTCGGCTAGTTATGTTCGGGTTAGGCTCCATCTCAATTGATTCGTGAGTCTCCGAAGTGCTTCGAGCAAGGGCAATGCGTGGCGCCGGGGGCTGAGGTGCCGCGAGTCCTACTGTCGAGGGCCCGGAGGACCAAGGCAGCGGTGGTCGCGACACTGGGGCCTGAGCAGTGTCCAAAACTAGCCCAGGCCTTGAAGGTTGGATATGAGCAGGAGGGGCCAAACCTGGATCTTGGGATAACACGGGGTGAGTAATGGGCACAGGGTGCAGAGCTCTAAGGCTTTGGGAAATCGGTGATTGTGAAGTCAAGACTTGGATTGATTTTTGCATTTCCACCATGGCTGTCATAAGAGTGGCTATAGTGGGTGAAAACTGTTGGATGGCCACATTAACTGCAACTTGTATGTCAGGTGCGGTAGTTTGTGGCTGGTCTTGGGGACGCACAGAACTGGTCCCCTCTTGTTCACCCGAGTGGTCATATTCTTGCACGGCATGGATAAGGCCTTGGCTGGCAGCCCTCGTAGCTTTTCGTTGTCTAGGCATGGAGACTGAGTGCAGAAGATAGACAGACTGCAGTACGATGCTCACCTCCCCAGCGGAGTCACCAAAAATGATGCCAAGGAAAGTGGGTTCGTACTTACGTGGAGGTGCCACAAAGGCTGCAGTCCGAGTCAGCTTCCAAGTATGTTGATGTGAGACACAGCAAGGGTGGAACAAGGGCAGAGACCAAGGGCTTCCCAGACAGAGCTTGAGGGTGGCAGTGCTGCGAGGGCGATAGCGCGGGATGAATATACGACGACAGTCACAGTCCGATGCTTAGGTCCAAAGTCAGGGTCCTGTATGTTTTTCTCTAGGCTTCTAGAGTGAGAAAGTGAAATATGTTCTGAAAATGTCCAACCTCTATGTTCTTGTCCAAATGAATTCTCAAGACCTCTATTTATAGAGATTGAGATGATGATGTCATAAACTGACACGTGGCGCTCCCCGGGAGTGACACGTCACCGGGGGGTCCACGGGTGCCGGTGCTCCATGGACTGTCAGATCGCATATTCACCCGGCCTGCCCCGCACAGCGTCGCTCTGTCTGTCAGGAAAGACTGGCTCCCACCGCGTTAGTGTGGCCAGAGAACCCCCTTGATCTAGCCTCCAATCCAAGCCCTTGCGGAGTCCCACAGGCCTGGCAGCGGTGGGGAAGACCCGACGCCCAACTGCCAGGTGAACTAGGCGCGATGCCCTCCGAAGACCTGCTCCCGTCTCGGAGTGACCCGGGGGTCATAGTCCCTAGAGGTGCCGACGCAAGCCCCTAGTGCCGGAGCACGTAGGCCAGTCACGCAGGCACCCTGACGGAGATAGTGTCCCGGAGGAGTCGCCTATTCCGCAGGCCGAGGTAGCATCCCGGAGGAGCCGTCTACCTGGCGGAAGGGGAGTTGAAGAGCTCCCTGGCAGAGACAGTGTCCCGGAGGAGTCGCCTATCCCCGCGGGTGAGTCATTGTGCCGGAGCACTTGGAGCGAGTCAAGGTAGCATCCCGGAGGAGCCGTCTACCCGACTGGCCGAGGTAGCATCCCGGAGGAGCCGTCTACCTGGCGGAAGGGGAGTTGAAGAGCTCCCTGGCAGAGATAGTGTCCCGAAGGAGTCGCCTATCCCCGCGGGTGAGTCCTTATGCCGGAGCACTCGGAGCATGTCAAGGTAGCATCCCGGAGGAGCCGTCTACCCGACTGGCCGAGGTAGCATCCCGGAGGAGCCGTCTACCTGGCGGAAGGGGAGTTGAAGAGCTCCTTGGCAGAGATAGTGTCCCGGAGGAGTCGCCTATCCCTGCGGGTGATGTACACTCCGGAGAGTGGGTTGAAGCATGTTTCATGACCAAGGCAAGGTGCGCATGGTGTGATGAATGGGTGTGGTGCCCGGGGGCATGATGACATGATTGTGGCGCATGGGCGCGACGAAGTGAGTAAGGTGCCGGGGGCACGTCTGTGTCAATGGTGGCGCATGGGCGCGACATAGTGCGTATGGTGCCGGGGGCACGATAGTGTGACAGAGAGCCTGGGGGCACGGCTGTATCAGCGGCGCGGCGCATGGGCGCGGCGAAGTGTTGGAGCGTGACGCCAGGACGTCGGGCGACGGGGTCGCGGAGTGACGCCCGGGCGACTGGGGTCGCAAAGTGAAGTCTGGGCGACGTGCCGGACGACGGGCGACGGGGGTCGCGGAGATGACGTCCGGACGACGGGCGACGGGGGTCACGGAGATGACGTCCGGACGACGAGCGACCGGGGTCGCGGAGATGACGTCCGGGCTACGGGCGATGGGCGACGGGCGTCACAGAGTTGACGTCCGGACGACGAGCAACGGGCGTCGTGGAGTTGACGTTCGGACGACGGGAGTCGCGGAGGATGCAAGGCCTCTTGAAGAGAAGTGAATGTGTTAAGTATGGAGACCAAAGGCCAACCCTTCGAGGAAGGCCAAGGCCAACCTCATGGGAAGGCCGAGGCCGACCCCAATGGGGAGGCCGAGGCCGACCCTAAGGGGAAGGCCAAGGCCGAGGCCGACCCCAAGGGGAAGGCCAAGGCCGAGGCCGACCCCAAGGGGGAGACCAAGGCCGAGGCCGACCCCAAGAGGGAGGCCAAGGCCAACTTCCTTGGGCAAGTGCCATGGCGCGTCGACGGGCGACGGGCGAAGTGCGACGGTCGAAGTGTCATGAGGCTTGGTCACGTTACTTGAGCGTGCATGCTTTGACCGGTTGTGAGCGTTGAAAATGTATGTTGCTTGTGCGGACGTGTCATGCAAAATGGGGCCGCAGTGGGTCTTTTGGGTGCGACCAGAATAGGTTGGGAACAGGCCATATTAATATCTTCTTGTATACAAGAATCATCACCCCAGCCTTAAAGCACATATAGGATGGTGCACTTTGTTCACAGTATTTTCTCAATACTCTGTGCAATTCTTCAACAGACTATGTTCATTATAAATATTTTAGATATGAATGAAAATCCTTGCTCCTGTAAGTTTATAACCTCAAGCAAACAACACCTGAGACCTGTTTTCCTCTCCCAACACAAAGAGACATCCGAAACCACGAACAATCAGTAACAAGATGATACACTATAAATGGACAAATTAACACAACGAAGAATTAATTTGTAAACGAAAGATTCTGATGTTTACTAAATTCTAAAAATAAAAATAAAGACAAGATCCAAGAGTTGGTTGTGGCAAGTACATTATGAACATTGAACTAGATATAAGTAAATCTAAGCATCACATTTCAGATAAATGAACTGAAATATAAGGAACAATTTGCACAATTGCTACAATATAACCGTAGCCAGAATAAGCTATGAAATTAAGTAAAAAGTCTAAGAACACACCTTCTCCTTCGTGGAACCTTTGACAACGTCTATTAACCGTGGGAGGGCTCTGTAAGTGACCAGGTGCTCTATTGCAGGTTCATAGTAGGATAATAGCCAAATGCAGAGGCATGTTTGTAAAGTAGCTGTTTCAATCAGGAACTAACATCAGCTTACCTTAGTCTGATAAAAATATATTTGACTGGTCTTCAAAAACAAGATAAAGTATATCCGATCATGGCTTTTCATAGGCCTGATGTGCCAACTTGGATGCATAGATGGTGGTTGATTACACGTAGCCGTCCCAGAAAGATGCTTACCTAGATGGACTGCTGAGTGGACTGTGGAGAAATTAGGGGAATAAGGAGCTTCACCCCATCTGCTTACCAGGATAAGAAAAAATGATGATTATATATGGAAAATACCATGCTTAACAACACCAAAAGCTTGTCCATTTTTTAAAAAGAGATAGTTGAAGACTTAGTTCATCCTCAGCGGCATTGGACTCGAAGGACTATTGCATCTTGGTTAGTGTTGGTAAGTTAACTTACTTGTACCTAGGGACATATAGGTTTGATTCCTAAGCTTTTCATTCTATCTTTTATAGGTTTGTTGGTAAGACCATCTTTATCCCTCTTACTTATTGGTACCTACATCCCAGTACTATAGTTGATGAAGAATTTCTTTAACGAACCAGTAAATTTTCAAAAGTGTCGCATATATAGATATGCAGGTATATACGTATAAATGAAGGTATGCACAAATGTAGTATGAGAATCTATATGCATGCATGAAGACATGCTTGCTTGGGCAATTTTGTGTCGTCTCTAAATCTTGAAGTGACACTAACGTATGAACATATGGTTGCCGTAAACTTTGAACTTAAAATATTTTGGTTATTGGTGCTCCCTATATTGTAACTGATATAGTAGGTTATAGGCTGAATTTGATGTTCATTTGTTGTTGATATCAGGAAACTATAAGAAAACAAGTTGCTAGACTTTATCTTTGGCCCCAAACAATTGAAATACCCATCCTTGACAGTTTTTCCAATTGATGACTGGCTATTATATAAGTGTTGACCTAAGTCCCTGTGCCAGGGTTCGGCTCCCGAACCGTACATGAGCTGCCTCGTGAGTAAGTTATGTAGTAGAAGAAGCAGCATTTACACAATCAATTTCTTTTTCTTGGCCTTTTCCGTGTTGCTAGCAGAAATAATAACTAAGTACCGTTCTTTAACTTTTTGGTAGAGGAGCTCAGAAGAAACCCGTGGGAATACTGTATGTGAAGGTTGTGCAAGCACATAATCTCTTGAACAAGGACTTCTTGGGAACATCTGATCCTTATGTTAAACTCGGCCTAAGGGGGGAGAGACTTCCGTCAAAGAAAACTTTTCCATAGGCTGCAATTTTGTGAAATATTAGGTTTTTTGAATGCTTTTGGACTTTTGATAAACTTTTGTGGACTGCGAAATTTAGTTTATATAGCTTAGTTCCTTTTATAATGGTTTCACAAGTTGGACTGCATGATAAAATGGGAATGCAAGTAGTCCCACTAAGGTTGCTCGTACAACATGAGATGAAGAAATTCACACTCAATTTGGTCAAGAACACAAATCCTAATGATCCTCACAATAAGAAACCTAGAGGGCAAATTTTTTATGGAGCTAACCTTTGTACCTTTCAGAGAAGATACTGAAACTTTTAGCGGACCTCTAGATAGGCATGATGAGAGGAATGAAAGCCATGGGAAAGCATCCGAAGACACGTCCCTCTTAAGAGGTGGTTTGCTCTTGGTCACAGTTGTAGGTGCAGAAGATGTTGAAGGGAAGCACCACAACAACCCTTATGCTCTAAACCTCTTTAGAGGAGAAAAGAAGAAAACAAAGGTAGTTTTTTCAAAAAAGATACATTTTCCACCTAATTAAATATCACGTTGCTTGATTTGCCTTATGAGCTGTTGTGATTTTACTTTAGTCAATCAAGAAAACTCGGGATCCTAGTTAGAACAAGGATTTCCAGTTTCTGTTAGAAGAAGCTCCTCTGAAGGACAGAATTCACATTAAAGTCGTGAGCAAAAGAAGTGGCATTGGCTTCAGGTCAAAGGTAGGATCATCATTATGTTCTTAGTCGTTTTGTACCACGAATCTTTACATGGAATCGAAGTTACTATAACATGTCCCCTATGTAGGAATCTCTGGGGCACGTGGATGTCAATCTCATCGATGTAGTCTACAATGGCCGTATCAATGATAGGTACAACCTTATAAACTCCAGAAACGGATTAATACTTCTGGACATGCGGTGGGGGGCAATCTGAAAACCGCCACTGCTCTATGTTTTGATCAAATTGGGAGCATGTTCATTACAATCACAGGATACAATAGGCATATACTTCAATAAGGGGTGCTCGACATGGGACAGTGAAATGAACACCATAATTCCCCACATGGAGCATAGTATATATATACACACCATAAGCCCGTATTGAGTTATATAAATTCCATTCATTGTACTGTGCACAATAAGGTTGTTAGATGGCTTCTTAAACTCTCCAACTTGACCTATAAAGCAGCGTCGATGGGCAGAGTTATAGGCTTATAGCATAAGTTTTGTGCTTGAATAGATCTTGGCTCAGCATCTATGAGTTGAGCACAATATAGTACAGAGCTCATAATGTTTCTCAAGGGAAGGTCAGCATATGGAACAAGGAGGAGGTTTTCCTAAACCACTTTTACAGGAAGAAAGAATTCGTAGCTCGGAGGCATCCAAAGGGCACTTTGAATCGATCAAGGATGTGAACCGTGGTATGAGGAAGTAGGACATTGTCTGAATTTAGACTGAAAGCTCGCAGATACAACAACATCCTCATAAGCCTGGCCTATATAGAAACCGCAGGACATGGAAACAACAAGGATGTGAACCATAGTATGTGGAAGTAGGACATCGATTAGAATGAAAGTGAATAACTTTAAGAATATACATTCTATGATAATCGTTTTATTGCTACAGGGATAGGAACACTGGCATCTGGGATGAGATCTCCATTACTGTCACTGGGGTGAGTTCTTATTTTGAATTTTGAAATGCAAAATATCCTTCTACCATAAGCAAAGCTTTAAATTTTGCCAGAAATTCTTATCTGCTTTTTCCTATGTGATTGATAACACAATAAGGCCATTTGCATATCTTCAAACACCTTGCATGCAATGGTGAAAGGGGACGAAAGCATTAAGCCCTTTTACTAAGAATTAATGGAGGGAAGACATGTAGGAGACACATAAGGAAGAAGTGGAGATGCTAATCCAAACCTGACTATCTGTTCTTACAATTGAAATTAAACAATTTGAAGTACGTCACACATATGGGCACATGTAATTCATGATCATATGCTGTGCTGATCGAGAAAGTGGCGGTGGAGGCAGAGGCGCAGAGCATGCAATCTCATGTGTGTAGAGTCATTGGATGAATGATAGATAAACGTCATTGAATAACATAGTGTATAATGCAGAATAATCAAAAGTGAAAATAGAGTGGTTCCGTTCATTGATTCATGAAATGCGAATCTGTTATGCAAACACTGACCTGGTGATGAAGAATTGGATGAACTATTGTAGGAAGAACTTTGAAGTACAGAACGAAGGAATCCTTGTAGAGGCTACGCCAGAGTGTGCGTGGGGTGTGAGAGATCCTGGCGAAAGAGAAGTTCCGTTTGTTTTGAAACCATGGCATCACTTAGAGAGATGTGTTGCGCGGGTGGGGAGTGAGAGAGCCTGGAGGAAGGGGTGTCTTGTTGCACCATTTTTTAAATCTGGTGGGTTATTGGTGTTATGTGAGATTTTAGAGGGTATTTTGGGGATAAGAATGTGTAGAAACACATAACCGTTTTTGAACTCTGGTGGGTTATTGGTGTTATACTGTTATGTGAGATTTTAGAGGGTATTTTGGGGATAAGAATTTGTAGAAACACATAAACATGTTTAAACACTTCAGACTTTTAAGGTAGAGAGATAATCTAATCGCTCCCTGTAAAAACAACAAATCTAACACTATGATAGCCCAGTGTTATAAAAGGCGCGCCTAGGCGCAAGGCGCACAAAGCGCGCCTCGCCTAGGCCTAGGCACAACGCCTTCAATAAGGCACGCGCCTTGTGCGCCCAGGCGCTAGGCGCATAGCGGGGCGGGAGGCGCATGATGTGTAACCGTTCGATTTGGCTTTTTGTCTTCACGTGGACCGTTGATTTGTCTTTTAGTATTTTTACCCTTTTTGTCTTTACTAAGTCAAAACACTTTTTTTAAGACTAAAATATAAAACCTAACTAATTTGTTAGCGATAAAACACTTTTTATCGCTAATTGCTCACCAACTACGTTAACCTTTCTGCGAAAGCTATTGAAGACAGAGCACACATGGCTAAATTAAATGACCTAACTGATTTGTTAGCTTCACTTTATATTGTTCATAAGGCAAAGCTCAGTCTTGAGAAAAGACTTGAATTTTTAATCCCTATATTATGCCCATTCCTATTGAGATCGATCTTATTTTTAAAAGCAGAATTTATTTTTATTGTTGGAAGCTTGTTAAATTAGAATGTTGGTATTTGAAACTTTTTCTAATGTTTAGAAGTTTGTTAATTGTCATGTTCTAAATTTTTTTTACTTAATTTTTTTTATTTAATGCACTTTTTTTTATTTATTTTAATATTGCGTCTTGCTTCGAAAAGGCCCGTGCCTGCGCCTTAGGTGCGCCTGCGCCTTTAATTAATAACACTGCGATAGCCCTGTTGTGCGACTTTGTTAACACTGCCTTAATGCCCACAAAACGGTTCTTTTAGGTCACAAGTTTCTGGCTGGAAAATTGAAAAGCTACACTTGCACAGTTTCATAGCCCTCAGACCTACTCAAAACGCTCAAACCAGTTCCCGGCAAGGCAAGTTAAGAGTCAGGTTACAAGCCTTGTTTGTCCAACCCTTTCACTTTTGCTCTCTACCTTCAATGTTCTACCGCGTCCAGTACCATCTTATTTATATTGGTCCCTTTCATCTTCCAGGGACTTCCTCCTATTGGCTCGTCCAGTACCATACATCTTCCAGGGACTTCCTCCTATTGGCTCACATACAAAGATCGCTAAGGAAGTTTCTCGTTCAAATGAGTAAAAGAGGAGAGTTAGTTTTTATACTTTTGTGGTAAAGAAGTGTGAGAATAAGTTATTCTACTTTTGTTTGGAGAGAGAAATTTACATGTTCTTTGTAATCTTGTTCTTTGAACCTATTTGTCAAGGATGTGGGTCTTTTTTCATCTTTTATGAAATTGCGATTTTTTTCTAGTTGGCAAAATTAAAAAGAGAAATTTGTGGATCTGCTTTCAATATGTACTTTTTTGTTCTAACGTCATGTTTTGAAACTTTCCTCAATGTAGTTTTATGTGTGTAGATGTCTATATATACAAACATTGGAGGCTAAGAAAATTTTATGTAGCTTATATGGGTCTGTCAATGTCAATTTGTGGAAGACCGGCTCTTTTATTTTTTCAAATTCGTCAAACCTCTCATCTTTTTTTGTGCGAATTTAACAAATACATTTTATTACAAAAGAAATAAAAATAAAAAATACAGTAAACTGCCCACTGTTGCCACCCTCTCTTCCCACCCTCTGAGTTCTTCCTTAGTAAGCTTAAATCCACCACTGTAACACGACACTCCACCCACGCATGCACGTCCTCACCACCATCGCCTACCTACTCACTAAACAGCCCTAGAACACACGTCCACCCACCCACCCCCTTTACACATCCATAGAAACACAACACGCGCGCGCGCGCACACAGAGAGAGAGTAGACTTCCCTATCACCCAACGACCACACAGACACACCCCTGCACTACCCCACACATTGCTACAGACGCGCGTGGCTAGGGCAGACTTCAAACTGTATATTGAGGAGGGCTAAAGTTATTGACAACAAAAGTATTTTAGTAGTATGCTAAAACATGTACAAGTAAGAATGAAGGTTTGCCCCTATTTTAACAGTATAAATCTAATCGTCCACGTTACCAAGGGGACGGCCAAGATCTTATTTGTCGTGAATTCTTGCCCAACTACCTGAAAGGGGGTCTTAATACACAAATTCACGTCTAGCTACTCGTGAAGAACTCATGGTAACCATGTTAGACTCATCACCATCTGCCATCGCTTTTAACGCTGCCGGTGCTGTCAACTTCTTACTCCACCACTCTCTCCCTAATCCACTGCCTTACGCATTTCCTGTTGTCTTTTTATGTAGAGTTTTTACCCTCAATAATCCATTTTTAATACTTTATTACCTCTTTATCTCGTTTTGAACCTTATTTACTATCTAACCCACTTTTGAAAAACGTGGTTTCAAATCACGTTTTCAAGGGAAGAAAACGTAGTTTGAAACAGAGATTTCTTTTGAAAACATATGAAATCTCAAACAGAGATTTCCGTTTTTCAAAAGTGAGTTAGATAGGTAAATAAGGTTCAAAATAGGGTAAAGAGGTAATTAAGTATTAAAAATGGATTATTAAGGGCAAAAACTCTTTTTATGTATGTTTTAAAACACATGGGTTCCACGTTCTTTTTGGTCTCTTTTAGCTGATGGAGAAGCTGGCCACTTTAGCCGCCCTTTGCTTTGGTCCACACAAAAGCATATCCTTTGGCTTCAAGTTTGCCCCATGCCTCTTTTTCTATATGTATGGGTTGGATGAAGCATATTAGACGCACCACCACTTCTGCTACTCTGCAGAAAACTCTCTCTCTTTCTCTCTCTCTCTCTCTCTCTAGTGTTACTTCAATTTCTTTTATACACTTTGGTATTTGAAAGTGTCTATATATTTTCATATTGTGTGAATTATGGAAGAGAAAAGTCAAGGGTGTTTTTCATGAGTTCCTATATAGGTGTGTACAATTGAGAATGATACTATATACGATCCTTGGAGTTGCGTGCATAGAGCTATTGGTTCCAGGAGGCACGAATTAACCTTTTAGGACAAGCCTCGACTTGATTCTACAGTTTGTTGAGATTGTTCCTTCTTATCTTATAAACTGTTATCCTTTAGTTTATATTGCAACATTAGCTACTTTTTCTAAGATAGTGTAATTCCATTTCAAAAATATTGTATAAGAATTTATATCCAGCATTTTCAAAGGTTAATTTACGAATGGAATCACAACTTCTTACACAAACAAAAGTTATACCAGGCGCAAGCCGAATTTAACATTTTCAAGAAAATGATTCTAAAAGATGGAAAAACATAGTTTCGGATGTCTTGGGCTTTTCTAAAATCTAATTTGTTCTAATTGAGCTTGTGCTAGATGGCAACATCAAAATTTATGCTCAAATCTTTTAACTGCGAAAAAATGCTAATAGATTTTGTCTTAGTTCTATTTGTAATGCTTTATCTAATGATCTATACCACACTTGCCAAAGCTATGTGGGATGAACTGGTTCGTAAGTACAGATTTGAGGATCAAGGCACCAAAAAGGTTTATTATTCGCAAACTTTTCAAACTGTAAAGTGACTGATGATAAAAGATTGAGACTTAAATAAATAACTTTTAATATATCAAATGGTTTAGTCAAATAGGGTAACATTTCACCTAAAATGTTTAAGGCTTAATGTCTTGTCAAAAAATTGCCCGACTCTTGAAAAGAATTTAGGATGAGGCTCAACATAGAGAATTGCACATGTCTGGTAGGGCTAAAAAAATAATCTCTAAGGCTGACGTGGTTGGAATTGGACCGGTTAGGACCTAAAAATCACAAAATTGGGGATTCAGTCATAAGCCTTACGAAACACCTCAATCTAATAACTACAAATTCAACACAAAAAAGATGAATGTTTTATTTATGAAAAAGTAGGAGAATATACAAATGTATGTCGATACCAAAGAGGCTACAAAAACATTAATAGTTATTGGTAGCAGCAACAACACCACCACCATCACAACAATAACATAAGGGCTCTATTAACGGCTAGAGAAAACATGATTGAGGCAGATGATGATAACATTACAGCTGGGGTGTCAGAAGTGAATATGGTTACAGAAGTGAAAGTCAGGTTTTAGACTTGGTGCCACTAGGCGTATCTCTGCTAACCAAGATGTGTTTACCACCTACTTAAGTTTGAGGGAAGATCTATAATGTGTCTATGATAGGGACAATAAGTCCGTACCAGTTGAGGAAAAGGGAAGGGATGTTCCCAAACTCAATTCTACAAAAAATCTTTCATTATGGGATGTACTTCATGTGCCAATGATCAAGTACAACCTTGTGTCAATACATCATCTTGGTAAGGCCCGTAACCACTCAGTCCGTGGCCTCACCACAGGGCAATACCTTATTCTAAAGGACTAATAAAGTAGATACTTCTAAGATCATCGACAAGGTCTTATGTGGGCAATCTCATACTATCCCACATCCGATGTGGGTTATCACAATCTCCCTTCCTTATACCTTAACATCGTTGCTAAGGCTCGATTACACATAGCCAAAATCTCCCTCTCTAGCCAATCTGGGATATAGGCCCACCTTTCGTTGCCCCAATCATCCTCTTGATGTGGGATGTACCCGGACTTGCCTTCGTTTCGCCATCCATAAGCAAATCAGCTAGATAATCCAACTCGAGCTTTTGAGAGTCGGCTCTGATACCATCTGTAACAACCCGGTTTACGGCCTCATCGCAGGGCGATGCATCCTACAAAAGGGCTAGCCAAAGATGTACTCCTAAGATTATCGGTAAGGTATTATAAGAGCAATCTCATACTTTCTTATATAGGGCAATCTTAAGCTACATATATATGATCCACCACCAATATATAAAAAATATACATACACACACACACACACACACACATCCATATATATGTGTATGTGTGTGTGGCTTGGCTAACCTCCCCAAAAATAACAGGCAAAATAACAACCTCCCAATTTTTACTCCGACAAAGTAGCCCTAAATATAAAAGTTAGAATTTGCTTAAGAATGGGTTGAATAGTAGTTTTGTTGCAAGGTTTATTTTGATTCTCTTTCTGTGTCCACCACCCATGGCCACCTTGTCACCCCCACCTCCCTGCATCTAATGTAACTACAACCCCCTATCGCCCACCATGGCTAGAATCACGGTGGCCACCCACTACGACTAGGACCACAGTCACCACCCACCACCTCGCCAATGGGATGCAATGAACCACAGGGTGGGGTGCAATGTATTCCACTAATCCCGGATAGTGGAGAGTACTGTGGCGAAGCAACTCTCTGTCACGTCGGCAGAGATGGTGGTCAAAACTGGGGTAAGAAGAGAGAATAGTCAGCGGTTTAATTCTAAAACTAATTTTTTTTTTATACTGAACTATTATATGTAGGCTTGAGATAAGAACATAAAATTCTAGAAAAAGTTGGGGAGGTGACTAAATCTCTCTCTCTTTCTCTCACACACACACACATCACATGTAAGTATATCCAACCTACATACGTATACACTCGAACACACAGACATATATCTGGTGTGTGTGTGTGTGTGTGTATTCTTTCTGAAGATGTAAATAGGGTTCCTCTACAAGGAGAATGAATGGCAACAAGAAAAAAAAGAAGAAAAAGAGGAGGGTGAGTCCCTATATCCTTGTGGTTAGCAGAGAATAGCCCTCGAATGAAACAGGATAAAAAGAAACTACTAAAATTAATGATAAAAAAAAAGAACGAAAACAAAACAAAAAATTAAACTAAGTTGAATAATACCACAATTGTAGTGTTGTATATTGCATCAACTTTAGTACATTCGTTACAAACTGTGCCCTTCAGATTGCTGCTCCTTGTGCCTCAAGCATTTTGAATCATCTTTCACAATCTTGCAGATTACGAACTCGCTAGCAGTGTTCTATAATACAATGAAACAAAGATGTATGATATAAGTTACTCCTGATAATGAATTTTCTATTTATTCAGGTAGCCTAACCTCGATGTTAAGTTAAAAAAAAAAATGAGGACAAGGATATGAACAGATTTTGAAGAGAACACATAATCAAGCTAAAATTTTTATCTCTTACTTCTTAGAATACTCTTACACCGTAATTTTTTTACACTTTCCTAGATGACTAAAGTACATGGTTATATTCCTTTATGTGTATAGCATGCTGGTCATCTTCATATTGCAACTTTGACATTTCTTCATCATTTGTGTGGATGCTTGATCTTGATCTTGACAATTTCCTTTGGGCATTCCTTATCACTCATTCGGATCAAAGAACCCTTCCATATTCACCCAACCTGTAATACTTAACAAATACTCCATATCAAGTTAAGAATAACTTGTTTGACATTTCACAGAATGATTTTCCATCACAGGCATGAAAAATAACACGCTACAATGATTTTCAATGAAGTAAGTTTTTGAAAATATCCTCCTTAATGGCATACCCTTGTGACACCACCACATCTTTCGTAACCGTGAAAAAATAAGCCGTATAATGGAAATGAACCAACTACATTTTCTTCTTTTAAAGAAATATTGAAAGTCATGTCTAAGCTGTTCATCTTTTGACCTCCGTAAACTTTTACCTATTTATAAATGCTTTCGTCTTCTATTTCTTCAGTTAGAGCATTTTCATCGGCATTTGTGTCCTCGCACTCCTCCTTATGTTCAAATGGCTCTTCTCCATTTGTCAGCTCTTCGTTCTTATTGACTTTAACAACCTTGAACTCTTCTCCATCCTTTTTCTCCTATCTTTCTTTAAGTTTTAGAAACGTGAAACTCATGTTCATCCTCCATTGGATTTTCTTCCTCGAGATGTTCACCATCTTTCTTTATTTCTGAACTCGTCTTCCTCCTAACAAAGTAGGATGCAAGGGAGAGCTTCTATGGTGGGTGGACTCACACGTGAGGGGAGATTGTTGAGGTGCACGTGTTGAGTTACTTGGTCCTACATCGAGCAAGTATGAAAAGTGTTAGGAACATAGATATGAATCAACTAAGTTCTATTGGCTTAAGATCTTAAGTTGGGTTTATCTGGTATATGTGGACTATTTTGATGGTGGACACTTGACTTCTCGTTGTCTTCCTAACATGGTATCTGATCCCATAGCAGGATGCAAGGGATAGATTTGATGGTTGATGCACTCACACGTTCGGAGAAGATTATTGATGTGCACATTTGGAGTTACTTGAGAAGTTTTTAATCACACTTGTAAGCACGTAAAACTTAAACTTTTTCAATGACGCTCTATTAAATGTGTTTGTTAAGCACATCCTTGGATCAAATAAGTAATTAACACCAACCTAAAATAGATCAAAATTTTATTTCAGAGGGGACTTACTTATCACTTAAGTTTGAGTTGGGAGATACAAAAGTTATTAAACATAATATCACATAGAAGAATATATATTACCACCAAGATGCCGCGCCCACCATCACAAAGACTGTCTCTACCACGAAGCCATCACCTCTCCACCACTACACAAACATACCACCACAATCACAATCATACTGCCATGATAAACCACCGCCACCGCCACTTTACCAACAACACTGCTTCCATCGCATTAGAGCCACCACCACAACCAGATGTCATGTTGTCGCCACCACTATAATTACTACCTAGCCGTAGCCAACACACCGCCACGAGCACCGTCACCACTAGGATGACTTTGCCACGAGCACCACAACATCACCGCCTCTACCGACACTATTATTACCTCTAAGTTGCCGCCAACACCACCTCTATCAAAAACAGACTATACTTCAGTTGCACCATACCAACACCCTCACCATTAGCAACACTAACCCCATCACCATCATATCTTCATGCCCACTACTACCACTAATGCTACCACAACCAGGATGATCCACGTGCACCACACCATGGTTGCCGCCACCAACACCCTCACCATCGCACCACTACCCAGATGACACCGCAATACTACCTCTTCTAGGTTGCCGCAAACACCACCCCTAGCTAGGTTACTGTTGACACCACTTGCAACTTGAACAAACTATAACCAACATCGCAACCTCACCATCATGAGCACCATGTCATCGCCTGTCACCACCACAATTACAAGAACCTTCATGTGTCTCCACCACCACCATTATTACTCCATCATCATCACCACCACTAAGACAAACACCACGGATTCGGCCACACAAGTATTATAGTTTAGGTGTACAGTTCTTGTACAATGAATATATTTGTAAAATCTGATTGGTTTTCAGATATTCGTTTTGGGCTTACCTAATATGTTAACTTAATTTTAGTGCTAGAAATTCAACCCGCTTAAGTTTTGAATTTGACAAATACAAGGGATTAAGTTTTCATCACTTAAATTTTAGTTTTTCTAAACAACTCATTAGTCCTACATCAATTAAGAGTACAAAATAAGTTCGACATACGTTCCTGACTGTACCAAAACGTTTAGGTTGAATTGGACTCATCGTGTGTATATGTGGCCTTCTTCGTTATGAACACTTGACTCTTTTTTATCTCCCGAACAATTATTGTTATCCTAACATTCTGTATCCGAATTTCTTATGCTAACTGCCTCATTATGGTCATCATCGTTCCAATTTGATTCATTTCAGAGTAAAAAGCAAGCAGGATTGACCTCCATGCAAGGTGAAAAATATTCTTCCGCCCGTTGGCTATGCATGTCTTTTGTTGTCGTAGGACTGAAGGTTACACTTCTTCGGCTACGTTTCTTTGGCTAATCTCATCTTTCTACAGTCGTGACAAACTCGCAAGCATATGCATGCGCATTTGAAAAGGAATTTCTATTGCAGCTCATGCAAGTGCAGGTCAGAAAGAGTAGATGAAACTTACAGCTCGATCTCCAAGCCCTTCCAAAGAAACTCCAGCGAGCGTATACTCGTGCATGATCCAGTGCCCTTTCCGCTGTGGCTCCAATGACAAACCTCCTGTCTTGAGCTCAAAAACCAGCATCTTCTTCACCCCAATAACCTCACCTTCATTGTTTTTAACTTCTTCACCCTTACTCTGCCCATCCCACGTACCATCCCCAGCTTTTCGTAGTATCCGCGACTTGCCAACCTTCATTAACCTGGTGAACACGTATAAAGTGTGCTTGATTATCAACTTCTTCCCTGACTTGTCAATGGTCGCACAAGTATCCCATGGGTAGTAACTGGGTAATACTTCCCACGGCGTGGAGTTGTCGCCGTAAAGATCGTCCGTCTCCACTATATGTTCTGGTGGCAGTTCTACTTGTCCTATCACCTTTCCTCTGAGGTAATAAGTGATGAGTTCTTCTTGGGTTGGCATGAAGCGAAGTCCTACCGTCGAACATCTGTCCATCTCTTTGACTTCGATGTCTCGAGTCTCTCAGGCTGCTGTCTACAGTTTTCGGGAGCTTTGCCCAATCCTATATTCTGGGTATATATAGTTCTCCAATACTAAGATTCCTACCAGTGTAAGGATTTGGCTAAATGTCTCCAACTCCAATATTCTTTCTGATGGACGGATGCATGGGGCTACTCAATTCCATGCCTAGATGAACTTGACTTCGAATTAACCCATTAAGATGTAGCAACGTTGTATTCCGAATCCAACTTTGGATTGATAATATGACAGATGTAATGAAACACTTGTTCTATCGTATTAAGCATAACATACATTGTCGGACACGATCTCTAGTAGGATTTACATTTCTTAACGAATTCTATAGCATTTATAAATATGATGGAATAAAAGTTCTCGTTAGGAAAGCTTTGGTCCTCCTTGCTCCACATGACTTTATTTTGTAGTAGATTACCAAATAAAAAGGGCTTCCATGTAAGGTTTTCAAACAGTTCATATTTTTTTTTGTTAAATCCACCTGTTAGTGACAAAAAGATTGTAGTTTTAGAAGTGCCGGAGACTATATATTAAAACATGAAAAACCACCTATGCCGGTGGTCGGGAAATGCTGCCATAGGCAAAAACCCACCGGCAACAGTTTAGCTAGCGTTAGGGTAGCAATGCCTTTAGTCGCGTTGCGATATATATATATATATATATATATATATATATATAGAGAGAGAGAGAGAGAGAGAGAGAGAGAGAGACCTCCCAGTATCCGGATACCACATTCGGAGCCAACTAATCCGGGTTCGAGCAGGGCAGAACCGTTGCGCTAGACATATGCCGACAGTCATATGGATCTATACCCACGGTCAAACGCCGGCATATCTCTCCCATTATCGGCACCCAAATGTTGCTTTCATCAGCGGTGGCTATCTACGCCGGCAGTCATTGGCACCGCCATAGCTAAATATCTTTTAAGTTTAAAAAATAAACTATAAGATTATAGGCAATGACACTGACCGCCTCTATAGGTATTTTCAGATTTTTAATATCTTAAATAAATACACTTATGCCGACGACACCGACCGCCTGGACATGTTATTAATTATGTGAATATGAAGATTTTAATGGCGGCTACACCGACCGCCCATATAAGTATTTATTTTCTTTTTTTGCAGTTTATATAAAACAAGGCCTACGCCCAAAACCAAGATCAAAGTAAAAGAATAAATCACATATTCATCAAACCATGAACAAAATTATCAAGATCCGTGAATCGTTATTCAAGAAATTTAATACATCTCGATAAAATGCATCATGGACTCTCATAGAGCTTCAATTTGTTCAAGAAAAACCATCATTAACCCTGTAGAAGTGTTCAACGCCAGACAAATCCCATGCATCCACACAAATATCAAGATCTTGCACATTATCATTGTTAACTCCCAAGTCTGGCATCTTTAGGTCCATTTGCATTTACATCCATGACCACCTGTTGCAAAGAAATACTTGTTCGTAGTACTTGCAAAGGACTTACAAATGATTTCTTCAACAGCAAAATATCTACTATATACTGCAACCATAACAAATTTGTCTTGGGGAAACTGTATGATCAAAGACAGTAAATTCATATCAAGAAGAAACTATATCAAAGTAACGATTGTCCAAAGCTAAGCACTCTGAAAGTGAAAATTTCTATCACAGTTATGCGACGCCATGAGAAAAAAATTATAAAAAGCAAATTTTTCCTGTTTAAATTAAAACCTCATCCACTGCTCACTCTTGTAGAATAAGAAGTCCACGAAGCTACAAAAAGAAAATAATAATTAAGAGATGAACACGAAAGAGATCAATGGAGTGCCAAACCTATCAGCTTTCTGGAAAGGAATGGACCCAATGTGACATGAAGGACTATCTCAGGCACCAAACAAGTTTTTTACTATTTTGTATGGCTCTATCAACAGAGAGAGTCCTAACGATGTCAAATAAAATAGACCACAAATTTTGGAAGGCAGTACGATGACCAATGGGTTTCTCCTAATGGAACTTTGATGATTAAGCAACAGATTAATCAACATTCTTATCTTCCTTCCCAGCATTCTTCAGTTACTATTCTCATTTTACGATACATATACTGTACAAAATATTAAATTAACTAAGGGCCATCCTATAATTTAAAGCATTAGATATCTGCAACTTCAAAGTAACTTACTTGTTTATCTCCTTTGGACCCTCACAGATGCCGGGATCTAAAGATAGATCCAGAAAAGGTATATCTTCACCTGTGAGGATAGATGGTAGAACAATTGGTTGAATCAATATAAAATTGGACCTTAAATGTAACATCGTATTTTCAAAGAGATTCAGCTCTAACCAGTATTGATCCTCGAAAGAGTAAAGTCAATTATCGATATAACCAATCCAAATGTTTTTACATAGACTTTTTCTCCCTTAAGAATGAACACCAATGTCGTAGAATCTTTGCAACTTGGCAGAATTCCCCACCCCCCAATCAGCAAAAGAAATTACTAGATCAAAAGTCAGGCAAAAGTAGACAAAGAAATGATAGATGTGATGATAACTAAACCAGTGCAGATCTCGGTGTTCAAATTGATAGGCAGCCTCTGCGACAGCTAATGATGTAGTGACCTGCAATGAGCAATTGAGAAGTAGGCACTTAAGTGTTAAGGTGTATAAAGTGAAAATGTGCATGAGTCAGTTAAAATACCTGAACCATCAGATTACAGGCTTCATCAAAGTTCCGAAGCACGAAGCTTTCAAGGATCCTGACCATCGTGTTCTTGAACAAACATGACATAGCACTGGAGGCAATCTTCATCGGTTTGTTAAGTAAGACAAAGCAAGTAAATAATATGATACGGACCGAGGAAAAAGTGTGTGAAAATCTATAACTGGCCTCAGGCAACTTGCCTGAGGCACATAATTTAGATGCCTATGTTTTACTCTTGCCTTCCACAAATATTGTCATTGTTGTCGAGAGCTGTTGTCTATCTACCCCTTGTTGGATTGCACAGTGTTCATAACACGCAGCGGAAGGACTAAAAAGCAATCCACCCTTAGATTACATTACCTGGAAGCAGGTTCTTGATGCAAAAAATTTCTTCGAATATACTAAGACTCTATGTGTATCCACACCGAGTCAAATCCTTGCTGTCAACCCTTTGAAAAAAAGAATCCTCGGAGAACTTGAAGAAATTTTAAACCAAAATATCCTTTTTAGTTCAAAATTCAAGGACTAGAAATAACACTCATGTGTTATATAACTTTTTTCGGTTGCATTTTCTTTAGAAACGAAATTGCATATTTCATCTTCTTCACTAGAAAATGCAAGAGAACACTCTTATATATATGCGTCTTAGCCACAATTTATGCATTGATATATGCATATCAATAATTAAGCATGTGATATTCATAATCACCGCCAAATATATTGACATCATCACTACCTAATTAGTTGCTAAATATATCTGGGTATATATTAGCATTTAAATAGGCTGTGATATATATGTATACTTGCACATATCTTGTCCACAAAATTAGGCTTAATATGTGCGAGTGCATTTTGTTGACTATCAAGCAATTAGTCTCCTATTCAAAGTAGGAAACCTTTCCTTATAATCACACGTTGACATATAGATTAGCATATCAAGTCCTTAATTTTGGGACTTAATTTCAACCGAAAATCCCTCTTATTTCTCTTGAGATATTGACACATATCTTGTCAATATTTATTCCCTATTCCAAAATAGGAAATTCTCGAATTGTCTCCAATATTTATTATACTCTTGGTGCTAGCAAAGAATATAATAATATTCCATCTGAATCAAAAATATATTTATTTTGATAAAATTAAATTCACCAATTTAATCATCAAATAATAAATTAAATGATCCATTAGCAAAGATTAGAACACTCGTTAGTGTGCGACCCCATAGGTTCAATACTAAGCCGGTAGTAAATTACTCGAACCAATTTACCAATCAAGGTTGGCGTCTAGCAACACTCCTTAACAACCGGATAGCATGAAGTAATATCTTTTACTCTTAAGAACCTTAAGAAGAATATATATAATGTTTCCTTCCATTTTTACAGCTCCGGGTTAACCCTAGGATATGGTTTAACTGTCAAATCCCAATAGGTCACCAACTATGCTTCAAGTCAATTATAATCGACTAGTGAATGACATAAGAAACTCATTTTCTTCGTTCATTTATTTGCCCTAGCCAAGGTCTTAATCTAGTCATTATAATTAATATCATCATAGAGCTCAAACTCATTACCAAAAGTTAATGGATTCCTTCTTGATTAATCATGAATTCTACAAGTATTTAATCATACCCAATATCCATTCAACTATCACCCTCGGGCATTAGGTGTCCGGAATCAAAGTACGATAAATATCTTGTTAATTAATATGACGATCTCAGGTCAAAGGAAACTCTTACACCATGTTCCTCATGAGAATATCCTATTGACAGTTTAATGGTAATATTAACCATTGAGGGTGTTTGGGATTGATTAAAACTTGGTCAAACCTGATTTAATCTAGATTAAATCAGGTTTGTGAGTGTTTGGCAAAATAGATTAACAGATTTAATCCATCTCCAAAAGCTAAAAACTGATTTAATCCATAATCCTCAAAAGTGAGGATTATGAAATAATCACTTTTTCCATAATCAGGTTTGACCATGTAATTTACCATCCTATCCCTATATTTTTTACAAAAAAACCTATCATATCCCTTAATTAATTAGATAATTGCTGGAGTTTATCTCTTCTCTGCTAACCTCTTTTCCATACTAATGTTCGTGATGCTATTTGTGATGCAATTTCTGCTAGATAAACTTTTTTTTTTTGCTCAAGATAAATTTTATTTGTAATTTGGGGATGTTGTCCTACTATAACTATTATAAGCAATAATGTGAGATTGTTTATGTTTTTAATTTAAAATAAAAAGTAACAACTTTTGTAGAACGTGAAAATAGTTATTTTCATAATTTATTTGGACATTATAATTATTTACGAATAAAAGTTATGTTAACGTTACTTGGATATTATAAAAATTGTTTATTGAATGCCCTCTATGGTCATTTTGTCATAGTGAAACTGATTTAAGTACTTTTTATCCAAACACTTTTTATAAATTTAATCTAATTTACAACTACTTTTGCCAAACAGCAAATTGATTATGATTAAATCAGATTTTGAAAACTGATTAAGATTTAAGCAGAATCTGTTTTCTTTAATCAATCCCAAACGGGCTCTAGGAATTCTCAATTGAGTCGGTTCGATAATCATATCTCCATATGCATCATCTATATATGTAATTTAGTAAATGAGATCAACTAATCTCCATCCTATAGAGACCATCACATATATATTGATCTATCTGGATCATCAATGTCCTATTCTTAATGATCCTATGATCAAGAACAATTTAGATTAAATAGTAAAAGATTTGACTCTCACTATCATGATCCTTATCATGATGTCAAGTCTCTAAATTTAATCAAGGACAGTATCATATTAGTCAAATTATCAAATAATAAATATGATAATAAGATAACGAATGCCATTTAGTAATCAAAACATATTGATTACAAGGTGTCCAAATCATTACATGAGACATTGGATCTTGGGCATATTAATTCCATCCCCAACACCCCTGCCTACGGCTAGGGACTGGGTTGTGGGGGTTGTGGGGAGAGAGAGAGAGAGAGAATGAAGGTTTACTTTAGAGGCTTTTGAGCAGGGGCAGGGGTAGGTGTGCGGTTTGGTGAATTGTGAATGACTGGAAGAAGCAAAAGCTTGGAGCCAAACTACATAGTGCCTCGGGAAAATTTCCCCAAGGCTCCATTGGCTTCACTTCAATAACTAAGTCCTTGGTTCTTTTTAAAAAAAAACCACCACTTTCATATACAAGAAAAGAAACCTACTGCTCTGAAAACTCCTTCGGGTGATCATTTTCTGAACCATGCTTCCAGTCCCATTCTTCCCATGCTCTTATCAGAGCAGCATCATAACTGCCTTGACAGACCCTTAAGTTGTGTTATGAAGAAACTAAATGTTAACAATACATGCGTATCTATCACAAATAAAAATTTTTTGGGGTTTCGATATCAGTAAAGAGAAACTGGAGGAAAGCATGGTTCAAGTTACCAAAAACTCACAAGTCGAGTTTTACTCATGACTAAAAGTGTATACACTGGCTCTAAATGTTTTCCATGCGATAGAAGTAGACTACTAGATGCACATAAAACTCACGCGATTGTCTCAATGAATGTTGTACACGCCTTGTAAACATCATCCCCATGTTCTCTTAAACGATTAAGCGTCAGGGAAAGTATAACCTCCTCCAGTAGTTCTTCTGATCTCTGAAGTAAGAAACCATAGATTTAGAATTTTGAAGATGTAAATATAGGCAACATCAATCACTATGTTGGCTCCTAGTGCCTCTTACTGAAAAGCATGAGAAGTGATAGCACTCCAACGAAGTAACTATAAATGTCAGCCAGCTCAATGTCACATAACTGTTGAGACCTTGAACCAATTTAACTAAAGCAATTTAGCAATATACTCTGTGCCTGCTTCCAACCTTAAGAATCTTCACAGCCAAAAAGATGATAATTAGTTGCTACTCAAACAAATACCTTCTGCACTTCCCCATCGACATGTAAATCTACATCAAATGGAACAATTTTGCATACAGCTTTGCCAGCCTTGAATGCTTCTCCATAAGTACCTTCGCCAAGCTTGACAATACTTTTTGGTCCGCTGCAACCAAGAGAGCTCCATTTTGACAATCAACTTAGTGTTGAGAGATCCATTTTAAACATAAAGTCAAAACGATGACCAAATGCAACCATCAGTTATCAAAGTCAAAACTACCTACTTTGATTGAAGATCGTCGCTCAAGTCAGTATACAGGCTCGCTTGTACAAACAAGATAAGAGCACATAGAAAAACTTATGTAATTTTTCGTTGTATCTGAGACTGGTTTTGAACCAGTCTCACCACAAGCGTGTTCAGCAGGAATTGTGAAAATGACATTTTGGCCCTTTTCCATCGTATTAATTCTAAGGTCCCATCCCTTAATTACTTGCCCTATCATAACAGCAAAAACATATCCATTTTCCCTATTATAACACCTGATCCTACCGGCCTTTTCCACTTCATTTCCCCTTTTCCCAGCTACAACACGAAGGAAATGGAAATCCCATCTTCTTTTTACCTTCATCCTTTGCTCTGCACCTTAGTATAATTCCCGACACCTAACTAGTTATCAGTGAGACCACATATAATTGATTATGAAGGTACAACAATGAGTAGCTATGCACATCTACGGTTGGAATAGCAAGAGGCAGCCGCTACCGGTGCCAATGGCGAATGGCACTGCCGGCACCTTGACGGTAAGAGGCGCTACTGGTGATGACCCGGCAAGACCCAAAATGTTTGAACTTTGAAATCACAATTTACAAACTCTTCTAAACATAAAAATAGAGACAATTAAGAATAGAAACAATCAATTGTTCATTAATCATTGCTTGGGTGAAAGAAACAGTTACCTTAGATGAGTCCGAAAGTGTAAGGGACGGATTCAGTGACAATGGAGAATGGAGAGAAGAGAGAGAGAGAAACGAACCTGGTCTATATCCCTGTGAGACGGACGTGTGAGAGATGAGCCAAAGTTGAGTTGTGTGTGTTAAGCAGAAGAATAAATAAAACGAAAAAAACAATAAAAGAAGAAAAATGGATATAAACAAGCATGTTCTATCCCAGTGGTCAGAATTGTTTTAGACTGTTGCCTTAGAACGTGACTTGACGCTATATTTTGACTCTCAAATTTTTGGGTGAAAATATGGTCTTTGGCAGCGCGGGACATGCGACTGCCGGCTTAAAGCGCCACTGTAGATCCTACATCAACGGTCATCATGGAAGCACCGGCGTAACCCATGTACAGCAATGCCACCTGGTGGCCGCCGGCATAAGGCGTCGCGACAGATCACTTTTTTTCGTATGGAATCATTGATTGGTTTCATACTTCTTTAGACAACTAAAAGTAATTTCAGACCCTTTCGTCCCTATTTGGTGAAAACGTTTCTTCAATCAAAATCCATGGAACATTTGCTTTGCACCTGATTATTTGTTCGGTTGTTTATGTATTTGAGGATGCAATGAGCCACACAAATTGGGGTAGCCCTCCCCTAGTTCAAAATCTAAGAAACAACGAAGGGACTTTCATCCGTGGCTCTTGAGGTCAAATTCAATGAATTGAATGAGAATCATTTACTGATTAGCTAGATGTGTAGATGATATCAATATGTAAGGATTAGTTCTTGAAAGAATTTTTGTACTCAGCGTTTCTCTAGCTCTTCAATTCCTTTGGCGAGTCATTGCCGTTGCTTGTTGCAATACCCCTCTTGGCTCTTTGGATATACTCATTGTTTTAGTCCACGTACACCATGCCAAAACGAACTGTGTAACCATCATTCCATACATAATTGTCTAAGAGTGACCATACGAAATACCTTATGACATTGATACCATCACTGTAGGAGAGATAAGTTTTGATTGCTTACTCGATTGCTCTTTTAAGGTAGAAGAAATGGTCTTGGTAGTACTTCATTAGGCCTTGTCTCATCGATGCGAGCTTCTGAAGCTGTTAACTTGCCATAATTGCTTCATCAACACCTATAAATCAACAGTGGTATCAATTGTAACATGTCATTAGTTTGTCATTAGCTATATACTCCTACAGTACGCTTGAAAGTAAAATAAAAAATTCATGGATCAATACAGTGTTGCAAGAAGTTACGCGTTTACATTAGGGCTGTGTTGAAGGCGTAAGAGCTTGTATCATTGTTTAGCAATACTGCTCTTCTTATCTTTTTCATTCTACAAGAGAGAAGAAATATAATTCATAAGTTGTTCAATTCACCATTCTCCGTAGCTTATATAATTGGGTCGTTGTACCAATAGCTTATATATGCCTTCTGGATGAATGTAGAGCCAATCTAAAGCACTCTGCATAAAAAAAGGAAGTTCAGTTATATGATTTACCATTTATGTCCATCTAAATCAATCTGGGGAAGATTTCACGGACAGTTGAATTTATAGCTTGCCTGGGGTCCAATCGCTATCCCTTTTCGTTCGGCTGCAAAAGTAAATACATATCATATTTAGCACGGAACCATAATGTTTGGAGTTTCAAAAAAAAATTAGACAAAACAATATGCAGCGATCGTTTGTTTCTAGTTACTTCAATATGTAACTTGAGGATATGTGTTGTAACCTAAAAGCCCATTGTTCGAGTTAAGTCCATCGCTAACATAATTTAACTTGAGAAAATCAAACGACCCTTTTAGCATTGGGATTGTACTTCAGTGAATTTTCGCAGACAAGTACATGTATACCTGAAATATTCAAGTACATGTATACCTGAAATTTTTGCTTGTACAATTAAATGACAGTTGCATGAGCTAGTAGTTGGTGGTACCCAGATCACCATTGGAAATTCATTGTATCTTGTCATGCATGCGTCGACTAGGCGGGAAGGTACCCGTTACATGCTCTGATGAAGAAGCACCTCGGTAAGGCAAAGCACTGCCAAATACATGTGTAAGGCTCATTCAACGTGATCCAATACTTCACCCGATCCTCAAACTCCCAGAAGCAAAGTTCTGCGTACTCGTAGAAATCAGCCCTGATGAAAGTAAAACATTCATTAGAATAATAATAAGAAACCACCATATAATTTATACATCGAGTCGCTTACACAGTACGAGAACTTAAGAAACCACCATACTGGTCCTCTAAGGCTTGGGGAAGGTCCCAGTGAAATAGAGTCACATGGGGCTCTATACCTGCAATCACAAAAATGAACTAAAGGATATTACGAAAACTCCAACACGTTTGAGATACTGGGCATTGATAAAAATGGATTTTTATTTTGTACCCATTTTGATATGACAGAAGAGGATAAATCATACCATTGCCTAGGAGCTCGTTGATTGGGTTATTGTAGTGTTCAATTCCTTTTTGTTTACTCCCCCACTTAAGTTTCCACCTAAGAATGCAGTCTGGTTAATATTATGGCCCAAGAAATGGAAATCAACTATGCATGGAACAAAGTGGTTGATGCAGCAAATTTCAAATGTGTAACAAATGCTAAGGAGTAGATAAATATGGCACATGAAGCATATAACTCTTCATGTAGCTCATTGATGCACCATATAAAGTTTATAGTAAACTCACTTGGCAATACTCGGGACTACGAAATTGAGAATCTATAAGCATTTAGACCCATTTTCTAGAGGATCCCTACGTCTTCCTGTAATCTAATGTACATCGTGTTACGAGAAAATCAAAGTGGTACTAATAAGAAATCAGACTTGAAACAAAACTTAAAGTAGATTACCAATAATCCAGGACACGAGCGTGTTTACAAATAGGTTGACCATATTCTCAACCTCACATGCAACTTGTAGTAACGTAGTCTGAACTTTTGTTTAGCTAGAAATTTGAAAAGATCATTGAAAGCTATTTGTTTGAGGATAGATGTTTTTTTTTTTTTGGGGGGGGTGGAGGGGGAGAGAGAGAGAGAGAGAGATAGAGAGAGCCTGGGGTTCTCTGCGTGAAAGTGTTCCACACATTTAGGCCTTTACCATCTTCATTTGCTCCATCCACCTTCAACCTCGAATCCACTTCACATTTTTGTCAATGTTTTTTTTGGAAACAAATGGTCTCTCAAACTCACCACACTCTATTATACGAGGCGAAAAAGGACATGGAGAGAACTTGATGAGAACACACAGTATATATTACAATTTATCTCATATCTTCTTCTTACACTTGCATCATCTTACACCTTTTCTATAGTGCTTCTAAGTAGCTCTTAGACATATAATTAAGTTACAACTAACCTACTATTTTATCAAAAATATTAGTCAACTACTTGCACTAAGCACATATGAATAATGCACTTGTAACTTATGCACCATTACCACATAACTTAATAACTACTACCATGTCACACTAATCACCACTCAAAGAACTAAATCAAATTTATTTTTTAACACCCCCTTTAAACTTGATTCGTGTCTTCAAACATTCTTCATGATTGAGGGGCTTGATAAGTGCCAATAATGGTCTTCATCTCCAATTCTATCAGCAACAACAATTTTTTGCGTCATTTTCTTTTGACATGTATCGCATGTAGATCATCTTCTTATTGGACCTCTGACATTACTTCATCACTTGTGTGCATACTGGATCTTGGCCATTTTCTTTGGACATTTCAAGTAACTCCTCCGGTCAAAAAATGTTTTCATTTACACCCAACCTGTGTCACCCAACAAATTCTCCACACCAAGTTAAGGATAACTTGTTTGACGTTTCACAAAATTATTTTTCTTCGTTGGCATGAAAAGCAACTTGCTAGGATGATTTTCAATGAAATAAGTTTTCATAACATCAACCTTAGCAGCATATCCTTATGGTATACTACCACATCATTCTTAGCCATGAGAAAGTAATCATCACTTTCTTCTTCAAAATTTGCGAGGCCGTATAATGAAAATAATCCGACCACATTTTCTTCTCTTAAAGAAAAATTAAAAGTCAAACATGAGTTGTTCACATTTTGACCTACGTGAAGTTCTACCTCTTTGTCAATGCTCTCATCTTCAATCTCTTCATATTGAGCATTGCCATCACCATTTGCGTTCTTGCTCTCCTCCATATTTTCAAATAGCTCTTCTCCATCTGTCAACTCTTCATTCTCATTGGTTTCAAAAGCCTTGAACTTTTCTTTCACACTTATGTCCTCTGTTTCTTCGGCTTCGGAAGCGTGAAACTCGTTTTCATCTTGCATTAGAGTTTCTTCCTTGAGATAGTCACCGTCTTTATTTGTGAACTCATCTTCTTCCCAACTTTGTACCCAATACTCTTTGGGTAGGAAGTCACGTTTACGGTTGGAAGCAATGACCTCGATCATTTGTCCAACATCACTTAGAGATCTTAAATCTTCGATGCGCATCTATATCTCTGTATGGACGGCCTTCTGCAACACTCGCAGATTGCCTTTTCTTCATTCTTTTGTCGAACTTCTTTCGACAAGCTACTATGTGATTTTTCACACACCACATTCCACAAATCACATAATTTAAGATACAATGAAAAGATACTCCTCGTCCGCACATAATTTGAGGACATCAGCTTCTCACACCAAATATCCCCGTTGGATATTTTTTTCTACGACTGTAATGACTAAAATATTAACACCACAACATCCACAAAGATCATTGTGGCTCTGATACCACTTTGTTGGAGACAAAGGGTATTATATGAAGAGGAGGACATGGAGAGAACTTGAAGAGAACACACAATACACCTTTCAATTTTATCTCATATCTTCTTCTTACACTTGCATCATCTAACACCTTTTTATGATTCTTCTAAGTAAGTCCTAGACATGTATAATTAAGCAAGCATTAACACACTATTTTATCAACATATTAGCCAACTACTTGTACTAAGCACATATAAATTATGCACTAGTAACTTATGCACCGCTAACGCATAACTTAATAACCACTAATATGTCATACTAATCACCACTCTAAAGAACTAAACCAAGTTTATTTTTTAACATGTTTACTGTATAGATAATATTTGAGCTTGATTGGTAGTTATTGAGTTCCAAAGTTTTTTCTTGTTTCTAAATCATCACTGCAAAAGCTAAAATTGGAACTCAAACCTCACTTCCCTTTTTATTGCACATATTTATAGAACAATATTGTCGAGGATTTGATTAATGAAATCAGCTTAGGTTTCCTTGTACTCCGAGTCTATTGGCCTGCATATAGAAGCTCCTTTGTATCTTTAATACTTTAATTTAGAATACAAAGTTTTACTCTTCTCTCTCTCTCTCTCTCTCTCTCTCTCTATATATATATATATATATATATATATATATATATATATATATATATATCTCACCTATGCATGTATTAATTATTATCCTGGTAAAAGAGGTTTTTTTTTCCTTGTGTTCTTGTTCAACCCTAGAGTTTTTTTTAATTAATTTTTCCTAGCACTTCTGCTTTCGCTAAATCATTTGCGCCAAGTAATCATATCCATCGCTTACAGATTCTGCCTGCTGCAACCATACCACAACTGTTGGAATTGGGTTTTAAACCCATTGTGGAGAAGCAACTTTGACTCAATTTTCAAATGGGTTCCAAACCATAGCTTGGTTAGGAACAAATTAATTCACGTTCATCTATTGGAATAGATGATCGTGGTATATTCACATGTTTAAAACGAATGAGAAGTGAATGAGAAAATTGAAGCTAAAGTTAGTGGTTCACCTTGAAAGGAAAAGAGTATCCCACATTGAAGAGATAAAGCCAATGTTGTCTCCTTATAAAGCTTAGCCTTGAGCTAAGGGATGGGCCCCTTGGGGGTACCCATGTTTTGTAAGGAGGGAGGACCTAGGTTGACCCAAGGTCCACCACACGCGCGCGCCGCCCGCCCCGCCCCGTCCCGGTCCGGTCCGTGGCCGTGGCTTGGGCTAGGCCCAATCAGGCTTTATTCTTTTTGGGACAAATAAATTTTATTTATTTAATTTCCTTTCCGAAAAGTTGTGACCTTTCCTTTCCAACCAACCAGCCGTGACGAGTTGCACCCCCGAGTGAATACTCTGTGTATAAAACCGAGTCAGTTTACAGAAGTTATGTACGAATTAAAATCCCGAATTTTATTTTTTCTTCTGTACAAGAGTCTGTCCCAGTTTTGAAAGAGTTCTACCATTTGTTTGGTTCGCCGGGTCTGGAAATTTGGTGTGCTACTATTTTCAGACGTAGCCGTTGTATCCTGGGAGACTATCGTCGAGAGCCGTCAGCACCGTTGCGGGACGAATAAGTCTTAAGGACAGTGAATCAAATTCACGCCTCGGCCCCTTTTTCCTTTGCTGTTCTGCTTTTCTGCAATCCTGTTGTGAGTTCATTTTAATTGTTCTTGCAAAGACTATATGTTCTGTTTAGTAAACTACATTTCAGTATTTCGTACTTAATTGTTTTCTGCACAAGTATACACAAAGTATATATTTCGAACAACAATCTTAAGACTTACCTCCCGTACTTTGTGTAGATGTGTAGAAACAGTATTTTCTAAACAGTGTTTTTCAAATTTCGTTTTCTTATTTGTTTCTATCAATCTACATTAAAATTCTTTTCAGTTTATGAATTTAATTTTAGTGATACTAGAATCTGTTTTCGTTATACCTTTGTGATAGACTGGATTATTTTTGCTTATTAATAGTTGTTATATTCTGTTGATAGATATAACAATGGCTACTAGCGAAACCATTTCGGAAAGTGGACCGGTTCATCCCAGCGGTGGGACTGTGTATGCGACACCTTACGTTGCACCTGCTCATGGTTCCGTTGGACTTGGTGAAAGACCGGAAAAGTTCAACGGAAAGGATTTTAAGAGATGGCAACAGAAAATGTTGTTCTATCTTACCACCTTGAACTTGGCAAGGTTCTTGCACGAGGATGCACCAGATCTTGGTGACAATCCTGACCGGCAAACAGTGGCTGCCGTGGATGCTTGGAAGCATTCGGATTTTTTGTGCAAGAACTACATCCTCAATGGATTGGACAATGCGTTGTATAACGTATACAGTCCAATGGCCAATGCGAAAGCATTGTGGGAATCCTTGGAAAGGAAATACAAAACGGAAGATGCCGGCTCAAAGAAATTTGTAGTCGGCAAATTCCTTGATTTCAAGATGGTGGATTCCAAGACTGTGATTAGTCAAGTCCAAGAGTTTCAGCTAATCCTCCATGATATTCATACGTAAGGGATGGTACTTGGAGAATCTTTTCAAGTGGCTGCGCTAATTGAAAAATTGCCACCTACTTGGAGAGATTTCAAGAACTATTTGAAGCATAAGCGCAAGGAGATGAAGCTCGAGGATTTGATCGTCAGATTGAGGATTGAGGAGGATAATCGCCAGTCCGAGAAAAAGGCCGGGAATTATCATCAAGAAGCCAAGGCAAATGTGGTCGAGCAAGGTCCGTCAAAGAGGAGGAAAATTTCCGATTCAGACGGTCCAAGTGGAGCTAGCGGCTCAAATTCCAAAGGCGGTGAGAAGAAGAAGTTCAAAGGGAATTGCTATGTGTGCGGCAAAGCTGGCCATCGTGCTAAGGACTGTCGCACAACCAAAGGAAACTTTAAGAAAGGAAAGCATTCTCAAGCCAATGTGACGGAAGTTACCAAGATTACCGAGGACGTGACAGATTTGAATCTATCTGCGGTGGTATCCGAAGTCAACTTGGTTGGAAATCCCAAACAGTGGTGGGTAGACACAGGCGCTACTCGACATGTGTGCTCCGAGCAAAGTATGTTTACTACGTATGAGAGCGCCAACAACGAGAATCTGTTCATGGGAAACTCTTCTTCTTCAAAGGTGCAAGGGATGGGCAAGGTGGTCTTAAAGATGACATCCGGCAAGGAGTTGAGTCTCAACAATGTGCTTCATGTGCCGGACATTCGAAAGAATTTAGTTTCGGGCTCATTGTTGAGCAAAAATGGTTTTAAGCTAGTTTTTGAGTCCGACAAGTTTGTACTAACTAAGAGTGGAATGTTTGTAGGAAAAGGGTACCTTTGTGATGGTCTGTTTAAGCTAAATGTAATGACCATCGTACCTAAAGTTGTACCAAATTCCGATAATAATAATAATGTCTCTTCTGCTTACTTGTTGGAATCTCCTAATTTATGGCATCATAGATTAGGTCATGTGAATTATGGTTCGTTACAAAAGCTCGTGAAAAATGGTTTGTTGCCTAAAATGGACTTTGACTCACATAAAGCATGTGAAATTTGTGTTGAAGCTAAAATGGCTAAAACGTCTTTCAAGTCAATTGAAAGAAGTACGGAACCTTTAAGTCTAATTCATAGTGATATATGTGACTTAAAGGTGGTACAATCTAGAGGAGGAAAAAAGTATTTTATTACTTTTATTGATGATTGTACGAGATTTTGTTATGTATATTTGCTTAGAAGCAAGGATGAAGCCTTGGAAGCATTTATGCAATACAAAATTGAGGTTGAAAATCAACTTAGCAAGAAAATCAAAGTACTAAGAAGTGATAGAGGCGGAGAATATGTTTTCCCTTTTGAAAAATTTTGTGCCGATCACGGAATCATTCATGAGACCACGGCACCGTATGCGCCTCAGTCAAATGGAATTGCTGAGCGGAAAAATCGTACTTTAAAGGAAATGATGAATGCTTTGTTGATAAATTCTGGACTACCGGATAACTTGTGGGGGAAAGCGGTCTTAACTGCAAATCATATACTTAATAAAGTACCCCACAAGAAGTTGCATAAGACACCTTATGAGATATGGAAATGACATCCTACTTCCTTCAAATATCTTAAAGTGTGGGGGTGTCTAGCAAAGGTAGCTATCCCACCACCTAAAATGGTCAAAATAGGACCTAAAACGGTCGATGGGATTTTTATTGGATATGCAAGCCATAGCTCGGCATATCGGTTCTTAGTGCATAAATCTGAAGTTGACGATATACACGTCAACACCATAATGGAGACAAGGAATGCACATTTCTTTGAAAATGTATTTCCTTATAAAGTTGCACAAGAACGAAGTTCTTTAGAAAGAACTAATAAGGACCAAGAACCCTCACAAGAGGAAGATGAGCCAAGACGTAGCAAGAGAGCTAGAACGTCTACATCTTTTGGTCCTGATTTTCTAACATATTTGTTAGAAAATGAGCCTCGTACTTATAGTGAAGCAATGTCGAGTCCCGAAGCTCCTCATTGGAAAGAGGCTATTAATAGTGAAATAGAATCCATCATGCTAAATCATACATGGGAACTGGTGGATCTTCCTCCTGGAAATAAACCATTAGGGTGTAAATGGATTTTCAAGAGAAAGATGAAAGCTGATGGAACGATCGAAAAATATAAGGCCCGACTGGTTGTCAAAGGGTATAGACAAAAGGAAGGCCTTGATTATTTCGATACATATTCACCAGTTACAAGAATAACATCCATTCGAATATTGATAGCTATTGCAGCTATTAATAATCTTGAGATACACCAAATGGATGTGAAAACAGCTTTCCTAAATGGAGATCTTAATGAAGAGATCTATATAGAGCAACCCGAGGGGTTTGTAGCTCCTGATCATAAAAGGAAGGTGTGCAAGCTTGTTAAGTCACTTTATGGACTAAAACAGGCTCCGAAACAATGGCATGAAAAGTTGGGTAGAGTCAGTGTCGAAAATGGCTTTAGAATCAACGAATGTGATAAATGTGTCTATGTTAAAGGCACGGAAAAAGGATATGTCATTGTTTGCCTTTATGTGGATGATATGCTCATTATCGGGAGCAATGATGAATTCATTAAGGCTACAAAGAAAATGTTGGCCAGTAAATTTGATATGAAAGATATGGGTGTGGCTGATGTTATACTTGGTATGAAAATTACCAAAACATCAAATGGACTAGTCTTGTCACAATCTCATTATATTGAGAAAATGCTAGACAAATTTAAAAGTTATGATAATAGTCCAGTTAAGACACCACTAGATGTAAATTTACATCTAACAAAGAATACTGGTGAAGGAATATCTCAATTAGAGTATTCGCGTATAATTGGTAGCCTAATGTATATCATGAATTGCACGAGACCCGATATAGCATATGCTGTCAGTAAACTGAGCAGATATACTAGCAATCCGGGGAAGAATCACTGGCTAGCTATTGTAAGAGTTTTAAGGTACTTAAAATATACCTTAAACTTTGGTCTGCATTATACAAGATATCCAGCTGTATTAGAAGGATACAGTGATGCCAACTGGATATCAGATTCTAATGAAACAAAATCCACAAGTGGATATGTGTTTACATTAGGAGGAGCAGCTATTTCTTGGAAATCCTCTAAACAGACATGTATTGCCAGATCCACTATGGAATCTGAATTCATTGCTTTAGATAAAGCAGGAGAAGAAGCGGAGTGGCTTCGTAATTTCTTGGAGGATATTCCAAATTGGCCTAAGCCTGTGCCACCAATTTGCATACATTGTGATAGTCAATCTGCAATTGGAAGAGCACAAAGCAGTATGTATAACGGCAAGTCTAGACACATACGTCGCAGACACAATACCGTTAGACAATTACTTTCTAGTGGAATTATCTCTATTGACTATGTGAAGTCAAAGGATAATATTGCGGATCCGTTAACGAAAGATTTGACTAGAGAGAAAGTAAATGTGTCATCAAGGGGAATGGGTCTTAAGCCTATGAACTAAAGAGTTGCCATAATGGAAACCCTACCTAGCTGACTGGAGATCCCAAGATCTAGGTTCAAAGGGAAAACCGAATTATGTAAATGCGACTCAGACAGAGCACTGTGGGGGGTTAAAACCCTCATATTCATTCCTATGATGAGAAGACAGTGGCACCTACAAAAGGTTAGGTTAAGCTATGCTTTTAATGACTCTTATATCTTGGAAATCTAAGTGGGGGTGCGGTAGGAACCTCTTAATAAGAAGTCACCTATGTGAGTAAGAAGTGGGGCCGCTTCTATGAGAATTGTAAGGCTGAATTCTCAAAGAGTACTCATGAAAACCAGGAGTTGTTCAGGGCCAAAATGAACACAACAATGAGAACCTCAAAACAATGTTTGAGCGATACTATGTGAAGTTCTATTGTCTCGGTTTACACTAAGGGTTGAACAGTTCAAGACATCATGTTCACTGGTTAACCAGTAAATCCGATAGTTCTCACTAGGGAAGGTTCAAGGCCATCGGCTACCTATCCCGATGCAGTGTCGTTCTAAAGAACTCTTTCTTATGTCAGTGTTTCTGTGCGTATAGAGTCCAGTCAATTTTCTATTCATGTGGGGGATTGTTGGAATTGGGTTTTAAACCCATTGTGGAGAAGCAACTTTGACTCAATTTTCAAATGGGTTCCAAACCATAGCTTGGTTAGGAACAAATTAATTCACGTTCATCTATTGGAATAGATGATCGTGGTATATTCACATGTTTAAAACGAATGAGAAGTGAATGAGAAAATTGAAGCTAGAGTTAGTGGTTCACCTTGAAAGGAAAAGAGTATCCCACATTGAAGAGATAAAGCCAATGTTGTCTCCTTATAAAGCTTAGCCTTGAGCTAAGGGATGGGCCCCTTGGGGGTACCCATGTTTTGTAAGGAGGGAGGACCTAGGTTGACCCAAGGTCCACCACACGCGCGCGCCGCCCGCCCCGCCCCGTCCCGGTCCGGTCCGTGGCCGTGGCTTGGGCTAGGCCCAATCAGGCTTTATTCTTTTTGGGACAAATAAATTTTATTTATTTAATTTCCTTTCCGAAAAGTTGTGACCTTTCCTTTCCAACCAACCAGCTGTGACGAGTTGCCCCCCCCAGTGAATACTCTGTGTATAAAACCGAGTCAGTTTACAGAAGTTATGTACGAATTAAAATCCCGAATTTTCTTTTCTTCTGTACAAGAGTCTGTCCCAGTTTTGAAAGAGTTCTCCCATTTTTTTGGTTCGCCGGGTCTGGAAATTTGGTGTGCTACTATTTTCAGACGTAGCCGTTGTATCCTGGGAGACTATCGTCGAGAGCCGTCAGCACCGTTGCGGGACGAATAAGTCTTAAGGACAGTGAATCAAATTCACGCCTCGGCCCCTTTTTCCTTTGCTGTTCTGCTTTTCTGCAATCCTGTTGTGAGTTCATTTTAATTGTTCTTGCAAAGACTATATGTTCTGTTTAGTAAACTACATTTCAGTATTTCGTACTTAATTGTTTTCTGCACAAGTATACACAAAGTATATATTTAGAACAACAACAACTGCTTCATCCACTTATTACTTCTAGGTCTCCATTTTCAAATGTTACGTCCATTAATTTATATAGTGAATGGCTCACTCTGACTATTATTCACACGGGAGATAAATTCTATTATTTGTAGTTCTTTCTAAACGTGATGCTTGCTTAGTTTTGCATCTCAGTTCAGACCAGCTTTTGGTTGGTCAACTATGTGAGCTTGATTTTGATGTTCACTTGAATCAGGAACACGGTTGTTTTGTGACATGATCCATCCACGGGGAATATTAATTAGAGTGGACGATCATTTGGGCTCACATCACTTCATATATTGTACCCCGGCCTATTGTTATTGTTACTCAGTCCTCTTATTCTCTCTTTGGTACTCTTATTTATGTCATTGTCTCTCTAGCTCTATACGCTTCCGTCATTAATTTTTTGTAGTCATACATGATCAGTTTCAAAGGAGTTGTCAAATTATATACTCCGTATCTTGCAACTGGCAAAACAACTAGCTCTAAGTTATAATAGTAGTAACTCCTTTGCTATTGCTTCACTTGATCTTATGCATTCTATTGTTTAGGGACGAGCAACTGTTGTGTTGTGACCTATATTACATGAACTCTTCAAAATGCATGAAGTACCCGTGTCGGACACTCGACGCTTGATCGTGGATATGAGATATGTGTCTGACACGCCCCATAAGATATGCCAATATGAGCACTATGTTATAGTATTTCTTTTAGTTCTTTATTGCTTTGAGATAATCTCAGTTCTAAATTAAAACGATATGCATACTATAAAACAATATGTAAGCTGAGGAATAACTAAAAACCAAGAATAGGTGGAAATATTTTGTTGTGTCCCGTGTCTTGGATTTTAAGAAATAGACGAATTCGACACTTGGACACGTAACCGATGCGGACACTCATATCGAGTCCATGTAACATAGGTTGTGATTTCTTTGTCACCAAACATTAGCCACCAAAACAAAGTATTCAACATTTCAACATTATTGAATTTTGCCATTGCATTGTTGTTGGCATGAGAAATCAACCAACAAAACTAAAGTAAAATTAAATGGCTACAGACTTTTGGAGTTAACATTCCTATAGATTTAGTGGCACACCTAACACACATGTTCAATTAGAAAGTGCCTATAAACAATTTCTTTGATCCATTGTCAAGATCATCCCAAAGTGAGCGAGTAAGAGAGAGTGTTAGTAACCTCCTTCCTCATTGAAAGATAATATATTGAGTTGTGTGTACAAGGGGTATCTAGTTGGAAAAGGGTTATGAGTTTTTGGGATTAAACTCTTGACCGTTCTCTTGTACTTGTCTCGATATTCTCAAAGTACAAAAAAGTTTGCACGTCCCATGCAGGTAGGCACGCTAAAGTCGAATCACGTTAAATCTTGTGTCCATATATTCTTGCCTTATTCTTTTACGCTACAATGCTTCTGCTGCATATACGTGAGTGATACTAACAGTAGCTACCCCTGCTGTATGCGTGGTTTTGGGGGCTTGCGATACTTTGTTATATTTATCTGATTATGATTTACGTTACGTGTGAATTTATCTGATGAACTCTACAATTAAACTTCTGCTGTACATGCATACTAATGATTATGACACCATTCAGTAAACCCATCAAAGTATTGCGGTCTGACAAAACTCGAGAGTATACTTCAATTGGCTTCATAGAGCTTTTCAATCAACACGATGCCGTATCTCATATATTGTGTCATAGTACTTCTGAACTAGATGGTTGTGCAGAACAAAAGCATGGTTATATTTTTTATATATCTGGTGCCTTGCTTATCTCCATTTCCAATACTACACCATTTTCTGGGTGAAATTGCACTCACTGCAATTTACACCATAATTAGGCTTCATAACTAGTCAAAATTATGAGTCTTTGCGTGTGTTTGTTGTCCTTGCTCCTCGTGAGTAAAAAAAAAAATAAAAATCTACAACCTCATGCTCGTATGTCTTGTATTCAAGATTATGGAATTCAACATTAAAGGTATCATTGCTATGATTCAGCCTCTCGCTGTCTTCATATTTCAGGTCACATCATCTCTTAGGAAGCCACTCTTTTTGTAAAAATATAAAATCAAATTTCACTCACACATAATTATTGACTGAGCACAAGCACCTGTACATAGGTAGATCAAATAATTCAAATATATCAATATCTCAACCTAACGATATTATCTCAAAAGATAACCAGTGACTTTTTATCTAAAAGTTAACTTAGTAATTTTAGATTGATCTAACATTATATCTAACACCTTTCACCAGCCTCTCGAAACTCAGTCTTCATTCACATGCTCATCTATGAGATTATCATGTTTATTCTGCTCTTATTTGTCCTTGTTATTTTATGTGAACCTACCCCATGCTCTCTCTAATCCTGTACGGCAGAAAGCTATTACTGAAGTCCTTGAGACTCTTACACAGAATCTCATGTGGGATTTAACTACCTTGCCACCTGATAAAGGTGATGTTGGTTATAAATGGGTCTACAAGATTAAGACATGATCTTAAGGTACTGTTGAGCATGCATAAAGTTTGTTTTGTTGCTAAAAGAAATACACATCCGAGTAATTCCCTTGTCGATTTTTAAGTTCTTTGTATTATTGTTTTCTACTTCCTTTTTTAGAAATCATATGTGAGTAATTCTCGAAATTGCTTGTGATTATTTTTTTGATCCCCAATTAGCTTGTGAAAGACACTATTCACCCCGGGGTTGTTTTTAGTGGTTCGGTTATATTGACGGTATTGACTTGCAATCTACCTTGGAAACCCAAGTTTAGAAATTTAAAAACGAAGTTCCAAACCAGAGTTGGAAAACGACAAGAGCGAAGAGCACCTATTAAGCGAAATCTTGGGGCAGGCAAACCTTGGGGCAAATCAAGGAAAAGATTTTTGAGTACCCGGATCATTCCCCCGCTACAATCAACCTTTTATTATGGCAAGATTGCGAAGGAACATGACATTTGCGTCTGTAATTTAGTTAGTTAAATTTATTTCTTTTGTACAAAAAAAAAAGTTTATCTTCCTTTTCTTACCAAGCGGTATTTACGAGCGCTCGAGGGCGGTAAATCCCCCTGCCTAGGTGCCATACATTGGCAATACTCTTAGGTAGCGTTTGACAGAGTTTTTTTTTCTTAGTTTTTTTTTAAATAAACATGTTTGACATACAATTTTTATTTTTATTTTCTTTCAGTTTTATAAACCAGTTTTTAAAATGGGACTGTTTTTTGAAAACTCCATTTTGAAATTTTGGATTTTCTGTTTTAGTTTTTATTTTGAGATTCAACTTTCAAACTTTATTAGAAGCAAAAAAATAGAGCATCATTTTAACAAAACCCCCGTTACAAACGGAGCACCACCACCACTACCAGACACTTCCTTCATTAGTACCAAACCTTTACCACGTCGCAACCATGGCCACCCCCCCCCCCCCCTCCCCACACACACACGCTCACACCACCTACCAGCGATTATCCCACCGTCGTCACCCTATAGCCGTCGTCACCCACAAATCTGCCACGCCATTTCCACTCCATGCCTTCGATAACCATGGGTCTGCCACTGCCACCCACAGATCTACCTCAGCACTGTCACCTTACCGTCATCGCCACCCACAGATTTGCCCCCCTCGTCACCAACCCACGCCTTCGACAATGAATCAGATCTTAACACATCATCTCCACCCCACTGCCATGGACAACCAATGGCACCTCAAGCAACGCTGCCACCTCAGCACCGTCGCACAACCCACAATTTGCCCCACTGTCACCACCCCACCAACGAATCTACCCATCGCCGCCATCCCGTTGTCGTGTGTCTTGTTATTGCTCCCTGTAAAAGCTTCCTCAAAACAGACCCATTTCATTTGTTGTGTGAAAGGGTTTCTTTTGAGAGTGAAATTACAATCGAGTGGTGGTTTTGTGAATTCGATTATGGTTGTGGTGGTGGGTGCGAATTGGATGGTGGTGGTGGTGGTATTGACCGATGGTGGTGCTTCACGGGAAAATGTCTGTTGGAGAAAAATGTAATTATAAAGTTGGTGGAAAAATTAAGGGGAAAAAAAATAGTACGGAAAAAATTCAAAAGAAAAAGTGACTAATAAAACAATCACATATTTTTGAAGAAAATAAAAAAAAAATCAAAAGAGAGTTCAGTTTTTATCTTTTTTGAAAACTGAAAACAGAAACTCACCAGGATTTCAAACACACCCTTGCTGTATTGTCTTCTTATCAAGTCGAGACGCCTAGTAGATTTGGAGTTTCTCTCGATATATGGCATAGCTAAAATGGAGGTTAGATTTTGTTTGAGGGGTTAACAAATGCAAGAAGAATCCGAACACAAACGACTTGAACTTAAAAACTTGGCTTCAAGCACCATTTCCGCCTACCTAAGCACCCGTAGCACCTCTGCGCGAGAAAAAGTATATCTGTGAAACGCTGGAAGATTTAGCACAAAATGGATGCTATTTCGTCGTCAATGCACATGCAGCAATTCCCTGGAAATCCAAAGAAACCCTTTACAATCACAACTCAAGTAAGAAACACCTATTTCAATCTTCTTACCCATGCTGTCAAACCTGGTCGATCTGCTCATGCCCTCCAATTGTTGGACGAAATGCCGAAGACATCAGACACCCTTGCTTGGAACACTCTTATCCAGACCCATGTCAGGAATTCCGATTTTGACAGCGCTGTGGCAACCTACTGGCAAATGCTGCTCCGTGGCATTCGACCTGATAGGCACACCCTTCCTAGAATCCTGTCCGTTTCTCGGGTTAATGGTAGCTTGTCCTTTGGCAAACAGCTTCATGGGCATGCTGTCAAGTTAAGATTATGTTCTGATCAGTATGTAACGTCTGCTTTGATAGAAATGTACGGGAAACTGGACGGGGCTGACGCTGCAAAGTGGGTGTTGGATAAGTCTTGTCAGAAGAGTAACTCAGTTTCTTGGACTTTGTTGTGTGGGCTGTACCTGAAGGAGAATAAGCCCAGGTTGGCGATTGGGTTGTTCAACGAAATGCTGGCATTTGGAGTGGAGATTGATAAGGTGGCGTTGGTGACCGTCATTGGTGCTTGTGGTGCATTGAAATCGCTGCAAGAGGGTCGAAATGTTCATCAGGCTGCTAGGAGATGCGGGTTGGAGTTTGATGTTTTGGTTAGCAATGCGCTCCTGAACATGTATGTTGACTGTGGTAGTATGAAGGACGCTAGGGGAGTGTTTGATCAGATGCCTTTGAAGGATGCTATTTCGTGGACTGCAATGGTCCGCGGGTACGTGAAGAAGGGGGAGTTTAACGAGGGTCTGAAGCTGTTTAGGCAGATGAATGCCGAGGGAATAAAGCCCGATGCTGTAGCGATTGCCAGTGTTCTTCCAGCTTGTGCAAGAATGGCAGCTCACAAGAATGGCAAGGAAATTCATGGATTCTTGCTTAGAAATGGGATTGACATGAATCTTAGAGTGCAGAATGCTCTTATAGACATGTATGTCAAGTCGGGGTTTATCGAGTATGCTTCACAGATATTTTCGAGGATGAAGGACAAAGATGTTATATCATGGACCGTGATGATCTTGGGCTATAGTTTGCACGGACAAGGAGAGGTTGGGGTTAACTTGTTTCGAAATATGGCAGAAAAATCCGAAATTGAAATTGATGAGATAACATATGTGACAGTCCTCTATGCTTGTTGCAGTGCACTTATGGTTGAAGATGGTTGGCTTTACTTTGACAAAATTAGGTCTCCTCAGGTAGCACATTGCGCTTTGATGGTTGCTCTTCTAGGTCGTGCTGGACTCTTTGATGAGGCGAGGGCTTTTATTGAGGAACGCCAGCTTGCAAGACATGCAGAGGTTCTTAGAGCATTGTTAGATGGGTGCAGGATCCACCAGAATGTAAATACAGGAAAGAGGCTCGTTGAGCAGCTTTGTGATTTGGAGCCTCTTAACGCTGATAACTTTGTGTTGCTCTCGAACTGGTATGCTCATATGGCAAACTGGGACATGGTCGAGAAGTCTAGAGAAACGATTGAGGACATGGGGTTGAGACCAAAGAAAGCTTGTAGCTGGATAGAGTTTAAGAACAAAGTTCATGTATATGGGACAGGGGATGTATCCCACCCAAGATCAGAGAGAATATATTGGGAACTGCGGAGTTTGATGGAAAAAGTGGAAGGAGAAGGAATTATGACTAGCTCTGATTTTAGTCTCCATGATGTAGATGAAGAAAGAGAGTGCATTCCAATTGGACACAGTGAATTGTTGGCACTTTCGTTTGGGCTGATCAGTACACAAGCTGGGGCAACTATCCGGGTGACAAAAAACCTTCGTATTTGTCGCAACTGCCATGATTTTGTAAAGGTCATCTCCAAAGTAGTGGAACGTGAAATCATAATAAAGGACCCGAGTTGTTTCCACCATTTCAAGGATGGATCTTGTTCTTGTCGGGATCTCTGATCTCCATATCTAGTATGGAAGCTAGAAGTTTGAACTGCAAGCTTTGTGCTGCCTTGGAGATGAAATTTCTAACTTGCTACTAAACTTGTCTCCACGATGAAGTGACAACTGATTGCTTTTCGTATAGTGCTTCCACTGAAACTGAGTTTTATCCACGTTCATTTATGATAAGTTGTCAGAGTTGTTTGCAGCTGTTTGTAAACCAGGATATCATTTTGGAATGGAAGGGATACAGTCTCTCCCTTGGTATAATGAAAGGAAAAGCAGAGACAGAGACGTCTTGCAGGTTGATACGCCATCTCCTGATCGTCATTATGGAATTTAAAAGAGCCCAGATCTGAATCCTGTGGTTTGTTAAGCAAATACCGGCCTAGCAGATTTTCATTTTCTTGCCATGATATTAAAGAAAGTAGAAGCAGAAGTAATGGTGACTAACTCAGGTTCCAGTCTCCATGCTGTAAATGAAAAACGAGTATGCATTCCAATTGGACACTATTCAGATTCCAGTCTCCATGTTCTTCCAAAGCATTTGTTTCTGGTTTACTAGTGAGATCATTCTAATGGACCCTGCTCGTTTCCACCATTTAGAGGACGACTCTTGCTGTTCCTGTTGGTAGTTGGTTCTCCATATTGGAACGTCTTGAAAACTTGAATCTTGAAAACAAGGAGCTTTAGTCTGCATTAGAGGTGAATCTTTTCGTTATTGCATCCATTGAAATTGAATTTTCGTTATGCACAATTAAAAGCTGTTTGGAAACCAGGATCTGAACTTGGACTGAAAAGGGCTGCTGTCTCTCCCTTACCTTTTAGAGAGGAGAGGGCAGAAGAAGCATCTTCGATGAACATTTGAAATGCTCTTTCCTGACCGTCATTGGGAAGTTTTAAGTACTCCAATCTGCAACTATAGTTTGTTAGACGGAAGTGCTAGCTTTGGTGGTTAAAATCAAACAATGACCCGGAAAATTTCAATCTTCAGTGTATAAGTTTGTAATAATCAGATGGAAATTTCTAGTGAGCATGTTTTAGTAACTTGGTGTCAGTTACCTCCTCGACGAAATGTGTTCAGGATTAGTTCATAGGAAGGAAGGTTTTAGAGTAGGGCTAGCATTTGAAAGGAAATGGCAGTCTGATAAGAAGGAAGGTGTTTTATTTCTGAAGGGTGTAGCGATATGTGCAAGCATGCATGCAAGGAGAAGCTCTTGTTAGTGCGATAATATTATTTTGGTCATGATCATAAGATTTTTGTAGAACAGCTCCCCCAACGGCAATATATTCGGCTTCATGGGTCAAAAGCGACGATTATTTTGTTTTTTGCTCTTACAATATTTGTATGAGAAACTTGGCACACGATTGATATCTAGAAAACATGCATGCACTAAACCTGATTTCAGGTCTAGATAATAAAGTAAACTGCCTATCATACCTAGATACTTTTTAGTATCAATACCCTCACCTTGTTCCTCCTTTTTGAGCCTTAATGTTGGTGCCATGGGCATGATTTTGTGCTTTGAGCTTTCAGTGCCACATTTGAGTTGCTGGTTTGTGTACTCAACTTGACCGTTCGATTTTCCTTCTTTTGTTTCTGGATTTATAGTATGCAAAAGAAGAAGAGTTCGCCGTCATGCTCATCTCGAATTCCCTACTCACACGGTATTAAAATACCTTTCATTGAGGTTCAATAATGGCGGCAAGGATAATTTATGTGCTAAGACGCTCGTACCAAGCTCTAGGAGCTTGTTTCAAGCTTTGTAATTTCAAACCATCCTTGGGGAACTTTTCGAGTTCAAAACTGGAGGCCGTTTGAAATACACATCCGCACTTATAGAACCACTAAAAAAAGGCACTTTTAAGATCTACTCGATTTGATGAAGCTTAATACGCATGCTCGTTAGTGGGTATTGCTCATCGTCGATGGGGGACATGGTCCGCTTGGATCTGGGGTTGTTCAATTTTACTTTTCACTCTTGTGATTGTTTGATGGAATATGGTGTTTGGTTAAGAGTAGTTGTATTTGTTGTTTCTCCGTTTTATTTTGGCTAGATTGTTCTTTTCGGCTTATGATTTCAGTGACGTTAGTGGGAGGGGACCTTTTAGCCTACGTGGTTTGTAGTCCCAATTTCTTGTTTAGCGAGGTGCGAAGTCGTCAGTTTTAGGAGCAGTGCGTTTCTCTTTTTGAGGTTGGGGAGTAGGGGGAGAGGGGGAGGGTTGAAAGTGTGTGTGGGGTAATCCGAAGGGAGGGCTTTCTGATCTTGGGGGTAGGAGGGGTGGGAATAGGGTTAATCTATGTGACCTTCTTCACTGATGGGGTGGGTAAGTTAGTGGGCGTTTTTCACTTCGTCCGCATCGTCTTTTTTTGGCTGAACCCAATACCTGTTTACTCTTCGAAAAAGTTTGACCTTCTTATTATTGGTAGCAAATTTTGATTATAAGGTCAATTATTTGTATATGTTCATCAAACTTTGATGTGATCTTTGTTGGTAAATATCTCCAAAAGTGAAGTTTTTTAAGTGCTAGATTCCATATCATCTTTGCACATTCAACTTTATATGTTGAAGTTTTTTACTGGACGATATGCTTTTGAATACTTACTTTGTACCCTGTTGGTGTGTGTGTGCTTTATATCTGTTCAGCTTTCCGCTCACCCCCATCAAATGAGCCAAAGTGTAGTGTTGACCTTAGCTCAATGAAGATGCCTATTCACCGATTCTCTATACTTTGTGTCGTTCCTGATGGTCGAGAACATAGCTCGTAGATTATTACTTAGGCATTGGAACGTTGAGAATCTAGAGAGAAAGAAGTGGTCGATCATCATCAGTTCATTTGGGCACCTTATGCATTTGATGATACTTGTTTTACCATTAATAGGCTGATTTTCGTCTGTTTTACACTTCCTTTTCCCTTTGGCTTACTCTAGTTTTTGCCTTCAGAATTCATGATGGATATGTAGTTTACAATCTCCTTAGTTTCTGCTCCAGCACATTTGACAGTATTGCTGCTGCTGATGACGATTAGGGTATTGGATCAGATTGCTTGGATAGAGATTTTGATAGATCGTGGTGCTTAAAACTAAGCCATTTCTTGTGTTATTTAGCAGAGAAATTAGAGTCAATGTTAAAGATATCCAGCAACCCCACTGGCTGGCGTAATCCTGTTAAAGATATCCAGTGATGGAAAAGCTTTTAGAAGGCAATTTTTAGGGTAGGTATTGATGTTAGGACACAGATTTTGGCTGTAATATAAAGACCCAGATTATAATTTGGTTTGGGGCATATAATTTGATCTGGCTCTATCCATACGATGAAAGATTGAACATGGAACGTACCCATCTTGTTAATAACACAGAAAGATGAAAAGGAATTGGGATGTAGACTAGTACAACACCCTGCAAGGAATGCCATAGTTTGCCAAAGCATCAGCAACACCATCAGATGTTGCGGTGATGCAGGATTAGGAGAGTTGCATTCGTGACTCCTTCCTAATATTGCAACCTAACATTGACAGGCGAAATAGTGAAGTGGTCCAAGTAAATTGAGCAAACCTTGGATTATGCACCTAAACTGATTAGGAGACCAAGTAAAGAATTCGCAGTTGTCTCTGTCAAGCCATGAATTTAACTTTTGATCCTTCAAAAGAGCCACATTCATCGGTTGTCTTCTTGATAGGAGTCGTTATCACTTGAAGCTGTTATTATGTAGTTCAATGACGAAAGGGCTTTGGATGGCCTTCCTATCCCTTTCTCCATAGTTGGATTTTATTTATGCTTCGGCAATGTCAAATGATCTTTGGCAACGTCGCCGGCCACATAGTATCTCGTGGTTTTCTTGTTTGCAGCCTCAGTCCAAACCTACAAGAAGTTTAAAACACATCAGGCCTCATAGGAAACATTACCTTTCTTCATTCCCCTTTAACGTTGGAGATGGGAAACATTTTTGACACAGCTAAAAAAGATGCTATTGTTCGAGAGTCAAAAGTAGTAGAGCTCAAGTCAATGGTAGAGATCAAAGAAGCTCTGGATCCTCCGGATAACTTCCAACCCCTTGTGAAGTCAATGGTAGAGATCAAAGAAGCTCTGGATCCTCCCGATAACTTGCCACCCATTTATCTTCCTACGGATATCTTGATCAACATATTCTCTAGACTTTCCGTGAAGATCCTCTGCAGCTGCAAGTGCGTTTCAAAGGAGTGGCATCAAGTGATCTCATCCAACCAACATTTCATGGAATCACACCGCATTTTTTCCCTGAAAAATCCCGTGTTGCTCTTCACCTACCACTATCACTCCAAAAAAAATACCGACGAGCACACAATTAGCCTACATTGTTCCCACGTGAACGGAATGTTCTATAGCCATTTCACAAAAGACGATCATTTTTATAGCTATTCTTTTTTATCCTGTGCCGGTCTGATATGTATGTTCCGCTTAAATTCTAGTTTTTCTATTATCAATCCGAGCATTCAGGAATTCCTACAACTACCAAAGCATTGCGGTCAATCTAATGAACAAAGTGTTGGTTTCGGATTCTTGGAATCAAGGAAGGAGTACAGGATTGCCTCATTACTGTCTCGGCCTAATAGTGATGATACTGAGCTTTGGTGTGAGATTTTTTACCTAAAAGAAGGTGAGGGGAATTCCGGATCTTGGAGAGATGCTGGAAAATGCCCTTTCCGGATATTCGAAATAAGCTCTCCTGCGTGCGTCAATGGCGTCATTTATTGGTTGGCACGGGATAAAGACCACCTGGACAACAAGATATTAATGATTTCACTGGATTTGGAGCAAGAAAAATTCAGCAGTGTTAGATATCCCGACCATATTTCAAGTCTGGACTTTCTAGAATTCAGCCTTGACCAATTATCTTTGGTGGAGCTAAAGGGGTGCTTGTGTTTGGTGGACAACTCGTCCGAAAACCTGATCACAGATGTATGGACGTTGAAGGACGCGAAAAATCAGACTTGGTTCAAAGAATACAGCATTGCTCTTGGGACTCTGGACGACTCGATAACTGTCTGCTGTAATCCTATGGATGTTCGAGATGGAGAAATCTTGCTCGAGGCAAGCCCAGGAGATGAGGGACGTCAAGGAAGGCTGTATTTCTATAACATAGAAAAGAAGACCTTTAGAACAACAGAAGACATAGCAGGAGACTGGTTATCTGGTCTGTACTTTGAGACCTTTTTCTCATTAAGAAGTAGACGGCAGATATAGAGTTGTTTTGATGGTAAGTCGCATTTTTTAACCGTTGTTTGATGGTAAATCATGTTCGAAGGCGTACTGTATCGAATTATGCACCTTTTTCTTTTTAGCTGTTTGTAACATAAATGCAGCTCAAATCTTTGTGTGGGGTTGCTCTAAGTCCGTATGACGCTCCTGTTTACGTTACGATCATCAGACCAGACCAAAGGAAATTAGAAATTCCTCTGGTGATAGAACATGGGAACTTTGCGTGTGTTGTGGTGGCAAGTAAATGCAGAATCAACGATGAGACTTTCAACAACCATGTTACTTCAGATCACTTTGAGAAACAAAAATGCCATGAACATGGATAGAGAAGGGTGACAGAAAATGACAAATTCTCTTGCATTCATTTTATTTTTTCTCTATGTATCGCAATATAATTAAATTCTCTAAAGCTATGAAGAAGACCACATTGTGTCTAAGTAATTCTTAATTTGGAGTGAGCGACTTCTGGTTCCCATGACCTGCCGAGGCCAAGTTTTCATAGCCTTGTCAAAGACTCAGTTGACAATTCTTGACTCGGTTCTTGTAAATAAAGAATAGACGTTTCGATTGATCAGAGATCTTGGCCTTTCATATTGCGTGGACTTCAAAGGATCCCAAAGCCTGGTGTTGCCTGCCCTTTGAATGTGAAATCTACTTTTGTAAAATACTTCACAATCTTCTACACCACAGGGAATGGAATTTAAGATAAAACCTCATAAGAGTACCAGTACTCATTGAGCAAACTCAAGAAGGCGTGTTACGTGAAAGAGTACGGACCTGAGGACTAAGAAAATATCTCGTAGCCTCTGGCTTTTTGCGTAAGCATGCTCGTGCCGCAGGAGGAAATCCAACCGCAAGGTAAAATATTCCCTTATCCCGCTTGTGAGGGATTGATAGGAAGCAATTTTTAACTATGGATTTTGTTAGTTATGACAAACCTCTTGGGCTTAAAGTTATTGATTCATACAATGGCTTACTACTTTTCTCGTCCATTAACCGGTACCAGTTTAAGGAAGTATATAATCATTGTTTTCACTTTGTATGTGAGAATCTAGAGAGAAAGAAGAGGTTAATTGTTCATCAGTTCATTCGGGCACCTTATGCTGTTTGATGACACTTGTTTTATGAGTAATAGGGCTGATTTTCTTATGTTTACGTTTCCTTTTTCCTTGCGCTTACTCTCGTTTTTGCTTTCAGCACATAATGGATGTGTAGTTTACAACCTCAAGTTTTCCGTGTTTGAATATTATCAATTTTATCTACTGATAGCTTGTCCTATCTCAGATTTCATACTCAAGTATGAGTTGTATCGATCTGCTTAATCTAGTTTCACCTCTCTTTAGGGAAGGTAAAACATGTTTTGATTTCTGAAATTTTCACAAGAGAACAAAAAGATAAACTAAACAGGCCTCTAAGGATCTGTGGAAACAGTTAATTGTCCTAATTATAGCTCCGAGAAGTCGTGATAAAACTAATGGCATTGTTGGGGCTGTTTCGATCAAATTCTTTTTCATTGATAGTTCACACTAGATACAATTCCAAATTATATCTTCCCTTTTAAGGGGCCGCAGAGATCTTAACCCAAACAATTTCTTTGTCACAGACCGCTTTGCATGAGGGTTAAAATTGTTGTGTTGGATTCTTAGTAATGCTGGAATGACTAAGCCATTTCATGCTTTGATATGCAGCTATGCCTCCGTAAATCTCCATAGTTTCTACTCCAGTACAGTTGGCAGTAGTGTTGCTGCTGACCACTAGGGATATCAAAGCAGATTGCTTGTAAAGAGATTGTGATAGATCATAGTGTTCAAAGGTAAGCCATTTACTGTGTTATTTAGCAAAGAAAAGTAAACGTTTCTTCCTTAGAAAGTAGGGTACCTCTCTATACTTTCCTTTTCCTTCTCTGTTGATGCCTCTGGTGGATCCAATATGTTTTTCAAGCCTATTAACACCGGGATAAAAAAAAGGAAAGAGAGTTTGAATTTGCAGTGATAATCACCTCACTTTATCAGCACTCGGGTAGGTGAAAATTTTGATTCTAATGGCATGAAGTCTTAGCACCCTGCTAGCAAATCCACCCTTCCTCCCCCACCCACCCCACTGGCTGGCATGATTCTGTTACATCCTGTTATAGATATCCAGTGAAGGAAAAGCTTTTGTATGGCAATCTTTGGGCTAGGTATTGATGTGAAGAGATTTTGGTTGTAATGTAAAGACTCATTTTACAATTGGTTTGGGGCATATAACTTGTTTTGGCTCTAGACTTGAAAACCATTCTTTTGTTAAGCATACGATGAAAAATTAAACATGGAACCAACCCATTTTGTTAAAAACACCTAGTTTGCAAATCACAGTAAGATGAAAAAGAAGGGGACATAAACTAGTACAAAACACACTGCAAGGAATGCCTTAGTTCGCAAAAAGCATCAGCAACACCATTACATTCCTATGGTGATATAGTGAACTGACCTAAGCAAATAGAGCAAACCTTGAATCATACACATATGTAAAGAATTTGCAGTTGTCTCCGTCAAGCCTTGAGTTTAACTTTTGATCGCTCAAAAGAGCCACATTCATCAGTTGTCTTCTTGGTATGAGTCATTATCACTTGAATATGTATAAGTCCTTAAATGACAGAAGGGCTTTGGATGGGCATTCCTATCCTTTTCTCCATAGCTGGATTTTACTTATGCTGCGGCAATTTCAAATGGTCTTTGGCAACATCGTTGGCCAAATAGTCTCTCATGATTTTAGTTTGTTTTCAGCCTCAATCCAAACATACAAGAAGTTTAAAATGCAACGGGCCTCAGAGGAAACATTACCCTTCTTCAAATGCCTGTAAGGTTGGAGATGGGAAACATGTTTGACACAACTCAAAAAGATGTTATTGTTCGAGAGTCAAAAGAAATAGAGGTCAAGTCAATGGTAGAGATCAACGAAGCTCTGGATCCTCCCGATAACTTGCCACCCATTTATCTTCCTACGGATATCTTGATCAACATATTCTCTAGACTTTCGGTGAAGATCCTCTGCAACTCCAAGTGCGTTTCAAAGGAGTGGCATCAAGTGATCTCATCTGACCAACATTTCATGGAATCACACCGCATTTTTTCCCTGAAAAATCCCGTGTTGCTCTTCACCTACCACTATCGCTCCAAAAAAAATACCGACGAGCACACAATTAGCCTACACTGTTCCCACGTGAACGGAATGTTCTATAGCCATTTCACAAAGGACAATCCTTTTTATAGCTATTCTTTTTTATCCTGTGTCGGTCTGATATGTATGTTCCGCTTAAATTCTAGTCTTTCTATTATCAATCCAAGCATTCAGGAATTCCTACAACTGCCAAAGCATTGCGGTCAATCTAATGAACAAAGTGTTGGTTTCGGATTCTTGGAATCTAGGAAGGAGTACAGGATTGCCTCATTACTGTCTCGGCTTAATAGTGATGATACTGAGCTTTGGTGTGAGATTTTTGACCTGAAAGAAGGTGAGGGGAATTCCGGATCATGGAGAGATGCTGGAAAATGCCCTTTTCGTATATTCGAGATAAGCTATCCTGCGTGCGTCAATGGCGTCATTTATTGGTTGGCACGGGATAAAGACCACCTGGACAACAAGATATTAATGATTTCACTGGATTTGGAGAAAGAAAAATTCAACAGTGTTAGATATCCCGACCATATTTCAAGTCTGGACTTTATGGAATTCAGCCTTGACCAATTATCTTTGGTGGAGCTAAAAGGGTGCTTGTGTTTGGTGGACAACTCGTCCGAAAACCTGATCACGGATGTATGGACGTTGAAGGACTCGAAAAATCAGACTTGGTTCAAAGAATACAGCATTGCTTTTGGGACTCTGGTCGACTCGGTAACTGTCTGCTGCAATCCTATGGATGTTCGAGATGGAGAAATCTTGCTCGAGGCAAGTCCGGGAAATGAGGGACGTCAAGGAAGGCTGTATTTCTATAACATAGAAAAGAAGACCTTTAGAACGACAGAAGACATAAAGATGGCAGGAGACTGGTTATCTGGTCTGTACTTTGAGACCTTTTTCTCATTACTAAGTAGACGGCAGGTATAGCGTTGTATTGATTGAAAGTCACATTTTTGAACCGTTGTTTGATGGTAAATCATGTTCGAAGGCGTACTGTATCGAATTATGCACCTTTTTTCCTTTTAGTTGTTTGTAACATAAATGCAGCTCAAATCTTTGTGTGGGGTTGCTCTAAGTCCGTACGACGCTCCTCTTTACGTTAGGATCATCAGACCAGACCAAAGGAAATTAGAAATTCCTCTGGTGATAGAACATGGGAACTTTGCGTGTGTTATGGTGGCAAGTAAATGCAGAATCAACGATGAGACTTTCAACAACCATGTTACTTCAGATCACTTTGAGAAACAACAATGCCATGAACATGGATAGAGAAGGGTGACAGAATATGACAAATTCTCTTGCATTCATTTTATTTTTTCTCTATGTATCGCAATATAATTAAATTCTCTAAAGCTATGAAGAAGACCACATTGTGTCTAAGTAATTCTTAATTTGGAGTGAGCGACTTCTGGTTCCCATGACCTGCCGAGGCCAAGTTTTCATAGCCTTGTCAAAGACTCAGTTGACAATTCTTGACTCGGTTCTTGTAAATAAAGAATAGACGTATCGATTGATCAGAGATCTTGGCCTTTCACATTGCGTGGACTTCAAAGGATCCCAAAGCCTGGTGTTGCCTGCCCTTTGAATGTGAAATCTGTTAGTGTTTTCCGAATATAGTGTCAAGTTTGGTTCATTTTCTTTGTCAAAATGATGAAAGGAATGTGAAGAGGTAAAAATGAAGGAATCCCACATAGAAGGGAATTGAAAAGGTAAGTGGGTATATAATAAAGTACTCCACTTACTTTATTACTTATGTGGTATGCTAACGTGTGTGCATGTGCACCGAGTATGGTGCGAAGCACCATACGAGGAACAATCGAACGCGCGCGCTCGAGCGTGGCAGTGGGCTGTGAGGCGCAATGTGGCACTTTGCTCGCACGTGCGCATCGTTGATAGTTGGGTGGTTACACTCGGGTTATACCCGAACAGTAGCACCTGTTGGGCAGCTGGGTGGTTCCAAGTTGGACAGACCCAACTGTTGGGAGCTGGTTAGTTAACAGTCACACTTGATTAGCAACCACTAGTGCTTTATAAATAGAGCACAGTGGTCAAATTTTCGGACCTGATGAAAAGCCTTTACTCTCTTCACTTATTTCCTTTCTGCAGATCTTTTACAACAAGAAATTTCTGCAGAATTTCTTATTTGTAAAACTCATTATCCAGAATTCCATACACATCTCTGTGGGGTGAATATCGTGTGTGCAAACGCTATTCACTAAAGCGCTTCGTTGTATCTTGGAGGATATTTGCCGGCAACCCGCTGCACACCGTTTTATTTGGTGGGGGCAAATATAAACTTAAGGAGAGCGTTTTACAACGTGCCTCGAAGCCAATACTTCTTTCAGTCACAAAGCCATACCGAATCTATACCCCAACAATCTTAAGTTTATATATTGCAACAATGGCATTCGTGACGTTGAAAGATATGGGCTCGGATTTCCACCGCTTGGAGCGTTTTGATGGTGGGGACTTCGTTCGTTGGCAAAGGAAGATGCACTTTCTACTCGTAACAGTGAAAGTGTACTACGTGATCGTGAATCCAAGACCTCCGGAACCCGGTGAAAATGAAGAGGAAAGTGTTGCGAAGACACGTGAAAGATTGAGGTGGGATCAAGATGATGAGATATGTCGAGGACATATTCTGAATGGCATGTCCAACACGATGTTCGATGCCTATCATACTGTCAAGACCGCTAAGGAACTTTGGAACCAATTGGAGCGTCGCTACATCACCGAGGATGCCACCAGTAAAAGGTTCATCGTTTCTAAATTTTTTGATTACAAAATGGTTGATGGTAGATCGGTTATGGAACAGTTTAATGAGATTAAAAGTATTCTTGATCGTTATTCCCAACACAAGTTAGCCTTGGATGAGTTTATCGTGGTTACATCTATCATTGATAAATTGCCTCCTTCTTGGAAGAATTTTAGAAACAGCCTTAAGCATCGCAAGGAAGACATCAACCTTGACGAGTTGGGTACTCATCTTCGGATTGAGGAAGACTTGCGCAAGGAAGAAAAGTCTAAAAGCGAGGGCGTTTCTAAAATCTTGGCCGTGGAAGAAGGAGAATCATCCAAGAAGAACTCCCGTGAGAACAAGAGAAGGAAGCTTCAAGGAAATGATGACGACGACAAGGACAAGGACAAGAAGAACAAACACAAAGGAAAGTGTTTTCACTGTGGCAAACCAGGGCACTATAAGCGTGATTGCCGTGCCTTGAAGAAACAGAAAAAGGCGACTGAAAATAATTTAGTCGCGGTAATCAGTGAAGTAAATGTCCTTGAAGATGACGATGCTTGGTGGATTGATTCGGGTGCGACAAGGCATGTGTGCAAAGACGAGGTTTTTTACAACCTATGAACCGGTGAAGGATGGAAGCATTCTTTACATGGGAAATTCGTCAATTGTGCAAATTGCGGGCAAAGGAAATGTCGAGCTCGAGTTCACATCCGAAAAAGTTGTTACCCTTACTAATGTCTGTCATGTGCCCGAAATTAGGAAGAATTTAGTCTCGGGTTGTTTGCTTAACAAGTTTGGTTTCAAACTTGTTTTTGAAGCTGATAAATTTGTACTCACTAAGGGAGGGGTATTTGTGGGCAAGGGATATTTTTGTGATGGATTGTTCAAGCTCAATATTAATAATAAGAATATTATTTCTGCTTATATTATTGAGTCACAATCTTTTCTTTGGCATAATCGTTTAGGACATGTTAATACTAGGAAAATTAATGACATGGTTAAATTGAATCTTTTGCCTAGTATGCATGTAGATAAAGGATTTTGCAAGGCGTGTATGCTTACTAAAATCACTAGAGCTCCTTTTCAAAATGGACAAAGAGTGTCTAAGATTTTAGATTTAATACACAGTGATTTAGGAGATATTCACTCCTCTCCTTCGTTAGGAGGAAACTCGTATGATGTGACTTTTATTGATAACTATTCTAGGTATTGCTATATTTATTTGTTGCATAATAAATATGATGCCATGCCTAGTTTTGTCACATATAAAAATGAAGTAGAAAATTTTTGTGATGCCAAAATAAAAGTACTTAGAACCGATAGGGGAGGAGAGTACTATGAGCCACCATTTTCTGAAGAAAATGGCATAGTACATGAACTTTCTGCACCATATACACCACAACAGAACGGTGTAGCGGAAAGAAAGAATCGGACATTAGTCGAAATGGTTAATGCCATGCTCTCCAACTCGGGTCTAGGAAAAGGATTTTGGGGGGAAGCTTTATTAACGGCTTGCTACATATTAAATAGAGTTCCAACTAAAGGAAATAACGTAACTCCTTATGAGCTATGGAAGAAAAGGAAGCCTAATTTAAATTATTTTAAAGTTTGGGGTTGTAGGGCCGTTGTAAGAGTTCCGGAACCAAAAAGGAAGAAATTGGGTGAAAGAGGCATTGAATGTATTTTCATTGGTTATGCTTTACACAGTAAAACATATAGGTTCATGGTAGTGGAACAAAATGATTATTATTCTAAAAACACTATCATTGAATCTAGAGATGCCATCTTTGACGAAAGTATGTTCCAATCACTTCCTAAGCAAGTTGAGCAAAAGGAAGGTCAACGTGAAGTTGAGGAAAACCATGAAAATGAAGTGGAACCTAGGAGGAGCAAACGAATTAGAATTGCTAAAACCTATGGACCCGATTTCTACATGTATTTGGTAGAAGGAACTAGGACGGCAATACAAAACTCCATATCGATTGTTTTAAATGTGGAATCCGACCCTAAGACTTATGAAGAGGCCATGAAATCTCAAGATTCTTCCTTTTGGAAGGAAGCAATAAATGAAGAGATTGATTCAATCATGGGAAATGGAACATGGAAATTGGTGGATTTACCACCTGGCTCTAAACCCATTGGTTGTAAATGGATCTTCAAGAAAAAGTTAAGGGTTGATGGATCGATTGAAAAATTTAAGGCAAGGTTAGTGGCTAAGGGATTTTCCCAAAAGGAAGGTGTCGATTACTTTGACACTTATGCACCAGTTGCAATGATAGCCACTATTAGGGTGCTTATAGCACTAGCTTCCATCCATAAGCTAGTTATTCATCAAATGGATGTTAAAACGGCATTCTTAAATGGTGAATTAGATGAGGAGGTATACATGAAACAACCGGAAGGGTTTGTTGTACGTGGACAAGAAAATAAAGTTTGTAAGTTGATTAAGTCATTGTATGGACTTAAGCAAGCCCCTAAGCAGTGGCATCAAAAGTTTGATCAAATTGTGATGTCTAATGATTTCAAGATACATGAATCGGATAAGTGTGTGTATAGCAAGTTCGATGGCGGTAAGGGAGTTATCATTTGCTTACACGTAGATTATATGCTCATTTTTGGTACTGACTTGGAACAAGTTGTAAAGACAAAGAAATTCTTATCCGATAATTTTGAAATGAAGGACATGGGTGTTGCTGACGTGATTTTAGGAATTAAAATCGTAAGGAATAATGGTTGCATAACCTTGTCACAATCTTATTATATTGAGAAGGTCTTAAAAAGGTTTGACCATTTAGACAGCACACCAGTTAGTACTCCGTTCGATGAGAGTATTAAGTTGTCTCCTGATGATGGTAGAGCTGTGAGACAACTAGAATATGTGAGTGCAATAGGTTGTTTAATGTATGCCATGACGTGTACTAGACCGGATATTGCTTATGCAGTAGGAAAACTTAGTAGATATACTAGTTGTCCTAGTAATATGCATTGGAATGCAATATATAGGGTCTTTAAGTACCTTAAACGAACCATGGATTTCGGCATATGTTATAATGGGTATCCTTCTGTTTTGGAAGGATACACAGATGCCAGTTGGCTTACGAATCGGGAGGATTATGCTTCCACAAGTGGATGGATTTTCACAATTTGTGGGGGTGCAATATCCTGGGGTTCGAAGAAACAGACTTGCATTACTGATTCTACCATGGCAGCAGAGTTTATTGCTTTAGCTGCAGGGGGCAAGGAGGCAGAATGGCTAAGGAATTTGCTTTTAGAGGTTCCTTTATGGCCTAAGCCTATGGCTCCCATATCGATAAGGTGTGATAGTCAATCAACTCTATCACGGGCATGTAGCGAAGTGTATAATGGAAAGTCTAGACATATTGGTCTTAGACATAGCTACGTGAGGCAGTTGATTACCGAAGGTGTAATCACATTGGAATATGTGAGGTCATTGGAAAATTTAGCGGATCCGTTAACTAAAGGGCTTCCAAGGGAAATGATTATTAGGACCTCACGAGGGATGGGTCTCAAGCCCATGTCAAGGATCACCAATGATGGAAATCTCGACTCAACGCTTGCTAACACCAAGTCTTGAGTTCAACGAGTCAAAAGTACATTATGATGGTGATTGCAAGCACAAATTTTAATCATCCCAAGGTCATGTGCTTGGTAACCGTAAGGAAGGAATAGGGTGAGTATTATACTCTTAATAGGTCTATAAAAGGATCATTCTTTGGAGTGTTAGTTACGGTACACTCTTGATAGACCTGACTAGTGAGTGTGAAGTGGGGCCTCTTGTGTCGAGTTTAAATGGCTTAACTCTAGAGCACTCATGAAAAACAAGATACAAATTACATGGCCATTTATTGTATAAGCAGTTTTCTGGATTTGTGTATGGATAGGAGTTTCATGTGTGATATGTGACCGACTAGTCAACAAGGATAGGTGGTTCAAAGTTTATCTACCACACTTTTTCAGATTAGTCTTGTTATGTAATCACTAAGTGAAGATTCAAGTCGTAAGACATCTTCATTTATGCGTGTACTTCACTGGATAATAAGATCTGGTTTTTTGTTTTGTTTTTTATTTTATATTTTGTAAAATGGTGGGGATTGTTAGTGTTTTCCAAAATATAGTGTCAAGTTTGGTTCATTTTCTTTGTCAAAATGATGAAAGGAATGTGAAGAGGTAAAAATGAAGGAATCCCACATAGAAGGGAATTGAAGAGGTAAGTGGGTATATAATAAAGTACTCCACTTACTTTATTACATATGTGGTATGCTAAGGTGTGTGCATGTGCACCGAGTATGGTGCGAAGCACCATACGAGGAACAATCGCGCGCGCGCGCGCGCGAGCGTGGCAGTGGGCTGTGAGGCGCAATGTGGCGCTTTGATGGCGCACTTTGCACTTCGCACGTGCGCATCGTCGCGAGACGCGATTAGACGCCTTTAAGTTTTCGTCACGAAAACTAGGCCGCCGGGTCGGATCCGACCATTGACAGTTGGGTGGTTACACTCGGGTTATACCCGAACAGTTGCACCTGTTGGGCAGCTGGGTGGTTCCAAGTTGGACAGACCCAACTGTTGGGAGCTGGTTAGTTACCAGTCCGGATCTGTACCGTTGATCTTAACGGTTTATGATCCAACGGTTCAGATTGCTTCGGTGATGATGAAAAGGTATGACACTTGATTAGCAACCACTAGTGCTTTATAAATAGAGCACAATGGTCAAATTTTCGGACCTAATGAAAAGCCTTTACTCTTGATATAGCTAAAAATATCCCTCCAATCTACGGACGACACGTGGCGGTTATGACACGTAACCCGTACACTGACTCACTACTGATATGGCACTTACCATATCAATCATCGGGCAGTATCCTAAAAAGGCTCTGAGTCTATCAGCTCAGATTGACATAAGATCCTCTAAGATCCTAACTGGATTCTAATTAGAGTTGGTCAAAGCTCAGTCCTATTAGGACTCCTCCTTCTACCACTATATAAAGGGGTCATGCCCCTCAGGTAAACCTAAGCTCACACATATACACATTGTGTCTTTTCTGCTTCTTGAGAGTTCTACATCGTTAGCCTTCTCTGACTTAAGCATCTCCCCTGCCGGAACCCCACCCGGCGGTCACTCCGTGTTCTCTTTTGCAAGCCTGATTTCTTGTGTTGTTCCCGATCCAGTTTTTAGCTGCAACAGATTGGCGCCATCCGTGGGACCCCTACAGGGAACATGGCTAATCATTCTTCTTCCAGTGACTCTTCACAGAGTCATTCCCAAAACCATCATGCGTGAACTAGCAGCTCTCATCGACCAGGTCGTTCTCGTGATCGACACTCGACCCCTTTACGCCGCCATCGCGCCAGTTCTTCTGAAGATGTTTACGTCAACGTAACATCTACTACTCCCGAATCAGAAACTAGACCTCGGAGAAACCGATCTCCAACGTCTACTCTGAAAAACGGTGACCTTCGCCATTGCCTGAACCATCAGCTATTCAAAACACCACATGACAACCTTACAAAGGAAATCCATGAACTGAAGGATGTTGTAAACACTCTTCAGCGAAAGCTTGACATGGCAGTAGCTCCGCTGTCCACTCACCATTCTCATCTTGACCCTAACGACCTTCGTCTTCATCTCACCTCCAGATCAAGTTACAGCCGCAAATACAAATCAACGGCAGATCCAACTTATGATCCCAGAGAAAAGAGCGGAGATCACATGACTAGGAGTGGATCATGCTATCAACGAGATCCATCAGTCGAAGGCAATACCAACCCTTCTCCCAGACGAGTTGCCAGAGCTGAAACCCCTCGAAGATCTGTTCACAGAAAGAGGACGCCTGAGTTTCGTTCCCAAGAACGAGACTCCTGGAATATGGTACCTAGATATCGCTCTCCAGAACGATCTTTCCTAAGGGAAGAATCTGGATATCCGTTATTCGAAACCATTGAGAAAGCAAAGCTATCTCCCAACTTCCGAATGCCTCAATGTGACCATTACGACGGGACTGGAGATCCAGGAGAACATGTTTATCAATTTCAAACAAACATGTTACTCCTCCAAGTTTCAGATGCTGTCATGTGCAGAGCCTTTCCCACCACTCTCAGAAAAGCTGCACATGCATGGTTCAAGTCTCTACAACCAAGATCCATCCACTCCTTCAGCCAATTATCAGATCTCTTTCAAAAACACTTTGTAAGCAGTCGCTCCCGAAGAAAAAATTTGGCGAGTCTGCTAAACATTGTGCAAGAGAAAAACGAATCTTTGGCATGTTTCGTCGGACGATTCAATGCAGCTACTTTGGAAATTAATAACTTGGACGAATCCGTGAAGTATACTGCCTTCCTCCGAGGCTTCCGTCCGACATCCAAGTTTGCGTTCTCTGTAAACAAAAGTCCTCCGGTTAATATGAAAGCCCTTCTCGAGAAGGCTAACAAGTATATTCAAGCTGAAGAATACCTGGAGACCCACAGAGGAAAAAGCAGAGAAGGCAAACAAGAACAAAAGAAACGATCTCGAGAAATAACTCCTCAAGGAGGGAAGTTAGCAAAACAATCTAAGCGTGATGAAAGGCGTCCGAAAGACCCGTTTGCTTCTGAAAATTTGACGCCGCTCAATGCCAGACCTTCAGAGATACTGCACGAGATCAAAGACAATAAAGCTCTCAAATGGCCAGAAAAGATGACATCTCGCCCGAACGAAAGGAATAGAAACTTATGGTGCCACTTTCACAACGATCATGGCCACACAACTGATGATTGTGGATCACTTAAACGAACAATCGAAGCTCTCATTAAGCATGGCCAGTTGAGAAAGTGGGTGGCGCGCAAAGAAGGACGACAAGAAACACCCTCAGCCACTGAAGAAAGAGAACGGGAAGAGAATGCGGGTACAATCAACACTATCTCTGGGGGATTAGCCGCAAGAGACTCATCAGGACAAGCTCGAAAAGCATATGCTAAGGAAGTGTGCATAACGAGCCAACCCCCAAGTAAGAAATCGAAGACTGTGCCCTTACCTACTATCTCTTTCTCAGAAGATGATCTAAAAGATGTCAAGACTCCTCATGATGACCCGTTAGTCATCACGATCAAAGCTGGGAACTTTGATGTGAAGCGGGTTCTGATCGACAATGGAAGTTCCGCAGAAGTCTTATTTTACGATGCATTCAAGAAGATGAACATTCCAATGAACCGTCTCCGAAAGATGGATACACCATTGTATGGATTCTCCAATCATCCAGTTGAGGTTGAAGGTATTATCACACTCCCAGTTGCGATTGGCACACCTCCGACACAAGCCAACTTCATGCTTGATTTTGTGGTGGTAAAGGTCCCCTCAGCATACAACGCCATATTGGGACGACCAGCACTCAATTAACTACAGGCTGTAGTGTCAACCTATCACCTCAAGATGAAGTTCCCCACGGAACACGGGATTGGAGAAGTGAAAGGAGACTAGACCACAGCTCGTCAGTGCTATGTCACTTCGTGCCGACCAAAGAAGGCAAAGAAATTGGACTCCGAGGAAATCTTGATCTGATAGAAAAGGTTCGAAGTCAAGCCCATGAACGATCCGTTGTTCTAAAAACAACGCGCCGCGCAGTAGCATCTTGCCCCAAGGCAAGACACTTCTTTTTCGGGGGGATAAAGGGCTCAAACCTTATCAAAACCCCAATCTCTTAGAAATTGGGGTTAGAAGATTTTTTCAAATAAATGGGTTGTCAAGCAATCCAATGAAAACTTTATTTTTGCTCGAGCAATAAAGTTATTTTTCTCAGCATTGTTGTAATGTAAGCTTAGCCAAAACACTCTGTCCGAACAGAGTGATGGCCGAACACTCTGCCCGAACAGAGCGATCAACTTAGCCAAACACTTTCCCCGAACAGAGTGATGGCCAAACATTCTGTCCAAACAGAGTGATGGCCGAACACTCTGCCCGAACAGAGTGATAAACTTAGCCAAAACATTATGTCCGAACAGAGTGATGGCCGAACACTCTGCCCGAACAGAGTGATCAACGTAGCCAAAACATTCTGTCCGAACAGAGTGATGGCCGAACACTCTGCCCGAACAGAGTGATCAACGTAGCCAAAATATTCTGTCCGAACAGAGTGATGGCCGAACACTCTTGGGTTTTATAAAAATACAAGAGCAGGCCAAACGGATTAGCTACAGATCTAAGTCCGTGAAGAAACAAAAGTTAATGGGGGCACCGTCACTCCACAAAATCTTTTGCTTCTTCGAAATTTAGGCCGAGCGAGGGTGCTCGACTTCTTTGCCAACTCTTTAAGTGACGAATAAAGAGTTAGAGTCAAAGTAAAAATAAATAACGCTGTGTGAATGGTAGAATAAACCATAAAAAATACATAGTGAACAAAGTACCATCAATAGAACAAAAGATAGAGTACATACAATGCCCTTAAAAGGGCATCAAAATACTCAGTCTAAAAAGAAATAAATAGCCTACAAGATGAAGACTAGATCTAAGGCTTGGAGGCAACGCCTGAAGGACCGTCCTTTGGAGGATGAGTTCATACGTGGAAATTGAAACATACTTTCTGTCCGAGCAGAATGTTGGCCGAACACTCTGCCCGAGCAGAGTGACCAAAGCTTGGACCAACATTCTATCCGAACAGAATGTTGGCCGAGCACTCGGCCCAAGCAGAGAACCAACTTCATACCTTTTATGCTCGGATGAAGCATAAAGGAACCGAAGCATCATGCCCGAACAGATTGGGAATAAACCCGTTGAGCTCGGACAAGCCATGTCCGAGCAGAATGATTGCCGAACTCTTCGCCCGTGCAAACATCCTAACTCCATTTCCTTTGTGCTCTCAAGAGCCCGTGGGTAAAACTCTACGAAGTTTGACTAAAGAAAGTTCTCGAGTGGAGGTCAAAGGAATTTTTTAAGTAGAGCTTCCAACTGAAGTCTTTTGAAGGAAAAGAGGTTTTCTATGGATAGAGCTCAGAAAACTATCCGAAATCAAAAAAAAATTCACCTCAAACGGATATCCGAGCAAAAAGTTATGGACTTTTCAAGTTCTTGAGTAATAGTACAAGTGTATTTTCTGCTCGGATTTAACAAACGAGACCAAGCAGCCCAGTGGCGTTTCGTTCTCATTTCGCGCGCGAGGTCTAGGGTTCGAATCTGCTCGGACACATGAGGAGTAAAGAGTTCTTTACTTTTTCCATAAAGAGCTCATTAGATTGGGCCTCTCCACCATCAGGCCCGCGTCCGCGCAGCAAGCCTGCACAGCAGGTCCGAGCAGATCTTGGTCCGAGCCCAACGACCGAGCAGGGAAAAATGTTGGGGCTTCTCAGCTCGGACCATAGTCCGAGCAGAACATGGTCCGAGCAGAATGATCCGAACAGGCCCATAGTCCGAGCAGAACATGATCCGAGCAGAAAGATCCGAACAGGCCCATAGTCCGAGCAGAACATGGTCCGAGCAGAATGATCCGAACAGGCCCATAGTCCGAGCAGAACATGGTCCGAGCAGAAAGATCCGAACAGGCCCATAGTCCGAACAGAACATGGTCCGAACATAATCATATCCGAACAGAAATCTACCCGAACAGATTCATGTCCGAACAGAATCTCGTCCGAGCATAATATTCTTTGAAATTTTGAAATGTTGACAAACAGATTCAATTCTGTTTTTGGCATATTTCGCTATCACCAGTGGAAAAAGTGTGCTTCCACCCGCTTCATTAACGCTGGTAAAAGCAGGGGCATATGATATAGCTAAAAATATTCCTCCAATCTACGGACGACACGTGGCGGTTATGACACGTAACCCGTACTGACTCACTACTGATATGGCACTTACCATATCAATCATCGGGCAGTATCCTAAAAAGGCTCTGAGTCTATCAGCTCATATTGACATAAGATCATCTAAGATCCTAACTGGATTCTAATTAGAGTTGGTCAAAGCTCAGTCCTATTAGGACTCCTCCTTCTACCACTATATAAAGGGGTCATGCCCCTCAGGTAAACCTAAGCTCACACATATACACATTGTGTCTTTACTGCTTCTTGAGAGTTCTACATCGTTAGCCTTCTCTGACTTAAGCATCGGAGCGTTCCCCCGCCGGAACGCCACCCGGCGGTCACTCCGTGTTCTCTTTTGCAGGCCTGATTTCTGGTGCTGTTCCCGATCCTGTTTTTAGCTGCAACAACTCTCTGCACTTATTTCCTTTCTGCAGATCTTTTACAACAAGAAATTTCTGCAGAATTTCTTATTTGTAAAACTCATTATCCAGAATTCCATACACATCTCTGTGGGGTGAATATCGTGTGTGCAAACGCTATTCATTAAAGCGCTTCGTTGTATCTTGGAGGATATTTGCCGGCAACTCGCTGCACACCGTTTTATTTGGTGGGGGCAAATATAAACTTAAGGAAAGCGTTTTACAACGTGCCTCGAAGCCGATACTTCTTTCAGTCACAAAGCCATACCGAATCTATACCCCAACGATCTACTTTTGTAAAATACTTCACAATCTTCTACACCACAGGGAATGGAATTTGAGATAAAACCTCATAAGAGTACCAGTACTCATTGAGCAAACTCAAGAAGGCGTGTTACGTGAAAGAGTACGAACCTGAGGACTAAGAAAATATCTCGTAGCCTCTGGCTTTTTGCGTAAGCATGCTCGTGCCGCAGGAGGAAATCCAACCGCAAGGTAAAATATTCCCTTATCCCGCTTGTGAGGGATTGATAGGAAGCAATTTTTAACTATGGATTTTGTTAGTTAGGACAAACCTCTTGGGCTTAAAGTTATTGATTCATACAATGGCTTACTACTTTTCTCGTCCATTAACCGGTACCAGTTTAAGGAAGTATATAATAATTGTTTTCACTTTGTATGTGAGAATCTAGAGAGAAAGAAGAGGTTAATTGTTCATCAGTTCATTCGGGCACCTTATGCTGTTTGATGACACTTGTTTTATGAGTAATAGGGCTGATTTTCTTATGTTTACGTTTCCTTTTTCCTTGCGCTTACTCTCGTTTTTGCTTTCAGCACATAATGGATGTGTAGTTTACAAACTCAAGTCTTCCGTGTTTGAATATTATCAATTTTATCTACTGATAGCTGTAGCATTAAACGTGAGCTTGTCCTATCTCAGATTTCATACTCAAGTCTGAGTTGTATATCGATCTGCTTAATCTAGTTTCACCTCTCTTTAGGGAAGGTAAAACATGTTTTGATTTCTGAAATTTCCACAAGAGAACAAAAACATAAACTAAACAGGCCTCTAAGGATCTGTGGAAACAGTTAATTGTCCTAATTATAGCTCCGGGAAGTCATGATAAAACTAATGGCATTGTTGGGGCTGTTTCGATCAAATTCTTTTTCACGGATAGTTCACACCAGATACAATTCCAAATTATATCTTACCTTTTAAGGGGCTGCAGAGATGTTATCCCAAACAATTTCTTTGTCACAGACCGCTTTGCGTGTGGCTTTGCATGAGGGTTAAAATTGTTGTATTGGACTCTTGGTAATGCTGGCATGACTAAGCCATTTCATGCTTTGATATGCAGCTATGCCTCCGTAACTCTCCATAGTTTCTACTCCAGTACAGTTGGCAGTAGTGTTGCTGCTCACCACTAGGGATATCAAAGCAGATTGCTTGTAAAGAGATTGTGATAGATCATAGTGTTCAAAGGTAAGCCATTTCTTGTGTTATTTAGCTGAGAAAAGTTAATGTTTCTTCCTTAGAAAATAGGGTACCTCTCTATACTTTCCTTTTCCTTCTCTGTTGATGCCACTAGTGGATCCAATATGTTTTTCAAGCCTATTAACACCGGGATAAACAAAAAGGAAAGAGAGTTTGTAATTTGCAGTGATAATCACCATTATTCATTTTATCAGCACTCGGGTAGGTGAAAATTTTGATTCTAATGGCATGAAGTCTTAGCACCCTGCTAGCAAATCCACCCTTCCTCCCCCACCCACCCCACTGGCTGGCATAATTCTGTTCCATCCTGTTATAGATATCCAGTGAAGGAAAAGCTTTTGTATGGCAATCTTTAGGCTAGGTATTGATGTGAGAGATTTTGGCTGTAATGTAAAGACTCATTTTACAATTGGTTTGGGGCATATAACTTGTTTTGGCTCTAGACTTGAAAACCATTCTTTTGTTAAGCATACGATGAAAAATTAAACATGGAACCAACCCATTTTGTTAAAAACACCTAGTTTGCAAATCACAGTAAGATGAAAAAGAAGGGGACGTAAACTAATACAAAACACACTGCAAGGAATGCCTTAGTTCGCAAAAAGCATCAGCAACACCATTACATTCCTATGGTGATATAGTGAACTGACCTAAGCAAATAGAGCAAACCTTGAATCATACACATATGTAAAGAATTTGCAGTTGTCTCCGTCAAGCCTTGAGTTTAACTTTTGATCCCTCAAAAGAGCCACATTCATCAGTTGTCTTCTTGGTAGGAGTCATTATCACTTGAAGATGTATAAGTCCTTAAATGACAGAAGGGCTTTGGATGGGCATTCCTATCCTTTTCTCCATAGCTGAATTTTACTTATGCTGCGGCAATTTCAAATGGTCTTTGGCAACATCGCCGGCCAAATAGTCTCTCATGATTTTAGTTTGTTTTCAGCCGCAGTCCAAACATACAAGAAGTTTAAAATGCAACGGGCCTCAGAGGAAACATTACCCTTCTTCAAATGCCTGTAAGGTTGGAGATGGGAAACATGTTTGACACAACTCAAAAAGATGTTATTGTTCGAGAGTCAAAAGAAATAGAGGTCAAGTCACTGGTAGAGATCAAAGAATCTCTGAATCCTCCCGATAACTTGCCACCCATTTATCTTCCTACGGATATCTTGATCAACATATTCTCTAGACTTTCCGTGAAGATCCTCTGCAGCTGCAAGTGCGTTTCAAAGGAGTGGCATCAAGTGATCTCATCTGACCAACATTTCATGGAATCACACCGCATTTTTTCCCTGAAAAATCCTGTGTTGCTCTTCACCTACCACTATCGTTCCAAAAAAAATACCGACGAGCACACAATTAGCCTACACTGTTCCCACGTGAACGGAATGTTCTATAGCCATTTCACAAAGGACAATCCTTTTTATAGATATTCTTTTTTATCCTGTGCCGGTCTGATATTTATGTTCCGCTTAAATTCTAGTCTTTCTATTATCAATCCGAGCATTCAGGAATTCCTACAAGTGCCAAAGCATTGCGGTCAATCTAATGAACAAAGTGTTGGTTTCGGATTCTTGGAATCTAGGAAGGAGTACAGGATTGCCTCATTACTGTCTCGGCCTAATAGTGATGATACTGAGCTTTGGTGTGAGATTTTTGACCTGAAAGAAGGTGAGGGGAATTCCGAATCTTGGAGAGATGCTGGAAAATGCCCTTTCCGTATATTCGAGATAAGCTATCCTGCGTGCGTCAATGGCGTCATTTATTGGTTGGCACGGGATAAAGACCACCTGGACAACAAGATATTAATGATTTCACTGGATTTGGAGAAAGAAAAATTCAGCAGTGTTAGATATCCCGACCATATTTCAAGTCTGGACTTTCTGGAATTCAGCCTTGACCAATTATCTTTGGTGGAGCTAAAGGGGTGCTTGTGTTTGGTGGACAACTCGTCCGAAAACCTGATCACGGATGTATGGACGTTGAAGGACGCGAAAAATCAGACTTGGTTCAAAGAATACAGCATTGATTTTGGGACTCTGGACGACTCGGTAACTGTCCGCTGCAATCCTATGGATGTTCGAGATGGAGAAATCTTGCTCGAGGCAAGTCCAGGAGATGAGGGACGTCAAGGAAGGCTGTATTTCTATAACATAGAAAAGAAGACCTTTAGAACGACAGAAGACATAGAGATGGCATTAGACTGGTTATCTGGTCTGTACTTTGAGACCTTTTTTTCATTAAGAAGTAGACGACAGGTATAGCGTTGTTTTGATGGTAAGTCACATTTTTGAACCGTTGTTTGATGGTAAATCATATTCAAAGGCGTACTGTATCGAATTATGCACCATTTTACCTGTTTGTATTATGAAATGCAGCTCAAATCTTTGCGTGCGATTGCTCCAAGTCCATACGACGCTCCTGTTTACGCTGCGGAAATCACCAGGCTAGACCAAAGGAAATTAGCAAGTCCTCTGGTGATAGAACATGGGAACTTTACGTGTTATGGTGGCAAGTAAATGCAGAATCTGCGATGAGACTTTTAACAACCATGTTACTAAATATCACATTGAGAAATAACGATGCATTGAATATGGATAGAGAAGGGTGACAAAATATGACAAATTCTCTTGCATTTAATTCTTGTTTTCTCTCTATATCGCACTATGGATTTCATTTTCGTTCATTCCAAGTTACAATCCCTTTTCTATTTCCAATATTTGCAGTCCAGGGATTAGATAAATGTCAGATGCAAAAGACAAAGAATTAGAGAAACTTTCTGTAGTTTGTTTTTTCAAATCTCCAGAACAAGTGTGCCTCTATTTTATCCAGCAGATGAGTATTGCAGAAGCAGAATCCAAATGCTGCTAAGTTTTCTAACTACATAAGAGACCATCAGGAGAAGAGACATTAGACTCTTTTTTGACGCTCCCTTTAGTGGAACTAGAGTGTAAATACCTTCGATTTTTGTGGCGATTTAATTATCGCTAAACGTGTACCAGACACGTCATTAACAACTTCTAGGGACATTGTTGTGCTGCTATGGTGATCTACTGCATAGGGTACTTCAACGGTTGAATGCAGTGCGGGTATTCTTGTTGTAATCAGCCCTGCTTCTTAGTGTTCATTCCTGACGCTATTATTAGAACCGCGAGTTCATATGTACTTTTGTTGTAACTATCAGCTGTCAGTAATAAATCTTCTATGGCCTTTCGGGCATTCGATAATCAAAGTTCCGACCATTGACAAATTTAATCGTGTCAAGAAAGAAGTTTTTATTGGTTTCATGTAAAATTTACTGATGGGATGTTATTGCACAAGTTTGCAACTTGTTCTTGATATTGCCCTCTCTGTGTAATTGATTTCATTTAGACATAGCAGCTTGTTCATGTACTTCGTTTCTTTCCCAGAAAGTTGTCATTACTACATTACTGGTATATGCAAGAAACCAAGAACTTCATAGCATCATTGTACTCGTCCATTTCAGACTAAGGTGGACATTGAAGCGAAAAAAAAGTGGATGAATGTAACTAATCGACGCAGGCGTGCCACAGGGAGTGTGTACAACCGCGTGGTCGAGTATTTGTTTTACTGCATCTAATAAATTCATGGCAAGTCCTCTTCCTTTGAGTCTCACTTCACCCTGTGATCCTCTTGGGCTTCACATTATTCAGTCATGCAATGGCCTCCTGCTTCTCTGCTCTCAGGATCACAGAAATAAGTTTGTTGATTATGCGTCTCTCTACATACGTAACCCTATGACGAGCCAGAAAACCGTCTATACACCTAGGATTTGGTGTGATGGCAATATTAAGGCAACGAATTCGACTTTCCATCCCCTAAAATCGGTCTTCTACAAAATTGGCTGTGTCTATAACAAACTCGCCTTACAATCAAGTCGAGATATATTTATCCATGTCACGCGCTTGGAGAGGCTCTTGGACATCGATAATGAAACCGACGTACCCCATGATGACATAGTGTTCAGTGCTGGGGATGTACTTGAATGGTGCAATCTTTTGGCCCTGTCAAAGGGAAAGCACATCATTATACTTCAACGTTGAGATGGAGAGGGACTAACTACTCCAAGTGGTTTGTGAAGTCTCGCGTCGACCTCAATGCAGTGCATATATATGGGCGTGGTAAGGTCCAATCTTATATCTTCGAGGACATACCGCGAAGACGCTTGGTAAATTATCACTTACCCGCTGGGATGAGGAGAATCTAAAGAGGAAAAATTGGTCCATTGTTCATCAGTTTATTAGCCCACCATATTCAGTTTGATGCTCCTCCCTGAATCTCTTGGTTCAGCAGATGGAGACAATTCAAGAATCCTTTTAACTTTCTTCGTTGGTAATCGGTTCTGATTTTGTGTTAGTCCTTTTCATTAACTATGTCTCTGATTCTAGTTTATCTATGATTCTGTTCTATGCATCTCTGCTTTCAGGAAGTGAAACATGTTAGATAGAAGTGATGGAAAAAACATGCGACGTAGCCGTTCAAGGGCGGAGCACACAAGTTATGCATTGTTTCCCCTTTTATTTCACCTTTTTCGCATTTCGTCCTTTGGATCTAACGGTTTCAGTAGGTGACACCTCCTCTGAGTTTCGGATCTAATAAATCTGGTGGGGAACGCGATTGTTGGCTCCAGTAGTTACCACGGTTTACTCTTATTTGTTTTTTGTTTTCTTCGAAGGCCATGTTGACCATTGTTATTTTCAGAGTTAATCGTTTAATTGAGCTAATTCCTTGTATTTTGATTATAAGTCAATGAAATTACAATTTAGAAAGAAAAATAAACACTGCCGGCCATAGGAAGCACCAACTACAAAGCAGAAATATGTTTAAAACTGCCATGACTCAGAGAAAGCACCACCCCCATCGCTCCCTCTTCAATCTTTTAGATGGGAAACGTCATTTGTACAACTTCAAGAGATGTTACTGTAAGAGGGTCAAAAGAAGCCAAAGGAACTCTTGATCCTGCAAATGAGGCACCAACACCCGTTTATCTGCTTCTTGATGTCCTGAGCAATGTACTCTCAAGACTTCCTGTGAAGACTCTCTGCAAACTCAAGTGCGTTTCAAGAGAGTGGCTGAAACTGATCTCTTCTGACCAGCATTTCCTAGATTCACATTCCAAAGTTTCCCAGCAAAACCCGTTTCTACTCTTTACTTTTCACTGTTTTGTCAACAGAAGAAACAAAGAGTATGCAATTCAACTATCCTCAGTTGACGTGGAAGAGAGGTTCTATAGCTATTTCCGGAAGAGCGGCGATTCTTTCTACACCTACTCTAGTATCTCATGTGCGGGTCTGGTATGCATGTTTCGCCTTAATACAAGTATCCACGTTATTAACCCGAGCATTCAAGAAATTGTTAAATTGCCAAACAAATGCGGTTGTTTTGTTGAACGAAGCGTTGGACTGGGATTCTTAAAGTCTAAGAATGAGTACAAGATTGCCAGTTTGTTGTCTCGGCCTAGTCACAGTGATGGTGAGATTTGGTGTCAAATTTTTGACCTTAGAGACGGTGAGGGGAGCTCCGGATCTTGGAAAAACATTGGGAGTTGCCCTTTGCAGGTATTTGAGATCAGTTCTCCTGCGTGCTCCAATGGAGTTATTTACTGGTTGTTCCAGGATAGAAACCACCTTGAGAATAGACAACAGATGATTGCACTGGATTTGGAGACAGAAGAATTCCATATGGTTAGATATCCAGAACATTATTCAAGTAAGAATGTTGGCCTTGACTGTTTGTCTTTGGTGGAACTGAAGGGGTGTCTCTGTTTGGTGGACAACTCCTCGGAATATCTGATCACAGATGTATGGATGTTGAAGGATCCAAGAAACCAGATCTGGGCTAAAGAGTACAGCATTGGTTTTTTGGCTTTACTGGAACATGACTTGGATAACTTGTGCATAATCAGGACGATATCACGACTCTAAGGAAAATAGCCTATTAACCCAGATGCATAATCGTGCTTTCCTCTGACTGTCTACCTGCTGAAATACCTGAAAGTCGGACAAGCTAACATTGCAGTCTAGATATATGCAACGGCAACCTCTTTACTAAATCTTCTCATTACAGGACCTTAGTTAGAAGTAAACAAAGATATTCGTAAATGGAGTAACTTTTTGTGAGAATTAAAGCCTTTCACCTTTGCTTAAAGGATACTCAATTACGACGCTAACGATGTATAATATACACATGCCCCGAACAAAGCGAGGCATTATTTTCTTCATTTTTTTTTTCCGAAGTCATCAAAAAATAGAGTACTTCATAAAGGATAAGCAGTATCTGTAGCAGAATATTTACCACAATGAATTATACACCAGGAATAGTTTGTTGATCAGATAACACGAGCACAATCGCCTGCTTCGCATATTAGAACTGCTGTTTCTGGGTTGATTTGGCTAGCCAACTTGGGTTGAAGCTTATGATACTCGTTCTTCACGAATGACGCAGCTTCCAGCGCACAATCCGCATCTACAAATGCAATACAGCAACCTCGAAATCCTGCACCACTGAACCGTGCTCCATATACACCAGGAGCCCTTAGAAGGATCTCGTGCAGTTGTATAAGTGGCTCACAACCTGAAGTCTCCAATATATTGCATACGACATAAGAAATTTCATTTTTGTTTAATAGGTAGCAATCAATCCACAATTGAAACTGAAAACAGGATGACCAGCCAGGTCTGCTGTCTTAACTGTTCTACATTCATGTGTCAGGAAGATCTTAGGATATTGTAATTTACGAATTGAAAAGAAGAGATGAACAAAGAAAAGCGTGTCATACCGCATTCATAGTTTTGTATAGAACTAAATCCAGACAATGAGATAAGCTTTCCAAAATCTTTTAAACTACCCGAAGCCCATGCTTCGACGCCTAAAATCATACCAAATTTTCTGTCAGTAGATACAAGTACAGTCTCACAGAGAAAGTATAAGTAACTGATGCAATTACACTATAGCAATGTTAAAAGCACATCAAAGAATATAATACCTTTTATAACGCGCATATTTTCTGAAAAGTAATGTTCTGCTCTTTTGGCCAGATTAGGCTCTAATTTAAACTGCAGAAATAAATACAGATTTATATAAAACGAAAAAAGTATAAAGATAGAATTGGGACTAATTTGACTTCTCTAGGACCAAAAATAGGTCGTGCAGCGCACCACCATGTTTTAGGTTTAGAAAATGTGTTTAAGCGTGTAGCGTATCGAGCATGAGACACTACGGCCATAGCTATTCAAGTGGAATTTCAGCTCAATTACAGAGAAGAGTGGCAAGAAATTGAGCTATGGAAGAAGAAAAAGGTAACAGAAGGGAGCTAGAGAGAGAGAACGAGAGAGAACAGAAACAACTTAGAGAGAGAAAGAAGCTTTGGTCATTTCATTTCACATTTTTCATATCTCTCACTAACAGATCACGCCTCTTATATAGAGAGGGTGGTAACAAATTGAAACAACAGTAAACGTCGCTAATTATCAAATTCTAAACGGAATAACGGAAAATGGACTAAACGGCAGCGTATGGTCTTCGATTCTAGCCCAGTACGTTACAGAGCATTCATTAGATTTGGCATCAAAGATTTTCATATGAAAGACACTATAATGAAGAGAGAAGATTTAGCATTGTAGATTAGCAGAAGTTCAGTATCTCGCATTACTTGATCTTCATTTTAATAATGCAATTTAAGATAATAAAATTTCAGTCTTTAAAACATAACTTTTAGTTCCAATCAATTTTCTTTATGCTGTTCAACAAACAAAATTGCCCAACTATACGATTTTACCCTGGTAAATACGGCAGATGCCTAATGTTCAAAGTTTGCCATGATTATGATAAGAAAATTCGAAACTCTTTTATGCAGTTCAAAATACTTTTTCTACAATATTGGGGTGAAAACATGAACGCGTTCCTCAATCTTCTCAGGTTAATTACACTTGGCACTCCTCAGGTCCTCAGGTTTACCCGAAAAATACACATGGCCCCCTATCTAACTCCCCCCCTAGTGGTTTGTACTGTGTTTACACAAAACCCTATCCCGTTAAGGATCCATGAATAAAAGTTAGGACACCACACAAGTTTGTGATCTTAAATGTCTTCCCCTTGTTTAGCCAGGGCCTCCAATGTGCGCACACACCGGCAACTACACTAATTTTGTTATCTGTGGACAGAAAAATAAAAAAGTGAATCTTACTGGAAGAAAAATAGATAGGTGGAGCAGGCTGTAATAAAGGCAAACCTCAGGAGTGTCGAGTGTAATTAACCCATCTTCTTAAACGTGTCCACATACCTTTTCACTTTTTCTAAAACCATTACGCTAGTAAATAATCAGCCGACTAGAGTTCTATACCATTTTTAGCACATCCACTAAAAGAAGCGAGTTCGATCCGAATTGTGTAAAGGTTTCTTGGGCTTGTTTAGATTGTTTAATGATATTGTTGAACCACAAAATTTCATAAGGTGTACGAAGAGGAAAAACAATTTGGCTGAATGCTTAGTTGCATCGGGACGGGGTATTGTAGGCACCTGAAAAATCTAAAGTTAGGAGCGGCTTAAATAAAAAAAAAAAATGGATACTTATAGATCTCACATTCTAATTGCATACACATTTATCTTTGTCTTAATATACTACAAGTGGTTGTCTGTTGTCATATCGAGTGGCTACCAGCTACTTCCCTTGAGAAATAGCAAAGGTAAATGAATAGTTCGGCTATTGCTGTTCACTTCTAAAGACATTGATAAGGCGGTGAATCACCTGCCAATAAGGTTAACATGGGGCCAGCATTAGAGTGAGAGAGGCAAATCAGAGAATCAATTTACCAGCTTTTTTCTCTCAGGGTACTCCGTCAAAAGCAAGGAGGTTTCGAGGACATGGAGGAAGACGAAAGCGAGATAAGACAAGAGGGAGGCAAGGGATTGAGTCGACAAAGAGTTCGATTCCAAAAGGCAGATGTGATCGAGATCCCATGTTAGAATAGGACACCATTCCCTGGAGCTCCTAACTTAAGATTGCAAAACGCGTTTCTCATAGAGAAGCATTGCCATATAGGGAGTTTCATGCAACTAACTTCGATCCAGAAGGGGGCAAGGGATGGGAGGTTCAAAGGGCTCTGGAAGAGCCTGTGAGGAGGCAAGACCAGGTGAAAGTTAACCCTCAAAAATGCGAGCGTGAGTGTCTGAGAGAGGTAGAGAGAAAGTGATGTCTGATTGTGCAGACCCTTTTATGAGGAGTTATGACCCTGTATTTATCGCGTGGGAGTTATCCTTTTAAACTTGGTGATGTGACGAGGGCATCAAATGCCTTGAGGCCATCGTCGTGGGATGCCTAAATGGATAACCTCGTGCACTGTAAATGCAGGCCATCCGTCGGAAGGTGGCTGTACTATGATCAGCCACCTAATCTTCGCAGGTATTTAATGCAACTCTAATTGCTTTAGATGAGACTTAGTGCCTCACATAGAAAGCTTGTTTTCCTCTTGTGGCCAGCACAACTGAGGTGTCAAGCACGACTTCTATCTCTCTGTCTCGCGTAAGCGCAAAGGCACCCTTTCCTGTGAACCTCTCCCAGCCTCTCCACTTGTGCCCTTGTCTAAGGCTCATATGACAAACCAAGTTCTGGACTAGTCTTCACCCATCCTCCTGCTGTCAGCTACTCTACTCTTAACCTAGGTTGACACAAGGGTGAGATCCTTTTTAGGAGGCGTTAGCATTGAGAGAGCGTCATGTGATCTCTAATCCAGATGGGGGTCGCCAGTAAGTGGCTCCGAACCATAGTCTTATGGTCACCCCAAAAGCTGTGATCAGTTTCCCCCGACATATCCCTGCCGCACCCTCCTCATAGGCCAAGTCGCGTATTGTCATTGATACTGCTTAACTGCTGAGAATGCGGGATTGGTGTGTGTAAATGTTGGCGTGTCATAGTTTTGATTCTTGTATTTGAAAATATCATATACAATTACATATCAATTAATTCTATATCTCTTGCGTAAGCTCTTTGTACTTGTCTATTGCATACGTTAATGTGATCCTAAGAATTGTAACTGAAGAGTGCGAAAGTTCATGTTGGTGCAACCCACTATACATCTTGGGAACCAATTACACAAAACCCACATAAGTTTTCATAATCATAGGCAAGGAGTGGAGCATTACAATCATCTTCTCCCTCAATCCAAGGGAATTAGCAAGTTAATTACCTAATGAATCGGTCTAAACAAAGACCAAAGCTCAGTTGTTCAGAGTGCGAGAGTTCATGTGATCCGAAGAATTGTAACTGAAGAGTGCGAGAGTTCATATTATGGTGCAAACCACCATACATCTTGGGAACCAATTACGCAAAACCCACATAAGTTTTCAAAATCATAGGCAAGGAGTGGAGGATTACGATCATCTTCTCCCTCAATCCAAGGGAATTAGCAAGTTAATTACCTAATGAATCGGTCTAAACAAAGAAGCTCCAAAGCTCAGTATTGTCTTCTTGGTCAATACTCACATGCATCAGGGAGAGTGAATTGATAAGATGAAAACCACATTCCAGGTTGTCCTAAGGTGGCCCGTCTTGCCAATAACTAGAAGAGAAAAATCTAAAAAGGGACATGGTTGCCCCTATCAGTTTGAAGTCCATCTTGGACAGAACCGTTTGGGCTTTCCATGAACTGTGGTAGAACCTTTACAATTATTTTAAACTGCCAACGTTGCTGCCCATATAATCAGCTGCTTAAAATATAACCATATGCATGTAAGACATCAATGTCTGGGTAGAACAGGTATATATGTGAACATGCATATTTTGTAACCCAATAAGAGAGTTGCATGCTAAAATGTGCACACACCTGCAAGTGAACATTAAACATGTGCATCCATGCCAATATATGGATACTGAGAAAGAATGGCTAGTCACAGTGAACAAATAAGATTAGGAACTACTATGCCTGACATTTATTTTCCTGATGCAAAAGGAATTCTTACTCTTAAGGGGAAGGCCTACCTTGTAAGCTTCGTATGCTTCTGGTTCAACTGATTAATGGTAAGAAAGGTATCAGAAGTGGTATGCAAGCACCATATATGATCATCCAAACTCATAAAAGGAAGGTCAATGTTCTAACCATTGGACAGGAGAGGCTCGGCCACTTTCCCTGAAGCCCTGTAATCAACCAGATTAGAGAAATAGATTCAACAAATAGTTTCTGCAACAGTTTTCTAATATTTTGTATGTTAGTCTGGGATCTCACATTTTCCTTTGCGCGTATGAGAGCTAAAGTTTCTGGCAAGAAACGTCAAAGATTTCGTGAAATGTAAAATATACAATATCATTGCACATTTATCTTCTAAATCAAAAGAGAAAAGAGAGGAAGAAAGGAATGTTCCAGCAGTCAAATGATTGACAAAAGGGTCCAAGCATGCAAAATAGGTGGAGCAATGGATCTTGACCAAGACATATTATTCCTTTTTTCCATTCCTTTTTCTTTTTTCAGGTCTCGGTTTGAGTGATCAAGTATACTTGCAAGATAACTTCTGCAATATATATTAGAAAACTTGTGTGGTACTGGTAGTGCATTGCAAAATATCTTATCAGTTATCAATAACGAACTAACTACTAGGAGTAGGAACACAACAAGTCCTCCTAATTTTAGATCATACATTAGATAAGAGCCTGAGCATATCTATTCGAAATTTAAGAAATTTAGATACAGACGGCGACCTATCTCAGAAGATTATACTACCATAAAGACAGGTTGTTTCTCAACTTTGTTCAGGATTACTATAATGGGTTTATAGTATATGACAAGGTTGAAGGATCTTACCGCAACAGTACTCTTGCAGCCTCTTGACACTCGATAACTCGGTGATTGTACCCAGGATTATTTGTTAAGGCCTGCTTCAGGCCGGAAAGTGCCAACAATATCTTGTACCCATTGTTTGTCTGAGTCTTATGATTGTCAAGCAACTTTGGCGGGTGTATAAGTTTGTGCTCCTTGCTCTGCAAATGCAACCAAGAGTAGTAAGATAAAAACACCCAGATAATAGAACGTCATTAATAGCATAATGTGTTACAAGATATGGGAAAAGAACAAATAAAATAAAGCAAGTCTAAATCTGATGCATTGATCAAATAGAGGAACAGCATCAATCTTATGTGGCTGGTAGAAGAAAAATTCTCCATGCAAATGATAGATGATAACACGTACATTAAGACATAGATCCAATGTCATTTATGAGAACACACAAGTTGTACATTATCCTTGACATGGACTAGCCATGGCACATCTTACAGGAAGTTGCACAAACCAAGCCACCTAGTGAAAGAACTGATGCAACAATTGATACAGAAACTAACCTCGAGAATAACAACTGAATCAACAACTTAAAAAATCACAAGAACAAACTGTCGGAACAGATAAAACTTAGTAGGGACTTGTAACAATCTAACAACACAAGAAAAAATCAAATCACACAAGCAAACATGTTTTTGGAACATTGAAGATAAAGTTCATAAAATTGTACCTATAATTCCAGGTAAATGGGCCCCATACATTACCTTGCAGTTCATAAAAGTCAGACAACCGTAGCTTGAAAGCAGTATAGCCGATTGATCCAATATACCATTTTTCAGACCTAGATAATCGTTTTCAATCAGCCTACAGTGCAAGAAGTAAGTTTTAGAAACCCTAACATGCCATCGATCAAAGAAAACAAAATTTTGACAGGATTAGTGATTTGTAAACAATAGCAACCATGAATGGAGTGAAAACAACATCGGCCGAAACAAAAAGCCAGCGAAATAGAGAGGGATACAACATGATAAAATTGTCATAATAGCTGTATTATGATACCAACTAAAGTTACTCGAAATTATATATGCTTCAATTCTGGTCCAAAAGAAGGATAATTGAAACTTGAATGTTGGTAGGTATCCACAGCGGTATCCACATCAGCTTGTAAGAAAAGTTCAACAGATGATTGGTCATTAAAAGATTTCCCTTGTGCAATTTCTTATTCTACCAGCAGGTGACTCGTATAGCAGCAGATTAGGGAATTTTCCAGACAATACTATACGCTTTAAGCTTTATCCAATATGAAGGAAATTTCAAAAATTTTAGTATAAAGTAGACTTTGTTCATTTTGCCACAGGCCATCCAATAGGTTTGATTAGTGTCTCTCTAGGAAGTTGATGGCTTGTAAGTGTTACAGGAATTACTTTCTTCAGGCTTTTTCTTTTTCTAGTATCATTTAAATATCTTTTATCTGGATTACAGTGAATCAAATCCTGGAATATTGTGATTTAAACAAGCATATCCACCTTCATTCTTGTGATATTCCAGCGAAAAGGATCCAAACACCTCAAGATCTTCCAAAAACTTAACTATCCAAGCACTTTTGCAGTAAACAGAAAAATCAGAAAGCCCTTTACGAGGAATAGGTTCCAATCAAATTGTTCGTTAACCACCAAAACTCCCGCCACTCCCTCCCCTCTCCTATACAGCAGTTATCCTGCTTCAATATTTTTCCTCCACAAAATTCTGCTGGTTATAACCAAGATATCAGAGCCACTTGCAGTAGATCTGGGTTCAAAACTTTCAAGATACTGAAAGCAATTAAGATAAAAGGATGTGCTACTTTTTGCCAAGAAAAAGTGCACATGAAGTTATCATTCTCGTGCCCGGGGGAGGGGAAGCAGAAGATCAGGATGTTATGAGACAAAATAAACAGTAAAAATTGAATAGTTCATGAGTGCTTAAATAATAATGAAGAATAGTTCAGGAAAAATAATAATGAAGACTAACAACCGCCCATTGACATATTATCTATGCTATTGGATTGTATATGCCAACTGCTGTGTATAAGGAGTTTAAAATTCACCAACCACAGGGATTTTGTTACAACTGGCCCCATGGCTCCTTGCAGTTTTTAGAATGAGTGGCAAATGTTGATGTATTTGGAAACGGGTTTGACAATGCTCTCCAAACGGCATCTTGTGTAATGCGAAAACAAATTGGAGGAGAAGTGTTTTAGAACACGCTGCAACTAGATTCAAATACCCTCTCCATATGATTCCTGTTTTGCTTTTATGCTTGGCTAATTAGGCTGTTTCTGAAAATATGAAAATGGCTTCGAAAAAACTTGTTTTGACTCGTAACTTTAAAAGGCGGTAGCCAATTTGTGTGTTTGGCGATGGGGTTTGAAAAGGCTATGCTAATGAGTCTTTCAGAGTACAGAAGTATAAGGCATCAAAAGGTTCAACGTGGTTCAATTTTAGCTAAACAGCAGTACGCTCACGTATACCGACTTCAAGAACGCCAGCTTTCAACATTGAGTGGTACCTCCTGCAACCCTATATGTGCAAGGTCCTGCTGCCGATTGAGAAATTATATATAGTTCTCCTATGGTGCATAAAACCAAGTCCAACTACCATGTGCCTAAGGGCATATAATTATGAACAAATCACAAGGCATAAGAGATGACATTAATAAAGCGTGTCTTTGAACTACACATCATATGTTGCATCATATGTAAAAAGTACCATTATAAATGCCTTGTAGCAGTCACAAACCACTTTACTAGTTACAATGTCTCCTTTATAATGCTAAGAACATGCCCAAGGGGAAGAAATTTGCATGTCTTGTGTATATACTGATTTGAAAAGAAACAATTCAAGTAGTAGATAATAACAAAGCACCTACCGATCATACTCGATATTTTCTTCCGGGGATATTGTAAGATTATTAGCACTTTCCAGAGCCAACAGATACGCAACTCCAACCTGTTAAACATGCAACTGTGGTCACCATAACAGGATACAGTATAAGCGTAACTTAACTAGAAACCGAGGAGGTACTCTCAAATCCATTTAAACACCCTGCTTTGTCATGTTTTTGCCAGTAAGAGTAGAGGTGTACAGAAGAGGGCAACACATCCTTTTTGTCCTTGGTGGACTATATAAGCGTTGGGCTCACTCTTGGCAAAATTGGATCATTTCATCCATAGAGAAGAGATACGCTTTTCCCAATCAGCCTTGGAGATGATTCTGAGAAAGAGGGAGAGCCAGTTATGGTGCTAGTGCAAGGTACCAGTGGAAAGGTTCAATATTGGATGTCAAAAGCAAAATTGAGGGTTATATTCTCTTGGGTGATGATTAACTTGCTCACTAATTGCACTGAATGACTTAATTGTAACTACTTTTTCAGTGGAAGGTTGCTTAGCTACTTTGCATCTACAGTGCGTCTATTGCATGCTTCTCTCTCTCTCTCTCTCTCTCTCTCTCTCTCTCTCTCTCTCTGTAGAAATGAGAAGCGAGAATGCTTAGTGAGGGAAAATAGACCAAAGACACCATAACCATCTATACTTCCGTATCCGAGAGACAGCGCATTGTTCCCCATGGTGCAATCGTACAATAAGTTGATACATGCAAGGATCATGAAGACCTTCCAGGTTCACCACACACCGTGCAAGCAACACATAATGAATGCGGTATAACTTGTAAAGGCGAATACCATCTCAAGAAATTACGTAATTCTTTCCTTTAGCAAGGCATAACATTTGGTTGTAAAAATGGCCCTCAACAGCCCAAAGCAGACCTCTATGGATTATAGGGTTCTTCCAAGCTTCAGAACCTTGGAGTTTGGCACAAAAAATGTAAGATAGCAAAGTGAAGAAAGAGAAGGAAGCAGAATAATAAGTGACACGAGTAAACCAATTGCAAATGGCCCAAAATTCATTGTGATAGCCCATCACACTGAGTGCACTTCATGAACACATGGAAACCACTAACCAGAAATAATCACTTGGAACAACTACCTAACTGGCAATCACTTGGAACATCAGAATTTCAGTAAACTTGTTTCAGTGAAAGTCCCAGAATGGAAAATTCAAAGCGCTTTGCTTCGGTGAAAGTTTCGTTTTGGCTCAATGAGAGAGACACGCCTAATAAAGAAAACAGTGTTCAACTAAGATATACACTGAGTACAAACTCTTGGGAAATCAAATCTTCTAAAAATGATTATTTGTACTCGAACGAAACCATAAAAACAAAGCCCTAAGCATTGGATATTAATCATGCATGAGGTTCTATGGTTCAATTACAACAGACTATAGGTGATATTCCGCACTTTTGTGTCTCAAAGTCATGCAGAGACCACTCCTTAAACGTTCCCTTGCCAGGGAACATGTTTCACTTTGAGTTGCGTCTATCTCGGGCTAGCCACTTCGGAGATGAGAAATGCAATCACAGGACCAGAATTTGGGCCTAACGAATCAAAGCATCCACAGAGCTTTATAAAGAAAACGTATGATGGCAGCAGAGGGGTACTCATTATAGCTTTTTTATTTCAAATAATAACCAAAAGAGTTCCAAATCGCTCCCTCTAAAGTTCCATAACACTCCTCTGTAATGTAGAATATTCTCTTGCGATAACTTTTACCTGAGCAGTGTACCACTTCCTCCATACTAACTCCATAACATAAGACACAAAAAAACCCGGCATACGAAAAGATCCATCTGCTATATAGGTTATTTTTAAGTCACATGCCAAAATTTTACCTTAAAAAGGAGCAGCTACTTAGTTTCTAGAGAGAACTAACGGGTGAGCCCCGTGCAACGAAAGGTTGTTCCCTTGTGGAGTTCATGGGTTTGAAACACAAAACCAATCTCCCGGCAAAGTTGGGCTAGGACTGCACACATCAACCCTCCCTAGACCGCAGAATGGTGGAGCCCCGTGCATTGGCAGGCCTTTTGTTTTTAAATAAATTCACCAATTAGTATTGCAGCAAGAAGAAACCTGGAAACAATACGAATACACACAAATGGATAAACGGCAATAACAGGTTGCACAACTTACCGCAGCAGAGGAGCTGAGACCTGAACTGTCAAGGCCCTCAGACCCATAAATAAATCCAGTGATGCCCTGCAAGCATTGCAACCTTCATCATCATGTAATTCAGAAAGAATTTCAGCACATGCCGATATAATCATACTTATAAAATGAAGAAAAAAAGTGTCTGGTATCAGCAATCAAGAACTTTAACAAGGAATGCAAGCAAGAGTTTAAGAATATTCAATGTACTCCAAAATAATACCAAAATCTCCTCGAATATACCATATTTGGCAGACAAGAATGTGATTTTAATAATAGCCAGTAAAATATGAAATGATCCACATTGTTATCCAATAATGACTAAGAAATACGTAAGAAGAGGGATCAAAAGAAGTAAAGCCCAAGCATATAGAAAAATACATGATGTGGAGAAGAACGATTATTTTCACCTCTCGAACTTAACTTTTATAGAATGACTTGAAACTAAACTATTCATAAAGCACTTTCAAGTATCTCGGAGAGTCATACATGCTCAACCCAAAATTTACACATTCCAAGGGACACTTTTCTAGATTTTTCATGCATCCAATTTGAAACTAATAAACGAACCCGAGAGGGGATTAATAGTGCTGTAAGACTACTTAAAAAGTTAACGATTAATTACAAGCAATATTGAGAATCAAAAGGAGTATGAGTTGAACACGTAAGTTACTCAAGCAATGTATCTTAAGTCAATATCTCAAATATGTAAGTTAACTGATTTCACAACAATTTAAGACAATAATGTGGAAAAAGACAGGTTTAGAGATACATGACAATGGAGATTTAGATGGTTCAGCTCGAACTACCCTCAACCCTTCTTTCACGCCTTCAACCTTGATGCTATCAACACTTCAGGAACAAGCTTTGACCCTCCCAAAGCTCCAAAGCTTGACAATCTCAAGCTTTGATACGAGTGATTTGAAATGAAAGATTGTGTAGGAAGAATAAATCTCTAAAAGATGATAACTACAAACTTAAGCTCTAGAACAATGAGAGATGAGCGTATGAATACTATAAATAAATATATCTCTCAAGTATAAGCTCACAATGCATAATCTTATGAACTGAATGTGAAAATAATGGAGCTTTGAGTATTTCCAAGAAATGAGGACTTAGAATAAGATGGATGATAGATATAAATGCCAAAATCAGTTTATATGGATGTGGGATTAAATATAGCCGTTCTGAAGTAGTTGAAGCATTAAATTTGCCAAGACGGCCAATGCAATCGACTGTATTCCCAAAACTAGCCATTAGAATTTAAAATTATAACAACGATGTTGATTGTATTGGAAAGCAGTCAAATGTATTACCCTACTGCCATAAAATGCAGTAGCTCTTTTGCCCAATGCAGTCAATTGTGTTCCCAAAACTAGCCGTTATAATTTGAAATTAAAACAATGTAGTTGACAGCCCCACCACAGGGCAATGCCAGGTACTTACGAGTTCATAGGTAGGGTCTTATAAGGGCCATTTCATACTATTCCACATCCGATGTGGAATATTACAATCTCCCCACCTTATGCCCTAGCGTCCTCGCTAAGGCTCAATCACACATAACCCAAAATCTTCCTCTCTAGCCGATGTGGGATATGCCCAACTCACCCTTTGTTGCCCCAACTATCCTCTTAATGTGGGATATATCAGGGCTTGCCTTCGTTTCCACCAACCATCAGCAACCTGACTGGATTACCCAGCCCGAGCTTTCGAGAATTGGCTCTGATACCATCTTAATGACCCAGTCCACGGCCCACCACAAGGCAATGCCTCCCTCAAAAGGGCTAGCCAATTAGGTACTTATGAGTTCATAAGTAGGGTCTTATAAGACCAATCACAAATCATCTCATATCCGATGTGCGATATCACAATCTCCCCACTTTAAGCTTTAGCGTCCTCGTTAAGGCTCGATAATCTTCCTCTCTAGCCGATGTGGGATATACTCGGCTCGCCGTTCGTTGCCCCAAACATCCTCTTGATGTGGGATATACCCAGGCTTGCCTTTGTTTTCCCCCAACCATCGGCAACCCGACTGGGTAGCCGAGCCCAAGCTTTCGAGAGTCGGCCCTGATACCATCTGTAATGACTCGGTCCACGGCCCCACCACAGGATAATGCCTCCATGAAAAGGGCTAGCCAAATAGGTACTTATAGAGTTCATGGGCAGGGTCTTATAAGACAATCACAAATCATCCCACATATGATGTGGAAAATCACAATCTCCTAACCTTATGCCTTAGTGTCCTCACTAAGGCTCAATCACACATAGCCCTTTTGAGGGAGGCATTGCCTTGTGGTGGGA